>JASEVX010000009.1:1491529-1616478 GCA_031761405.1 Serripes groenlandicus | reverse complement strand
GAAACAGCAAAATCTTCACCCCTGAGGACGAAGTGTCTCGCCCGGATCAGTATGAGCGGCACTGCTCAGGCCTGATCTGGGTCGATACTTTACGCAGGGTCCAAAATGTTGGTTTTCTCGCGGATGACTCAATTAATATGTGAACTGTGTTGATCTTGCTTTCCCGCAATATGTTCAACTGTGTAACCTTCAGTTGTCTAAGAGTTTCTCGCATTTTTTCAAAGCAGTCAACTTTAAAGTTTATCATATCAGATTCAGGGATAAAAGTTACACCTTCTGTAAGTTTAAAACACGCCCGACTTAAATCATCGACAATCAGGCGACAGGAAAACATCCAATTACCAAAAATGTTACCCAAATGTTGTGCTGCAAGGCTGTCAAAAGTTGATTTTGAGGGGGGAAAATGAAAAAGATAATTAACATCTCTTTGCTCGCTTTAACATGTCATTTAAATTGATATATGTATCAAGGAAACACAATTCATTCATCAATACAGCGGTTGATGGATTTTACTTTATCACAGCGTCAGGATTTTATTTTGGATACTTGCTGGTTCACTCCGACCAATTATTAAACCTCATTGAAACATTATAAACACTTTCCCTATTGGACTTGTTCTGTGGCTTTTTCAGCAAAAGGGTCATCGACATTCGGTTGTGTTCGACAAGTGCATTTTGACAAGCAACATGGTGGCTGTACCGTATAATATGTGGTCGTAGTAACCATTCATTGTTTAACCTTTGATCGTATGTACAAGTATAACATGTGATCGTAGTAACCATTCATTGTTTAAACTGCGATCGTATGTACAAGTGTAACATGTGATTGTAGTAACCATTCATTGTTTAAACTCTGATCGTATGTACAAGTGTAACATGTGATTGTAGTAACCATTCATTGTTTAAACTGCGATCGTATGTACAAGTGTAACATGTGATCGTAGTAACCATTCATTGTTTAAACTCTGATCGTATGTACAAGTGTAACATGTGATTGTAGTAACCATTCATTGTTTAAACTCTGATCGTATGTACAAGTGTAACATGTGATTGTAGTAACCATTCATTGTTTAAACTCTGATCGTATGTACAAGTATAACATGTGATCGTAGTAGCTCATTATGTTTAGACCAATATTAAATCCAATGTTTTTCTTTCTTTAATATCTCACTCACAAGTATAGGAGTGTATTCAGAATAAGGGAAAGGGGAAAGGGTTTAAGCCCTTTAGCGTATGGACGTGTCCAGACAAACGTTTGATCAAGATCAATATATCGATACAATGACTGATTGGTTTGTGGTAAACCACGAAGCAATTTTTATTGTCCATTTTGACATCAATTAATAAATACTATCATTCTTACAAATAAACAATGTACATACAATCCAGAGCATTTAGTTGAAACATTAAAACGTCATACTTTCATTTAAAGAGATTAATAAATAAATTACCTAATATTTCAAGAGGCGTACGCTTTGAAAACAGTTTAAGTGAATGAGTGTTCCGAATGAATGTCCCATCTAAAAGTTTCGAGGCATAAACTTGTCAAAATGTTGACAGAAATTAAGCGAGTTCTCCTTTTACCAAAATGTTTTCAACGGCATCTGCTATAAAAGACACGAGAAGTCGGCCGTCTGTTTCAGGGTTTCTGTCTTCATAAATTGACAGATTCCTCTGATGGCAAATACATGCAAAACATTGCTGAAACAGCAAATGAGAAACATTCCGAGGAAAGAAGAATGTTCAACTAGATATTTCCTCGTTTACAACCGTTTAATGTTGAGTTAGATTACGACTGCGGTTACAGTTACGTTTAACCCTTTCCCTCATACGACAGTTCTGCAGCAGACGACTTTGAACATATTTTATCAAAAAATAGAAAATATGTTTAATTGAATGGATAACATATGACTAAAAGTGGAAAACATTGTGGCAAAAGGAGAAATTGCTCGTTTTGAGCAATTTCTTCTTTTGTCACTATGTTTTCAAAAAGTCGTCTGCTGCAGAGGTGTGAGAAAGCGTCTATATGAGGGAAAGGATTAAGCCTCAGTCACACAATCTACCAAATCGTTACAAATATGTGGCAACAATCGACAGCAACTAGCAAACAAATTATCAAAAAGTCCATAGAAATTTCGTCGGTTGCCAAAAATGAACACTATTTTGCGCTCGTGTTGGCAAAATAAGTATTCCCCACAACATTTACCCATATCGTCTGCCTACACAAAGGGAGAAAGGCTCGTAAATTCCCCTACCCACGGATCGGTTACAGCCATTAAGCGGTCGTTGCACCAGGTTAAACACCTTTATAAAATACGGAATTAATTACAAGAATTTAAGGTCTATACAGAAATAAGTTCTGATTAAACACTCTCTGTTGCAGACGGCTTTGAAACCACATAGTCGAGTTTACTGTATGCTTGAAAGTGTTCAAATGTACGAGCCGAGTTTCCTGTATGTGAGATGTGTTCAAATGAACAAGCCGAGTTTCCTGTATGTGGGATGTGTTCAAATGAACGAGCCAAGTTTCCTGTATGTGAGATGTGTTCAAATGAACAAGCCGAGTTTCCTGTATGTGGGATGTGTTCAAATGAACAAGCCGAGTTTCCTGTATGTGAGATGTGTTCAAATGAACAAGCCGAGTTTCCTGTATGTGAGATGTGTTCAAATGAACAAGCCGAGTTTCCTGTATGTGGGATGTGTTCAAATGTACAAGCCAAGTATTGTGTATGTAGGAAAGGGCTCACATGTACGAGCCGAGTGTTCTGTATTTGCGAAAGGGCTCAAATGTACGAGTGGAGGCTCCATTCTATAGGAACGGGATGAAATGTACGAGTCGAGTCTTCAGTAGAGAGAAGAAATACTATCTGTGTTTACATGTCTGTATGTGAAGTAGGGACGGAGATGCAACACTAACTGTTTTCACGTGTCTGTACATGAAGTAGGGACGGAGATGCACGTGTATGTACATGAAGTAGAGACGGAGATGCAATACCATCTTTTTTTCCCTGTCGTACGTGAAGCAGGGTTGGAAATGCTGCATATCTGTTTTAACATGTCTTTACTTGAATCAGGGACACGATTTGCACGTGAAACAGGGACGGAGATGCGACAATATCTATCTTGAGTTGTCTATACATTAAGCAGGTTCTGTTTTCTCATGTATGTACGTGAAGCATGAATGGAGATACATCAAGATCTGTTTTCACATAATTGTTCGTAAATTAGGGACGGAAATGCAACAAGATCTGGGCCCGTATTCACCAACGCGTCTAAATTCGATTTTCGGACTAAATCTAAATTATCTGTCTAAATTACGTCGATTTAGATTTGGTCCGTATTCACCAACGCGTCTAAATTGTAAATCGGACTAAATATTTAGATTTAGATTTAGTCAAAAATCTAAATTTAAAAGTTTGGTGAATACGGGCCCAGCTGTTTTCACATGTCTGTACATGAAGCAGGGACGGAGATGCGACAATAACTGTCTTCACATAAATGTTCGTAAAGCAGGGACGGAGATGCGACCAGATCGGTTTTTCACATAATTGTTCGTAAATTAAGATCTATTTTTTACATGTCTGTACATGAAGTACACGGAGATGCGACAATAACTGTTTTCACATACAATTTCGTAAAGCAGGGATGGAGATGCGACAAGATCTGTTTTCACATGTCTTTGCATTAAGTAGGGCAGGAGATGTAACAATAACGGTTTTCACATAAACGTTCGTTAAGTAGGGAGACGCGACAGATAATTGACAGAGGACAATGTGACTAGCGTCTTTCGTATTCCACCAACAAATTATGCTATGTTGGCGGGTAGCCAGTGACCAGGGGAGATGGTTGGTTCTCTAGAGTGGTTGTTTAGGGGACCAGTGAACACATGTGAATGTGAACGGGTCGCAGTAGTATTACCTATAATGCTGAAAATGGTGATTAATAAATAAATAATAAATCAATCACCTGGCGCGCTTTCTAAATCACAAAAAGAAGGGTAGAAAGCTCAATGAACCCGAAATACAAAGATGAAAAGCGGAAACTGTACCATACCGAACGAATTGTTCGCGTCCTTTTTTTCTTCGCGGATGTAACAGTAATCCGTTCAAAGAGCCTTTAAGTTCTGGTAAGCGAAATAACATTGTGTGAGGCTTAATTTCATTGACATATGGCCGAAAATCAAACTTTACAAAGAATGCAAACACAATCAGATTGTCAATGTTTTGAGTGTGTATTTTTATTTTACTATATTAAGACTTAATATACTGCATAAAGAGAGCACGCCACATTTTAAAATATCAAATTATTATGACAGTGTTTGTTGAGTGCTGGATTTTCTATCCAGACTTTACACGAACAACATTTAATAAGTAGTATGTATATTACCTTACATGTACACAGTTAACCAGTTCCCATACAACATTTAATAAGCAGTATGTATATTACCTTACATGTATACAGTTAACCAGTTCCCATACAACATTTAATAAGCAGTATGTATATATTACATTACATGTACAAAGTTAACCAGTTCCCATACAACATTTAATAAGCAGTATGTATATTACCTTACATGTACACAGTTAACCAGTTTCCATACAACATTTAATAAGCAGTATGTATATTACCTTACATGTATACAGTTAACCAGTTTCCATACAACATTTAATAAGCAGTATGTATATTACCTTACATGTATACAGTTAAACAGTTTCCATACAACATTTAATAAGCAGTATGTATATTACCTTATATGTACACAGTTAACCAGTTTCCATACAACATTTAATAAGCAGTATGTATATTACCTTATATGTACACAGTTAACCAGTTTCCATACAACATTTAATAAGCAGTATGTATATTACCTTACATGTACACAGTTAACCAGTTTCCATACAACATTTAATAAGCAGTATGTATATTACCTTACATGTATACAGTTAACCAGTTCCCATACAACATTTAATAAGCAGTATGTATATATTACATTACATGTACAAAGTTAACCAGTTCCCATACAACATTTAATAAGCAGTATGTATATTACCTTACATGTACACAGTTAACCAGTTTCCATACAACATTTAATAAGCAGTATGTATATTACCTTACATGTATACAGTTAACCAGTTTCCATACAACATTTAATAAGCAGTATGTATATTACCTTATATGTACACAGTTAACCAGTTTCCATACAACATTTAATAAGCAGTATGTATATTACCTTACATGTACACAGTTAACCAGTTTCCATACAACATTTAATAAGCAGTATGTATATTACCTTACATGTATACAGTTAACCAGTTTCCATACAACATTTAATAAGCAGTATGTATATTACCTTATATGTACACAGTTAACCAGTTTCCATACAACATTTAATAAGCAGTATGTATATTACCTTACATGTACACAGTTAACCAGTTTCCATACAACATTTAATAAGCAGTATGTATATTACCTTACATGTACACAGTTAACCAGTTTCCATACAACATTTAATAAGCAGTATGTATATTACCTTACATGTATACAGTTAACCAGTTTCCATACAACATTTAATAAGCAGTATGTATATTACCTTACATGTACAAAGTTAAACAGTTCCCATACAACATTTAATAAGCAGTATGCATATTACCTTACATGTATACAGTTAACCAGTTTCCATACAACATTTAATAAGCAGTATGTATATTACCTTACATGTATACAGTTAAACAGTTCCCATACAACATTTAATAAGCAGTATGTATATTACCTTATATGTACAAAGTTAACCAGTTCCCATACAACATTTAATAAGCAGTATGTATATTACCTTACATGTACACAGTTAACCAGTTTCCATACAACATTTAATAAGCAGTATGTATATTACCTTACATGTACACAGTTAACCAGTTTCCATACAACATTTAATAAGCAGTATGTATATTACCTTACATGTATACAGTTAACCAGTTTCCATACAACATTTAATAAGCAGTATGTATATTACCTTACATGTATACAGTTAAACAGTTCCCATACAACATTTAATAAGCAGTATGTATATTACCTTACATGTACACAGTTTACCAGTTCCCATACAACATTTAATAAGCAGTATGTATATTACCTTACATGTACAAAGTTAACCAGTTCCCATACAACATTTAATAAGCAGTATGTATATTGCCTTACATGTACAAAGTTAACCAGTTTCCATACAACACATCTGCGGCGGACTACATTGCATTATTAAATGGAGTTTGAAACATGAGCAAAGTGTAAGTTTCCCTTTTGTCACAATATTTCCAAAAGAAATGTGCTGAAGATGCCAGTGGAAAGGATAGAATCAACGTCCCACCACGCTTTTCATCGGTAACTTACCGTCAGATGTGGAGTTCAATTCATAGTCATTTTAGGCAAACCTAACCCTTTCCCACATAGAGCAATGTGTAGCAAACGACTTTGGAACATAAGAATATGGAACATCTCATTAAATAAAGTGTAATTAGGGAATGGTGTTGAAAACACTGTGGAAAAGGGAGAAATTGTTTATTATGAGTATTTTCTACTTTTGCCAAATGCTTATAAAAGTCGGTTGATGCAGTTCCGTCAAAATGCGTCTACATGTGGGAAAGTGTTAACAATAAAGGGATGAAACCAATTTTTTAGTCTATATCTTTTTGTCACGTAGGATACCAAGTGACTTTAGCGCTCATTAGCTGCATCTGTCGAACGACGACGGTAGTTTATACCAAATATCTTTTGACGCCTCTGTAGCAGGCGATGTTTTATTGGTGTAGGTGAAATTCTTTACATAGAGAACTATTTCTTCAATGGTTTGCCAAACCACCCAATTTTCGATTTTTAGTCTCTCGGTCTTGTATTTCTTTCTCTTTTTACTCTGTCCATATTGACAGACGACTTTCTTTTTTTAGTCTGTCCATCTTGTATACATTCTCTTTTTAGTCTGTCCATCTTGTATTTCTTACTCTTTTTAGTACAGGCTGTCCATCTTGTATTTCTTTCTCTCTTTAGTCTGTCCATCTTGTATACATTCTCTTTTTAGTCTGTCCATCTTGTATTTCTTACTCTTTTAAGTACAGGCTGTCCATCTTGTATTATTTTCTCTCTTTAGTCTGTCCATCTTGTATTATTTTCTCTCTTTAGTCTGCCCATCTTGTATACATTCTCTTTTTAGTATGTCCATCTTGTATTTCTTTCTCTCTTTAGTCTGTCCATCTTGTATTTCTTACTCTTTTTAGTCTGTCCATCTTGTATACATTCTCTTTTTAGTCTGTCCATCTTGTATTTCTTACTCTTTTAAGTACAGGCTGTCCATCTTGTATTATTTTCTCTCTTTAGTCTGTCCATCTTGTATTATTTTCTCTCTTTAGTCTGCCCATCTTGTATACATTCTCTTTTTAGTATGTCCATCTTGTATTTCTTTCTCTCTTTAGTCTGTCCATCTTGTATTTCTTACTCTTTTTAGTCTGTCCATCTTGTATACATTCTCTTTTTAGTCTGTCCATCTTGTATTTCTTTCTCTCTTTAGTCTGTCCATCTTGTATTTCTTACTCTTTTTAGTCTGTCCATCTTGTATTTCTTACTCTTTTTAGTCTGTCCATCTTGTATTTCTTACTCTTTTTAGTACAGGCTGTCCGTCTTGTATTTCTTACTCTTTTTACTCTGTCCGTCTTGTATTATTTTCTCTTTTTTACTCTGTCCATCTTGTATTATTTTCTCTTTTTTAGTCTGTCCATCGTGTATTTCTTTCTCTCTTTAGTCTGTCCATCTTGTATTTCTTACTCTTTTTAGTACAGGCTGTCCATCTTGTATTATTTTCTCTTTTTTACTCTGTCCATCTTGTATTATTTTCTCATTTTTAGTCTGTCCATCTTGTATTTCTTTCTCTCTTTAGTCTGTCCATCTTGTATTTCTTACTCTTTTTAGTACAGGCTGTCCATCTTGTATTTCTTACTCTTTTTAGACTGTCCATCTTGTATTTCTTACTCTCTTTAGTCTGTCCATCTTGTATTTCTTTCTCTCTTTAGTCTGTCCATCTTGTATTTCTTACTCTTTTTAGTACAGGCTGTCCATCTTGTATTTCTTACTCTTTTTAGTCTGTCCATCTTGTATTTCTTTCTCTCTTTAGTCTGTCCATCTTGTATTTCTTTCTCTCTTTAGTCTGTCCATCTTGTATTATTTTCTCTCTTTAGTCTGCCCATCTGTACATTCTCTTTTTAGTCTGTCCATCTTGTATACATTCTCTTTTTAGTCTGTCCATCTTGTATACATTCTCTTTTTAGTCTGTCCATCTTGTATACATTCTCTTTTTAGTCTGTCCATCTTGTATACATTCTCTTTTTAGTCTGTCCATCTTGTATTTCTTACTCTTTTTAGTACAGGCTGTCCATCTTGTATTCCTTTCTCTCTTTAGTCTGTCCATCTTGTATTTCTTTCTCTCTTTAGTCTGTCCATCTTGTATTTCTTACTCTTTGTGGTACAGGCTGTCCATCTTGTATTTCTTACTCTTTTTAGTCTGTCCATCTTGTATTTCTTTCTCTCTTTAGTCTGTCCATCTTGTATTATTTTCTCTCTTTAGTCTGTCCATCTTGTATACATTCTCTTTTTAGTCTGTCCATCTTGTATACATTCTCTTTTTAGTCTGTCCATCTTGTATACATTCTCTCTTTAGTCTGTCCATCTTGTATTTCTTTCTCTCTTTAGTCTGTCCATCTTGTATTTCTTACTCTTTTTAGTACAGGCTGTCCATCTTGTATTATTTTAGGGTTAGGGTTAGGGTTTCTCTCTTTAGTCTGTCCATCTTGTATTTCTTACTCTTTTTAGTACAGGCTGTCCATCTTGTATTATTTTCTCTTTTATACTCTGTCCATCTTGTATTATTTTCTCTTTTTTACTCTGTCCATCTTGTAATATTTTCTATTTTTTAGTCTGTCCATCGTGTATTTCTTTCTCTCTTTAGTCTGTCCATCTTGTATTATTTTCTCTTTTTTAGTCTGTCCATCGTGTATTTCTTTCTCTCTTTAGTCTGTCCATCTTGTATTATTTTCTCTTTTTTAGTCTGTCCATCGTGTATTTCTTTCTCTCTTTAGTCTGTCCATCTTGTATTTCTTTCTCTTTTTAGTCTGTCCATCTTGTATTTCTTTTTCTCTTTATTCCTGGTCCTTTATGCCAGTCGGCTAAGCCTAGAATATTCGAAATGTCTTGACGAATAGGCCGCCATGATATTACTGAAATACTGTTAGAATAACTTTAACCCTGTCCTACATACAACAAATCTGCAACAGACGACGTTGAACACAAATTGGCGAAAACGTGGAGAAGCTCTATAAATCATACAATAGAGTTGAAAACATTGTGACAAAAGGAGAAATTGCTTATTATGAGTTTTTCGTTTTGATATGTCGTCTGCTGCAGGAGCGTTATATATGTTGTCTGCTGCAGAAGCGTTAGATATGTTGTCTGCTGCAGAAGCGTTATATATGTTGTCTGCTGCAGAAGCGTTAGCTATGTTGTCTGCTGCAGAAGCGTTAGATATGTTGTCTGCTGCAGAAGCGTTATATATGTTGTCTGCTGCAGAATTGTTAGATATGTTGTCTGCTGCAGAAGCGTTAGATATGTTGTCTGCTGCAGAAGCGTTAGCTATGTTGTCTGCTGCAGAAGCGTTAGATATGTTGTCTGCTGCAGAAGCGTTTGATATGTTGTCTGCTGCAGAAGCGTTATATATGTTGTCTGCTGCAGAATCGTTAGATATGTTGTCTGCTGCAGAAGCGTTATATATGTTGTCTGCTGCAGAAGCGTTAGCTATGTTGTCTGCTGCAGAAGCGTTATATATGTTGTCTGCTGCAGAAGCGTTAGATATGTTGTCTGCTGCAGAAGCGTTATATGTTGTCTGCTGCAGAAGCGTTAGATATGTTGTCTGCTGCAGAAGCGTTATATGTTGTCTGCTGCAGAAGCGTTAGATATGTTGTCTGCTGCAGAAGCGTTATATATGTTGTCTGCTGCAGAAGCGTTATATATGTTGTCTGCTGCAGAAGCGTTAGATATGTTGTCTGCTGCAGAAGCGTTATATATGTTGTCTGCTGCAGAAGCGTTAGATATGTTGTCTGCTGCAGAATTGTTAGATATGTTGTCTGCTGTAGAAGCGTTATATATGTTGTCTGCTGCAGATTTGTTAGATATGTTGTCTGCTGCAGAAGCGTTAGCTATGTTGTCTGCTACAGAAGCGTTAGATATGTTGTCTGCTGCAGAAGCGTTATATATGTTGTCTGCTGCAGAAGCGTTAGATATGTTGTCTGCTGCAGAAGCGTTAGATATGTTGTCTGCTGCAGAATTGTTAGATATGTTGTCTGCTGTAGAAGCGTTAGATATGTTGTCTGCTGCAGAAGCGTTATATATGTTGTCTGCTGCAGAAGCGTTATATATGTAGTCTACTGCAGAAGCGTTAGATATGTAGTCTGCTGCAGAAGCGTTAGATATGTTGTCTGCTGCAGAAGCGTTAGATATGTTGTCTGCTGCAGAAGCGTTAGATATGTTGTCTGCTGCAGAAGCGTAAGATAACGGCTATATGTGGGAAAGGGTTAACTCCGAATCAATAAGTGTATACAGGATTAGAGAAGTACTAACGAGTTTTTTCCAATAGGATTTTCATTTGGGTGGCCAGCTCGATCAGCGGGGACCACTATTTGTAAAAGTGTTTTTTCCCATTGACCCCTAATCAATCAACGTGGGAAATCGGTTAGAGCCAATTAGCTTACGTGTCAAACTTGAGAACTCTCACGAGAAAATCTCATTGCATTATAATTAAGGTGAAACTGGACACTGGTACAGTTTGAAATTAAAAGGAACGCGCTTTTCTCCCTGTGTCTATTATAGTGAGTATAGTATCGCCCGAGGGCGCCTGCCCCATCGTCTCAATGTCTATAATTTACATTTTCCCACATCCAAGAAACTAAAAAAGATGATTTGGTAAACATCTAACCAGAAACCTTAGGATTTGAATAATTTAATAAAGTTGAAAACATTGTGGCAAATGGAGATTTTTTTTTTTTAGTTTGCTGTCATGACCAAAAGGTAGTTTAACAGGCGGGCGACACGATTGACCCAAGGACAGTTGTAACAGGCGACTGGCACAGTTAGGCTAATAACCACTGTAACAGGCGAGTGGCATGATTGACCCAAGGGCAGTTGTAACAAGTGGCTGTCACAATTAACCCCATGACATTGTAACAGGAGACTGTAACGATTGACCCTAGGGGCCATTGTAATAGGCGGTTAGCACGATTGACCCAAAGTCAGATGAAACAAGAGGTAACACGATTTGACTCACGGGACGATGTAAGTTTGCTGTCACGATTGTCCAAATGATAGTTGTATCAGGCCGCTGAGACAATTGACCCAAGGGCAGTTGTAACTGACGACTGGCATATTAGAGGCAACGGCCACTGCAACAGGCGGCTGGCACAATTGTCCAAAGGGCAGTCGTAACAGGCGGATGGAACGATTAACCCAAGGGCAGTTGTAACAGGCGGCTGACATGTTTGACCCATTGTAACAAGTGGCTGGTACGATTGACAGAAAGGTCATTGTAACAGGCGGCTGTAACGATTGACTCAATGGATGTTGTAACAGGAGGGTGGTACGTGAACCCAAGGACAGTTGTAACAGGAGGGTGTAATGTGAACACACGGGGGGGGGGGGGGGGGGGGGGGGTGGTTGTAACAGGAGGCTGATGCGTTTGACCGAATGGTCATTGCAACAGGCGGCTGACATGTTTGAACCAATGCCCATTGTAACAAGTGGCTGGCACCAACGTCAAATGAAACCAGCTATGGCACGATAGACTCAAGGGACGATGTAACAGTTTGCTGTTACTATTGACCAAAAGGTTGTTGTAACAGGCTGCCGACACGATTGACCCAAGGGCAGTTGTAACAGACGACTGGCATTGTTGAGCCAATGACCACTGTAACAGGCGAATGGCATATTTGAGGCAATGACCACTGTAACAAGTGGCTGGCACCAACGTCAAATGAAACCAGCTATGGCACGATAGACTCAAGGGACGATGTAACAGTTTGCTGTTACTATTGACCAAAAGGTTGTTGTAACAGGCTGCCGACACGATTGACCCAAGGGCAGTTGTAACAGACGACTGGCATTGTTGAGCCAATGACCACTGTAACAGGCGAATGGCATATTTGAGGCAATGACCACTGTAACAGGCGGTTGGCATATTTGAGCCAATAACCACTGTAACAGGCTGCTGGCATGCTTGGTCCAATGGAAGTTTTAAGAAGCGGACGGAACGAGTGACAACAGGGCAGCTGTAATAGGCGAGTGGCGCAATTGACCAAATGGCGTTGTAACAGGGGGCTGACACGAGTGACCTAAACCCATCGTAACAATTGACTGGCACAATTAACCCATTGCTGACTGGCACGATTGACCCAAGGGCGGTTGTAAAAAGCAGCTGGCACAATTTAGCCAATGTGGGATGCAACAGACGGATGGCTCGATAAACCTAACGGCAGTTGTTACAGACGGATGGCTCGATTGACCTAACGGCAGTTGTTACAGACGGATGGTTCGATTGACCTAATGGCAGTTGTTGCAGACGGATGGCTCGATTGACCTAACGGCAGTTGTTACAGACGGATGGTTCGATTGACCTAACGGCAGTTGTTACAGATGGATGGCTCGATTGACCTAACGGCAGTTGTTACAGATGGATGGTTCGATTGACCTAATGGCAGTTGTTACAGACGGATCCGAGGGAAAGAGAAAACAAGACTTGATATCGTATCCTTCCGCCAATACTGAGCAAGAGTACATATGTGATTCGGGTGTGTCCGGCCATCTCACGGATATAATCGATTTTCGTTTAACATGCAAAACTTATCTACTGAGTCAAAACCATAAATGTTTGTGTTTAAAACAATTGATGTTTGTGTTTCCAGAGGCATGTTTTCAACAACAACTGCGTAATAACGAAGTTATTCACAAATGACATTTGCCTATGTTGAGTATTCAAAAATAATTGGTGAACTATTTTACAGTGACACTGTGTGCACACTTTTATTTGGCGACTGTACAATCAACATACGTTAAAATCGTTTCGATTGCTCTAATCCGACTTCGCAATTGAATCCGACTTAAGCAAAAACTATGAATCTTTTCTCTAAATGAAAAGGTATATTAAATGAATCGAGCAGAAAATTCTGTGCCAATAAGAGAAAATGCCAGTAGAGAGCAAAGAAGATAATCTTCTATGAATAATGATATGCAGGCTTAATTTCCTCATACGACCAATTGTAATTAGTTATATCAAAAAGCAACAGGTCGTGCGTTTAGTCGGAGATAGTCGTTGGTGATCGTACGATGATCGTAAAAGACCGATCGTCTGCCAGTGATCGATCTTTCAACTGTTTCAGTTACATCATAGCGGTTCATTGATTGATTAAGGCTTAATGCTATTGTCGACACTTGTTCAGTCATATCACTGCGGCTAGTTCACCTACAAACGTGTTTCCCAACATAAAACCTTTTCTAAGCAACTGGCTGTTTTTCCACAAAGAGTATGCCTATTGGTGGAAGACGAATTACGCTTCTTGCATTGACTTTTGTCAAACGTCGGAGAAAATGTTGGCCAGATTGGTGTTTGAATTCACAACCAATGGATTGAAAGCTCGCCTCACTATCGACAGAGCTACCGGTGCCACAGCGGTCGATTGATCTTGTTTGGTTTTCTCCATACACGAAGCTAGTGTAAGTCGCTGAAACACTACAGGAGTGCTGCTCTGCGAGAACCAACCTAATCGTTATTATGACATGTGTGGACAAGACTTGCCTGCGTCTTTTCTAAGGATTCCCATGGATAATGTGCTTTACATACGTTTATTGAAATATTCTATGACTAATTGGCAAACAGTGCGGAGCCAGATCAGACTTTAGATTATGCTATAGCTGATCTGGATCTACACTTTAGGCAAATTCCTTATGGTTGGGTTTCGCAGAGCGCCAACGCTCAGTTTATAAGGTGTTTTACGCCATATCAACTATTGTTCTATTATATATCACCGCCTCAGTGGAGTAGTGGTAAATCGCTGGTTAGATCTCCGACTCAAGACCTTAACCAGATGCCCACAGGCAACATGTCGAGTCCGCTCAAATAGTTTTGTCACAGACATAGTGCTCTTCCACGCAGCACAGAATGACAAGGACATGACCTGATAGCAGTTAATTAAAAGAGAACAGTCTCCTTTTTTTTCACTTCCGCCATCATCACCTCATCACGGTGAACATGTGTATGCAGTAACTTAGGAATCATTTGATGCATGGTTTCTCATTTTGACCTTGGCATTTGCGGTACAGGCATGGGTCTTGTACGCG
This sequence comes from Serripes groenlandicus, assembly GCA_031761405.1. NCBI lineage: Eukaryota > Metazoa > Mollusca > Bivalvia > Cardiida > Cardiidae > Serripes > Serripes groenlandicus. The sequence goes on along the minus strand of JASEVX010000009.1, from coordinate 1,602,064 downwards.
ACAGTTCACCTCATCATGGTGAAAAGGTGTGCCCAGTAAGTTGAGAATCCGGTACAGGCATGGGTCTTGTACGCGACAGTTCACCTCATCATGGTGAAAAGGTGTGCCCAGTAAGTTGAGAATCCTATGATGTATGGTTGAGATGTAGGCCGTACAAGATACAGTTCTATCAAACAGTAAACATTTTTACCTTTAAGCGTGACCTTGACATTTGAGGTACAGGCCTGGGTCTTGTCCAGGACACACCACCTCATCATGGTGAACAAGTGTGTCCAGTAACTTGAGAATCCTATGATGTATGGTTGAGACGTGGGCCGGACAAGATACAGTTCTATCAAACAGTCATCATTTTGACCTTTAAGTATGACTGACATTTTAGTATAGGCCTGGGTCTTGTCCGGGACACGCCACCTCATCATGGTGAACATGTGTGCCAAGTAACTTGAGAATCCTATTATGTATGGTTGAGATCTGGGCCGGACAAGATACAGTTCTATCAAACAGTAATCATTTTGACCCTTAAGTATGACTGACATTTAAGGGACACGCCACCTCATCATGGTGAACAAGTGTGTCCAGTAACTTGGGAATCTTATTATGCACGGTTGAGATGCGGGCCGGACAAGGTAGTCTTATCAAACAGTACTTCTTTTGAATTTTGATCTCTAATTGTGACTGACATTTGAGGAGCAGTACTAGGTCTGTGCGCGCGACAGGCAGCCTCACCATGGTGAACGTTTGTGCCAAGTTTCTTGGAAATCCTATGGTACATGACACTGAACCGCCATTATAACTAACACATATGTCGAGCTCACGGTAAGCGTGCTCGACACAAATCATAGTAACGGCTGCCCCCCCTTGGAGCTCAGGGTTCTGGATGAGCATAATGACCGACTGACTGGTGTCAGGATAAATGGAGCAGTAGTACTGGTAACGTACAGAGGAAACTCCGTAATATAACCGAAACATTGTTGAAAGCGGCACAAAACAATCAATCAATCTACTCTGTCACGTTGTTGGTCTACTAGTCCATTGTCACGTCGTTGGTCTACTAGTCTAGTCCATTGTCACGTTGTTGGTCTACTAGTCTAGTCCATTGATACGTCGTTGGTCTACTAGTCTAGTCCATTGTCACTTTGTTGGTCTACTAGTCTATTGTCACTTTGTTGGTCTACTTGTCCATTGTCACGTTGTTGGTCTACTAGTCCATTGTCACGTCGTTGGTCTACTAGTCCATTGTCACGTTGTTGGTCTACTTGTCCATTGTCACGTTGTTGGTCTACTTGTCCATTGTCACGTTGTTGGTCTACTAGTCCATTGTCACGTCGTTGGTCTACTAGTCCATTGTCACGTTGTTGGTCTATTTATCCCGACACCAGTCAGTCGCAATGCTAGACCTACAACCCTCAGCCAATAAGGGAAAGCCATTATTTCCATGTGTAATGTCTTTGGTATAACCCGGCCAGGGATCGAACCAGTGATTTACCGCATCTGAGGCGAACGCTCTACAACTACACCACCGGGATGGTCCTCAGCCTACTCCAAATGCCTGAACAACTAGATTACGCTGAGATACGGGCTGATCGTGGTCTTTGATGGTAACAGGGGCCAATACAATATAATAAAGACATATAGTTGTGTTTTCCATTTTTAATTTTTTATGTAATCATTTTGTTGCTCACTTAAATAATCATCTAAGTGAACAAAAAATTTGTTAAAGTATGGTCATTATATCTACATGAAGTCTAGAGAGTCAACGCAGCATGAAACGTTCCTTGACAACACATATATACCTTCCTCAAAACAGGGTTAGAAATAATCATCCCAAACAGTATAATTCCAACCCTTTCAATGGAAAGAGCTGAAAGTTGCTATGAATGAAAAGAAACAATACCAATCGAAACTTCTCGATCCACCCCTGTACATAGAAGAGTTTCGAGACATCCGATCACAAACAACGACTTCAAAGATTTTACTTCAATGTTTTCTCTCCTTTTGAAATAACATGATGTTTTACTTATTAAGAAGAGAAAAGACAGGCGTACAACTTAGAAGAGGAAAAATAACAACATGGAAAAATATACATATTCTATAATGAAATATATTAACTATGTGATTAGAACTGATGCTCTATATGTATGCATGTACAGCTTATATTTTCAGGACTGAACAATAGTTACAGCAAATGTTCCTGAACTTGAACATAAGTATAAACAAGTTGCATTGTATCACCTTCCCTTTAACCCACACAGACAACTATTGACACGTCTTTCCAGCACACAATTTTAGAAAACAGTGCGGTAAAAGGAGAATGTTTTCAACTTAATTAAATAATTGGGCTTTCATTTAAAGATATTTTCCATATTTTTGCCTAGATGTTTTCAAAGTTGTCTGCTGCAGATTTGTTTTGTGGGAATGGGTTTAAGGGTTTAAGGGGATTAGTGTGCAGTGGTAATACATGCTATAGTAAAGGCACTATAATCAAGTTCAAGATATGATAACCATTGTTCAGCGAATTAACTAATTATTGAGTGGTAAATATACAACATAAAAACAAGAGGGGCAGAACGGGGAAACTACCTTATTAAATAAACATATGAAGACAAAAATAGTCTCATCTTTAAAGATAAAGTAAATAAAGAAACAAGTATAATTTTGTGTAAAGATTCATACATTTAAATCACTTCATTTCGTATCATACTGCTCAGGAAAGTTAGCTATGCTATTACAAAAAGGCCTTAAGGAAAAAGTAAGAGCAGAATCTTCTGAAGACACAAACGATCATTAAGTTCATAGAACACTGTTTGTATCACTCCTAGTGCGTGACTGTCATATATCAGCAGTTATATAGAAAATATTTATTTTCTCTTTTTTTGTGTGTGGATTAAAAGGAAAGGGTACCAAGCTTAAATCCTTTTGCTAGTTCATGTCAAAACACTTTCCTTTTTTAATATGGCCAGTAACAATAAATGATGATTTTTTAATATTATTTTGTTTATAAATTGGCCATGACACTTTGATGGTAAAAGGAACTTAATTGGCTAGTTAAATTGATGGCCAATTCTTACATTGAACAATGGATCTAATAGACATAGAAGATACTGTATTTTTCATATGTGTTTTTTCTTAAATCCCTGATTTGTTTTTAACATTAATAAGGCAATGGAGTTATTTTCTCACAAAAGGTGAAATATGCTCCATCAAATTCTAAGGTACAATATCCAGAGGGTCAAAGGACCAAAAATGTCATTTCATATTGAATACAACATCAAAACTAATAGCCAAGTTGTTACCTCTTTGTACAGTACAGTTCATAAAGTTGCTTATGTCTTTTCCATAACACTATCATTTCTTGACCATTTAAATAGCTAGAGTAGCATTGGTCTTGCACCAAAACTCGCTGGTTTCCCTGTTTTTGTTCTGTAAAATAGCACTTTTTGCAGTTTATGTCATAACACATATAATAAGTTGTATCAGATCTTAAGGGCGTTACTTTGTAAACAGCTAGCACAGGCTTCTTAATACATGCATACAATTTAACATGATTTAATGAAGAAAAACAATGCATTGTTTTATACTGCTACCAATTTTCTGTTTTTTCTAAAGATGAGAAATCTTTTCTAGGTTATAGTTTTAATAGCGGAAAACATGAACAAGAGGGCCATAATGTCCCTAGATCGCTCACCTCAATTATGCAATGAGATTTCTAATGCAAAAAACATGACAAAGTTTCAAACTGCTGTAATAAAAATGCAGTCTCCAGAGCGTTGAAAAGATGTTCCTTCAATATGGCCTACTAACCTAGTTTTAGAGTCAATATGACTCATTTTCAAACTTGACCTAGATATCTTTTAGACAAACATTCTGACAAGCAAAACATGTAACCTCTTAAAGTTTTAACAAGATTTTCATTCAATTTGACCCACTGACCTAGTTTTTGACCCAATATGATTCATATTCAAACTTGGCCTAGATGTTATTTAGACTATCATTATGGTTTTGTTTTGTTCATGCAGCCGAAGAAAAAAAAAGGCGGCCTCTGGAGTGTTAACAAGATTTTCCTTCAATTTGACCTACTAACCTAGTTTTTGACCCAATATGACCCATATTCAAACTTGACCTAGATGTCATTTAGACTTACATTCTGAAATGTGTTCAAGCAGCTGAAGAAAAAAGTGCGGCCTCTCGAGTTTTAACAAGATTTTGCATCAAAATGGCCTAGTGACCTTGCTTTTGACTGGACATGACCCATATTAAAAATTGACCTACATATCATCAAGACAAACATACTGTTTCAATACTTGCAAGTTAAAAACGCAGTCCCAGAGTGTTAACAAGAATTTTCTTCAATTTGACCAAGTGACCTAGTTTTAGAGTCAATGTGACCCATATTCCAAATTGACGTAGATATCTTTTAGACAAACAATCCCAAACATTTTTAAACTGCTGAAATAAAAAATGCAGTCTCCAGAGTGTTGAAAAGATTTTCCTTCAATTTAGCCTACTGACCTAGTTTTAGAGTCAATATGACCCATATACAAACTTGTTCAGGATTTGATTTAGATGAATTTTCTGATAAACTTTCATGAAAATCGGATACAAAATGTAGCCTGTAGAATGTTCACAAGGCAATTGTTGATGACGGACAAAGTGTGATCACAATAGCTCACCTTAAGCACTTTGTGCTCAAATGAGCTTAAAATATTGTCGGAAAGGGGAAATCATGTTTACTTGCATCTAATATCTAAATTTGTTTTCCAAAAATGTCTTTGCCCGATATTTAACATTTTCACAAGCTTCTAGGACACAATAATTTTCCTCCAATATCCCTGCCTTAAAAGATGTGAGATTGTTCTCAAACAGGATTGGCATAAACTAGTTTGTGTATTTCTAAAAATTCCTGTACAAGAACATATTTCAATTTTTTTGATTAGTAAAATAATACAGATTAACAGTTTAAAACCAAGAAAGAAAATAATAAAAACTTATGGCATCATGCATTTTTTTCCCTTAAAACTCAAGTTAAGTGTTATCCGTTATAACATGCTGAAAATAACTATGATACATATATACGTATATTACAACATTTAAACTTTTCAAATATATTAATTGTATATGCTGAATGCTTTAAAAATGTACACTTATTGAATTAACACTTGGATATTTTTTCATTGCACATAACATCTTGTTCAAAATACTTTCCAGCAAAACTACAGGAAATTTATCACAAACTATTGACCCAGTGTCCAGATTTTGTACCGAGCCATGAAGGAAGTTATTTTTGTGTGACATAATTATAGAAACTAATGAAGATTGAAATAATATAACCAGACCAGAACCATTATGAATCTTTCATTAGGACCTTGTAATATGGGGGGGGGGGGGGGGGGGGGGGGGGGGGTGTATTTACTATTCTTTTCTATAAATGTTCCTCTTATAATCAAACTAAGCCCTATGTTAACCCTTTCCCTCATACGGAAATTCTGCAGCAGACGACTTTGAACGTATTTTGTAAAAACATAGAAAATCTCCATAATTGAATGGATAACCTATGAAACGTGCAATTTCTTCTTTTGTCACTATGTTTTCAAAAAGCTGTCTGCTGCAGAGGCATCCAAAAGTGTCTATATGAGGGAAAGGGTTAAGGATATTTGCATTGGCACGACCATTGTTATGAGTACCCATTGCATGTGGGTCGAATAAAGTAATTAGAACATGAAAGTGGCCCCTTATTTAGAGCTCTCCTTTTCAATGATGCAGATAACTTAAGAGAATCTGCAGCATTAACCTCACAAAAACATTGGAGGAAAAGAACATATCTCTCCAAATAGAACAATTTCTCAGTTCCTATAATTTATAGTCACTTTCAATTTCAAAGAGTCCATCAAAGTGAAATAGGTACAAGTAAATCCACATATTAATTAAATAAGATTGTTAAAAGGTTCTGTCAACTATGTATTCACAATGTCTCATAAGAATAACATTTCCTGGCTTGACAACTGGGTAGACTGTACATAAATTTCCAGTGCTGCTACAAAAGGTCCAATGTAAACTACAGCTTTTTTTCTTGTCTCTTAAAACAGTTTAACATAGAATGTTGAGTAGACTTATTTACCATGGCAACCAGAATAATAGAACACAAATCATGTAGGAATTACATATTCAGGTCTTGATATGAGATAAAAGTTAATAATTTTCCACATATAGATGGTTCTGCAGCAGACAACTTTTTAAAACTAAATTGTAAATGGAGATATTGGCTCATTATGATCTATTTAACCATTTGCCACAATGTGTACAACTCTATTAAATAAAGAACCTTTTATTTACAGAGTTTGACATAACTTATGTCTAGATGTTTTTTTAAATTTGTCTGCTGCAAATTGGTTGTATGTTGGAATGGGCTTTACAGTGACTTAAACTAAGTTAAAGTAAACCAACCTCTTTATCTCTCCTATATTTTTAACCAACCCTTGTTGTGGGTTTCAATTGTTATACACATTTTTACACAAGTGGGGAAGCCTGAATTGTTAAAATGGACTAATCCAGCTTTTGTATTTGGAAGAGTCCATTGCCAAATTTAGGAATATCCAGATACAAATCTTGAATTGATCAAGCCAACAGTATAGAGTTTAGGCTGGTAAGAGGATGTGGATGTCAATACTTGGTGGCACAGACTTTACACAATCATTACTCAGTCAGACTTTTAGAAAATCCTTCAAATATTGTGTTATATCAACTGGTTAAACCCATGAATACAGAAAAAAAAAGTCAATTTGTTTTTACAAACATTATATCACAGTCAACAGCTTAATAATAATTACTCAATAAGTTAAGTCGATCTTTTTTTTTCAAACTGATTGCATTTTATAAAACAGTTAATTAAGTTACATAAGTTAAAGAAACAAAGACTGACTTGCCAAGACGTGGTATTATTTGTGGACTTCACGCAAAATGGTTGTAACTGCATATTGTAACAATATGTAGTTTCAATTGCTTTGCACAAAGTCTTGCACAAAGTCACCAACTTGTCTTCCTCTAGAATAAGTGGCTTGTTTAACCCAATTCTCCGCTTCCATTTAAAGTCTGTTCAAACACAGACTAGAATGGGTTCTAGAACAAATTCAAGTCCTATTAAACAATTCTTTAAGAGGATTATTACTTTGGTCGCTAGCATAATGCAAGAACACTTTTGCAGATCACAAAACTATTAAGTTCTATTCGGACAATATCAGCTTCATCTTTTAATCCTCACTCACTTCAAGACACATTTTTTTGGAAAAAGGAAAATTGCTCATTTATGGAGATTTTCCGTATATTTGCTAGGATGTTTTCAGTCTCTGCAGTAGCTTTGTTGTATGTGCAAAATATTTCAATAGTTATGTAAGCCACCTATTCAATAAATCAATTAGAGAAATGATAAACACACATGATATCTGCATTCATTTCACAATAAAGTAATGTTATGTACCCTGAGAAGATTTTTGATATACAAAGTTGTCAATTGAAGTAATTAGAGCGAGATCAGTATTATCAAAATTAATAACAAAAGTATTGTGTCATTTTACCGCAAACATCACATTTTATAATTATCAGATTGTCTGTCAAACAAGCCACTCATTCTTGAGAATCTGGGTGGGGTGAAATGAAAAAGGATTTCTGACTAATTGGAATATAACCTCTTACCCTGTAGATATATAGAGATCAGACTTTATCCATACTTTACAAACCACAGCTTTCACCAGTCAAAAGAGTACAAGTTCCATATTTCCCCTCAAAATATTGATCAGTAACTTTTTTTGGAAACCTCAAGCAATGAGTATTTGCATCGTATTAGTCAAAACTATATGTCCAACAGGGAAAGTATTGATGACAAAGTGTCCCGAGTGTTACAAATTTGGATTTGAAATTAATCATTACAGAATGTGTATCAAACTATTCTCTAACATTTTGTTTGTACTCAAAATATAGTAAGAGCAACTGAATGTCCATTTAGTAAGACAGAAACTATCCCAATTCAAATTCCATTGCACTAAAGATGAAGAATTCAGTTTGTATCCAGCAGTGTAGAACATTTAACATTTAACAGATCCTTTTATTTGTTGTAATATCTGGTCAGGAAAATTAACCAGAAGCAATAGCAATATGCAAATTGTTAGCTTAATATTTAACTGTTATTAGGTATTTTTGTATCTCTATCATTAAAGACAAATTAAATAGCATTGAAACATTTTTTTTCTTCTGGTGATTTTTTTTCCAAAGGTCAATATTTAATAAATCAATTGAATGATAAACTGTTCTACACATCCGGGTTCATAAATTATAATTGCTCAACATGCATATATAATGTACATTGAAAATTTACTAACAACTGTATTTCCTGTATTTATGCCATTTTCATCAGAAGGATTATGTTCAACATTAACAAAATATATACAATTGAGTCTATACATCTTATACAATTTTAACCCTACCCCACATGCAGACAGTCCTTCCGACGCATATGGAGCTGACAACTTTTGAAATCAATATGAAAAAAGGAGAAATTGCTCATGATACACATTTTCTCCATTTACAAAAATCATATCCCCATTCGTTTCTCCATTTGCCACAATGATATCAACTCTAAATTACGCTTTTATTTCTTGAGATTTTCCATAGTTATGCCTGTATGTTTTAGCAGTCATCTGTTGTAAAATTACCATACAGAGTAAATAAGCTTGCAGCCTACACATATAAAGCAGGAATTCAAGTCCCAAGAAATCTTTGTTTTTAACCTAAAACTGAATACAAGGAAGGAAGGATCTGACATGATACGGACTGGAGAGACTGAATGTACACTAAACTAGGATATGAGTAAACGTTAAATCCATTGAAATACCACTGAACTCTTCATTAACCCTTTCCCACATACAGACATATTTTGATACGTCTTAAGTGGTCGCCTTCTTTTTGTAAACTTAAAGTAACTACAGGAGATATTACTGATGAGCTGTTTCACATCTTTCAACAATGTGTTTAACTCTATTCAATTATTATAAATCATATTCATTTACAGAACCTTTACATACATTTGATTAGATGTCTTTAATGTGGCCTGATGCAGATTTGTTGTTTGTGGCAAAGTGTTTTCATATATATGTGAATGTTTTACTTTCATTCCGAAGTTTGTTATTACATGTTTAGTGTCAGAGGATTGGAAAGATGATCATGTGACATAAAGTGACCTTTGTGACCTTTGTGATTGTCACTCTTTAACCCTTTCCATCATACAACATTTCTGAAGCAGACGACTTTGAACATATTTTGTCAAAAAATAGAAAATGAATGGATAACCTATGACTAAAAGTGGTAAACATTGTGGCAAAAGGAGAAATTGCTGGTTTTGAGCAATTTCTTCTTTTGTCACCATGTTTTCACAAAGCTGTCTGCTACAGAGGCGTCTAAAAGCGTCTATATGAGGTAAAGGGTTAACCTATCAACCCTGTACCGTTTTATAAACCCCCTTTTGACGTAGCTCAAGCTGACAACTTTCGAAAAACATTACAATGATTTCAAATTTATTTCATTTTTTTGAGATGTCAATAAATTTTGTCAGCATGCTTTTAAAATCCTCTGCTGCTGATTTGTTGTCTGTAGGAGAAGGCACATTTCAGCATGCGTTCTTTTTTATAAAAAACATACTTTAAGTAATAGGGAAACTGCTGTCAAAATGGCAATGGGTTCATCCTGTAAAATGGAACCCTTCTCCCATTGTCTTTTTTTAAAATCCATTTTGAAATGAACTTGAGTTACAAGAATGTGAGGAATTCACAACATTATGGATATTAAAACTCAATTTCAAACAGGCAAAAAACCCTATGTAAACAATGGGCATCTTCGTCTTCCTTGGATGGTCTGAATTCAGTCCATAATTAAAAATGAAATACAGTTGCAAGTCATGACAGGATTCCACTATGTATGCATTAAATATGAATTTGATAAGAAACAGGATTGAAGTTTTTATGATAAACATTCAATACATATTGCAATAGCTTTTGAAACACTTAGCATGACATTTTAAACAAACTTCAGTGAAAGATATTCAACAAAATTTAACCACAAAGTATTTTTCAACAACAAAAGTAGTGAGGACCCATTTTATACATTTTGGGAAAACTTTTCAGTCTTAATAATTAGTTAAAAAAAAAGAAGAAGATTTATTTGCAAGCAGAAAAGTAATTAATATACTCGGTATTAAAGAGTCTCGTCATTTCAGTTTTATATTTGAATATTTCCTTTCCCACATACAACAAATCTGCAGCAGTCGACTTTGAAAAAGATCTCAGAAATAATTATGGAAAATGTCTATAAATAAAGTTATAATTGCTGAATAAAGTTGAAAACAATGTGGCAAAAGGAGAAATTGCTCACGTCTGCAAGCGGGAACGGTTGCACCACATACCATTGTTTACTTGCTGTAATTTCACATTATGAGATCACAAAATGTATCCGAGCACAAACAAGCGAAAAATGTCAACCAAGGTTTTTCAAGATATTAGGGTACCCCTGGAATACCAACCTATAGTACTATCATAACAACTGATGACTTCATGCGAAATGGCTGTAAATACTTCTTGATACAAGGTGTAGTCACAGTTTTGAATAGATATATATAAGGCAGTACCCAGGTGGGTCTGAATCTTCGTTTTCCCCTAAATAGACTAGGTAAGTTTTTGTAAAGCACTTCACCTATAGTAATAGTTATGTGTTACCAAGTGTTAAGTGAGAGTCGACTCAGTGACATATACCTATATGATATGACCATTTTTTGCTTGATAAGGCTCCTATATTTGTTATTATACATACACACAATTTCACATGGATGACTATATAAATATATATCCTTTCAGGAGAGGAACAGATGGAATCATTTAACTTATGTTTTTATCTTACACTACATCGAGGGCTTGGCGTGAAACGGTTGTAAGTAAAAACCTATTTTGAAAACCCTGGTTTAGGGGCAAATTTGACCCTTTTGTAAACAATGCAAATTTAGGTGCCATTGCTCAGAACGAGCAATGGCACCTAAACTTCCATTGTTTACCAAGAAATATTATTTAACGCTTATAATGACTTTATGGCGAGGTGATTAACCTTGGTAAAAAAAATACCAATTTTCGTTACAACTGTTTCACGCCAAGTCCTCGACATGAGCTCCAGCTAGGCAGGAAACTATCAGGGATTTCAAGCAGCACTATCTCTTTTATCTCCCAGAGCTCGGACCAGCCTCCCATTTGACATGATGTAGATGTAACCTTACAGGCTATAAGAACAATGTGGTGATTCGTCTTTTCAAGATTATCACTCTTTCTTAGATGTACGTCTCCATTTTAAAACAACTTGTTACCAAGCAAATCAATTCTTAAGAATTCTACAGAGTTATAGTTACAGAAATCAACATTTGATGGGAAAAGTGGCTCTTTTTTTTTAAAATATCAAAACCAGACCTTTTCCCATGATTTTCTTTTTTAATTTTTGGGCGTGAAGAAATATATTATAGATCTATAAAGGATTGAGGGAACACTTTTGACTACATTCAACTGTTCTCTTTGATCTTAGCTTTACATTAAATCTCTTTCTTCCGACTTCCAATGTTGCAATAAACAATCCTAGTTTTTTCCACATAAAAAGACCTGATATTGAAACAAGCAATGGATGTTTTCCACTGTAATTGTCAGTGACTGATTGTGTTAACAGGGATCCATCAAATGACAGACATGTTGGATGGATGGACGGACAGATCATGCTCAAGGAAAACTAACCAGAATGCAATTTGAAGCTGAATTCTTTCCCACATGCAGATGTATTCTGGCATCTGCATTTCCAAACATTATAGCAAAAGGGTCCAATTGTTCATAATGAGCATTTTCTGCTTTTGCCACAATATTTGTCAACTCTACACAATAAATACTTTTATTTTAAGGTTTTCTAAGTCATCTGTTGACGATTGTTTGTATGTGGGAATGGGTTAAGATCTGCTTGCAGAGAAGGATCTACACTGGTCTGAAATATGCGATGTTTCAAATGTGTGTCTCCTTATTCTCATAATTATGCATGTTCATTATTAGGATCATGAAAATCAGAACATCATTGAAAGTGATTATGTCATTTTTTTTAACAGGAAGAATTCTTTTCTATGAATTACAAAATAATTTTTTCCCAAACTTGTAGTAGTCTTGCAATTCAGTAAAACCAACAGTTCTATTTTTAACTTCAAATTTAATTGAAATTCTCCTCAAGGAACTGGATACCACATCGGCTGCAAACATGTATGCACTGACCAGTTAACCCCAATAACAATTAAAAGTATAATAATAATCATAATAAAACATTTGATGTTTTGAAATCTTTGGCATATAAATCTCTTTATCTTCTGTCATGCAAAAAAGAACAATTCACTGTCTGACTAGCCAAGTAAATAGATTGTCTAGGAGTTACACCATCTCAAACTTTTAGGGCTTATGGACACTCTTTACTTGAATGAACAGCTTTTGAATAAAGTTGAATACATTATGGGCAATTTCTCCTTTTTGCCACAATGTTTTCAAAAGTTGTTTGCTGCAAAGGCGTCAGAAATAATTTGCTTCTGGAAAAGGGTTAAAGCAGACAAACATACAATCAATGTATAAGTAGTATTTCATGTGCTTTATCCTAATCCTTTCGAATAAACAGACGTCTTTTGATATATGAAACCATTGTGACAAAAGGAGAAACTGCTCTTTATTTATAGAGATTTTCAATTTTTTTCTCAAGGTGTTTTCAAAGTTGTCTGCTTCAGATTTGTTGTATGTAGGACGGGTTAATTGACCTCCGAACCCTACATTGTCACAATGATTGTGTGTATGCAGTGAGACCATTTCTTTGAGTACCCAAATTATAGCATTTAACCCTTTCCCTCATATAAACGTTTTCGGACGCCTCTGCAGCAGACAGCTTTTTGAAAACATAGTGACAAAAGAAGAAATTGCACAAAACATGCAATTTCTCCTTTTGCCACAATGTTTTCCACTTTAAGTCATAGGTTATCCATTCAATTATAGAGATTTTCTATGTTTTGACAAAATACGTTCAAAGTCATCTGCTGCAGAATTGCCGTATGAGGGAAAGGGTTAATGAGAGATGAATCCGTGGATGGATTCATAATTCATGCTTTCAAAAAAAATCCTGCAAATCATCTATCCATTTAACTAGGCCAATCAGTTCAGTGAGAATTCAGTTTACACTTTTATCAAAACTGGCCCTGCTATTTCATCACTTCTCTTAAACTTTGGTCAAATGAATGTTATTTTGATCAGGAAGTAACAAGAAAGTAACATATATAATAACAATCAAAGGAAAAAAAGTGTCTGGTGAAGATCTACAGAAAAATTAAATTTAAAGTATAATTAAATATTGTATAACCCTTCCACCTATTCCATAAAATTCTGTATTAATATTGGTACATCAAGATATTTGAGAGAAAAGTTTGTCTGTATCTACACTGTTAATATATCATATCATATAACCTATAGTACCACAAAACTTTCTCATTTGAAAGTGAAATACATTACATCTAGCTCATATTATGTTCAAATCGCTTCAAAATGATGGATTGCAGAAAGAAAAAAGAGCGCAATGTAAGGTTTTTGCACAATATTTCTTCTTGGAGTATTCAGAATAAAGAACACATGGAAGGGTTTGAAGATGGGTTTACAATTATAATGGTATACTAGAATTATTAACAAATAATTTATAGAGAAGAAACTTATCATTTTACAGAGGTCTAAATAAGGTGTCTCTTATTTGAAAATCAATCCCAATATTGTGGATACTAAAAAGAATCATCGGAATAAGACGATTCTTCGGAAATATGTCACTTGTGTAGAGCTCTTACTGTTGATAGTTCCATTTTCCATTCTGTTTGTAGATTTGTTGTTAGCCGCACACTTTCGTTTTGTTTTACATCTTGATTCTGCATAACTGAGATGGAACTACTCTGATGTTGGTGTAATAGATGGCGTTACACTCCGATGTTGGTGTAATATGTCCACATTTACACATGTTTGTTGTTTCATTTCGAACACACAGCTGCCTTGTTTTAAGGATCTATTCAGTCATTGTTTTTATATTTCTATAACATATTTTCACAGTATGGCAAGTTAGTTTGCTCTGCACCAGAGCTTTAGCTTTTCACATTTTCAAAACATTCACCGAAGTTTGTCGCTTTCATTCAATAATCCAATACATTATCTTTGGGTTATTTTTCTCCTTTTTGTATTTTTTTGTATAACATTTATTCCCATTTTATTTCTTTTTTAAAGTTTTTCAATTTTTCACAAGTATACACTGTACACCTATTAGCACAAATACACCACACACAAACACGCATCCACCGTCAACAAAAATATATATAGTTTATAACAAGAGTGTTTTATATTTTATAGGAATTATCCATAAATAATATTATTATTGTCATTCAAAGGGAGAAGTTTTTGCAGTGCAATCCTGGTCATGTATTCAATTAACAAAAATCAACAGTCTATAATAATTCTCGGATGAACCAACCCTTTCTACAATGTTTCTCCTTTTTCACTTAAATTTTCAGAAAACTTGAGTTCCTACAAGATAGGTTTAGATTTTTACGAACACCATAACTAATGGAAGTTTTGAAGTCAACACAAAAAAAGAAGACAATATTTTTGTCCGTTATAGAATTAATACCTTATATAGAAAAATTAATATATAATTTACATTGCTAACCTAAATGTTTACTCAATTTGTTAAAAGAGGCGTAAAATACCAAACAATCAATCAATTTGTTTTATTCTCTCTGAAGATATCTTTAAAGAATATTACTTTTTCATATTCCCTTGCTCCACATATTAGTTATTATTTCATAACTCCATCTACAGCAGTATTTGTAAAATAAAACCAAGTTTCATCGAGACACCAGTAGATTGAAAACCAAAGGATCGAAGGAGAATATTAAATATCGCTATCACTTTGATGGTCCATTGAAGTCGTTGTCGACTCGGAACATTGCGTAAAAAACATGATGACCAGATCGCGAGGGTCCAGATCTTGTTCGCACAGGATACAGGTATAACAGAATAATAACAACATATATAGTATTATTATAAAAATCTCTTTTCCTTTCACACACAAAAAGGCTGAAGCTGTTTGGCACCACCTTTGTGAAAGCTCCTTTCAGAGGGACTGTGAATATGGCCCAGTGACGGTAATTGTTTTAGCAGAGATTGTGTATCCATCACTTGACCCACTTTCCACACTACAGTGGTCGTCTGTATCACTATTTCCACTACCATAGCCTATAATGTCGATCTCATCTGAAAGTAGAAAGGGAAATATTCATTAAAATTAATTATTTCTAACAACATTATACTTAACCCTTTCCCTCATACGACAATTCTGCAGCAGATGACTTTGAATGTATTTTGTCAAAACATAGAAAATCTCCATAATTGAATGGATAACCTATGACAAAAAGTGGAAAACATTGTGGCAAAAGGAGAAATTGCACGTTTTGTGCAATTTCTTCTTTTGTCACTTTGTTTTCAAAAAGCTGTCTGCTGCAGATGCGTCAGAAAGCGTCTATATGAGGGAAAGGGTTAACTTACATGCTAAAAGTCTTAGAAAAGTCTTAGAAGATGTGAAACACTGTAAAGCAGCTGAAACATATATAAATTAAAGCATTTTGAGATTTGTAATAAAGTTTTGTCAAAAGACATTAGCTACTGCATGCATTTCAACAATGTAATAACAAGAGCTATCACATATAGCATAGCTTGTTGGCCTTTAAATTGTCATGCCTCCGACGCCAATGATTATTTGAAAACATAATTTTACACTTTCCTTGAGAAATTCAAAATTCTCTCTGCGACATGGCACGCAGCCCCGCACCCTCGTTCACGAAGACTTTAATCATTGGCACGACGCATTGCAGGGACAAAATTCGTGCCAGTGTCAGGATGGCTTATGTCTGATTCTGGCTTGGTTCTGGGAAGGTAGGTAAACATTGTGTCATCCTTCAATTTGAAGATACAGTGTAGAAGTATCCTTTTTTCACTCTTTTTTCTTCAAATTTGAGGGAAACTTGATAAAATTACATACAAGGTTCAAATTTCAACTTTACAAACCTTTTCCACTTTCAGAAGCATTTTAACTCATTTACAGCAGACAACTGACAACACGGAGTCAAAAGGAGAAATTGCTCTTGGGTATACCACAACTTATTCATAAATTATACATTCACATATAGATATTTTCAAAAGTTGTGCAAATATGCTTTTAACCCTTTCCCCTCATACGACAATTCTACAGCAGACGACTTTGAACGTATTTTGTCAAAAAATAGAAAATCTCTATAATTCAAGGGATAACCTATGACTACAAGTGGAAAACATTGTGGCAAAAGGAGAAATTGCTCAAAACTCTTCTTTTGTCACAATGTTTTCAAAAAGCCGTCTGCTGCAGAGGCATCAGAAAGCGTCTATATGAGGGAAAGGGTTAAAATCATCTGCTGCAGATTAGTTTGATGTGGAAAAGGGTTAAGTATGTGATCACAAGTGACATCTGATCCAGTTCATGGTCATTTTATGAACGTTTATTTAACTGCAGCCATTTAGGCCAGTCAAACTGACCAACAAACAGCCAACAAACCCTTTCAAGTATCTAATTAAGGTTTCATTGAAGTAACACAAGAGTTGTGAATTGGTCCTCATATAAATAAGGGAACTTCTTGTGGCGTCAATGTAAAACCGTCAGTCCTGACTCTTACATCCACATGTAGCTACAACGGTTTTCTATGAAGTCTAATAAGGTCGGTCAATTTATTTCATTACTTTAAACACCTCTTTCCAAGTTCTATATAATTTCATTCACAAGTAACAGGCGGTTAACAGTAAATTTAAACCCTTTACCGCAAACAATAAATCTACAGCTGAACGACTTCCAAAAAAGGTTGAATTGGTTAAGCATTTCTAACATACATACAATAAATCAACCAATGTATTTAAAAGTGTTAAGATCTATTAACCCTTTCCCTCATACAACAATTCTGCAGCAGACGACTTTTAACATATTTTGTCAAAAAAAAGAAACTCCATAATTGAATGGATAACCTCCGACTAAAAGTGGAAAACATTGCTCGTTTTGAGCAATTTCTTCTTTTTTCACTATGTTTTCAAAAAGCCATCTGCTGTAGAAGCGTCAGAAACCGTCTATATGAGGGAAAGGGTTAAGAGTTGAGAGCTGAAAACATTGTAGCAACAAAAGAAATTATGATAATTTTCTCATTGTTCAATGTTTTCCTTAGTTGTTTGCTGCAGGTGCATGTAAATATATATGTCTGTATAATGGAATGGGTTATGGCCCTATTCCACTACGACCACGAATCCCACGAATCACCAAAAGTGGCTAAATTTTAGGATTCGGGAGGATTCGTGATATTTTGCAAATTTTCTGGTCTAATTCGTGACGATTCATTTACGATACATATATTTGGTTCGGCTGGAGTCCCGCGAGAATTGACTACGATGTATAAGAATCTATTACGAATACTGCCCGGACGTTAGGAATCAGTTACGACTACGCTAAGAACACACCGAATGCATGTACGAATCAGGTACGAATACATATTCTGTGGGATTACCTACGAATCGATTACGTTTCAGTTACGATGCCCAAGAACGCACTACGAAGTTGTTACGAATAAGCTACGATTTTTTTAATCGTGGAGTTCGGGGCCAAAACTTTGAATGGATAACCTCCGACTAAAAGTGGAAAACATTGCTCGTTTTGAGCAATTTCTTCTTTTTTCACTATGTTTTCAAAAAGCCATCTGCTGTAGAACAGTTCAAAACTTTTGTCACGAATTCCCGATCGCTCAAGAATTGCAAGAACCGACTACGAATATATACGAATGAGTTAAGAACTTCGCGAAATGATTACGATCCATCTACGAATCCTAAAATTTAGCTATTTTTGGTGATTCGTGGGATTCGTGGTCGTAGTGGAATAGGGCCATTAAGCAAGTTTGTCCCTTGAAAGAGCCTTTAGAGACATTTTTGGATTGTTACTACATGTTTGACTTCATACTAATCAGATGTTTTACTGTTACAAAAGGTCCCAAGCAGGAAATTCTGTTTAAACATCGAGTTATTGCCTTTATCTATATCAGATTAAATTTTCACAAAGGCCCTTTAAAAGTTTATCTTAATGTAATTGTTTTATATTTAGGGGTAACCATTGAATTTGTTACAAAGATAAATGACTGGATATTTAGATCAACCCTTTATCATTCAAACTGAACTACTAATTACAATCGATACAGCAAGTACATGTATCTAGAATTAAGCTTATCTGATTGTGGTTGTCACTGTTGTATTAATATAATATTAACCCAAATGATATTCATCTTTTACCAAGGAACATTCCCAAGAAGACTTGCAGTTTGAATTTAACCAATTATAATGTTTATCCCTTTCCGACATATAACACACCTTTACTGGCTTTAGCAGAAAACTTTGAAAACATCTGGACAAATTGAGTAAATCTCAATAATTGAATTTTTTTTATTATTAAATATAGAGCTCAATATGTTGCGGCAAGAGAAGAAATGGCTCATTATGAGCCTTCTGCCACAATGTTTTCAAATGCACTCTACTACAAATGGTTTGCAAGTGGAGGGAAAAGGTTATCATCAAATAGCAGATGTTGGGCCATTTCAAACCTAAAACTTCAAACAGATCCAGCTTTGATAACTTGTATACACTGGAAGATTTCAAGAAATTCTTCAGCAAACTTTGAAAACTTTTATGTGTCAAAAAGAGAAACTGCCATTGTTTTCAACTCGTATTTTAAAGACTGAGCAGTATAGATCTTTCATATTTTCACCTAGATGTTTTCAAAGTTATCTGCTGTAGATAATTGCAGGATGCAGATTGATAGATTGAAGTTTATGTTTTCAAAAAGAAAATCCAGATTTATCACTGTGCCAATTCAATGTAGCCTGTGTTTCCTGGCTTTCTTGCATCAGTACTCATCAGAACACCTTCCAATGCAACAGTTGTCATCATCCCTACATAGAGAATACTCTTAGCCCATTGCCTATATAGTCCCTAAAGACCTTTATCAATCGGCAGAACAAATCAATGGCATCACAATGGTTTGAAATCATGACCCCTATATTGATAGCACTGGTAGTTACAGACTCATGACCTGGCCCCACTTGAAGTATGCAAGAAAGGGTTATCTACCCAGATGACCCTGTCAGTCTCATAAATGACCTTGAGATCATACAATATGCAGTGATTTTAACTTATCACTGATAAAACGGCTGTAGTTTTATATCTGTTTAGATTAGAACAGTTACACACCACTTTACCAGAATAAGTAATGTATTCATGATCATTTGGTTTAGACCCTTATTGATTTCAGTGGAAATGGATGCCCAGACTGTTACTTGGGATATTGCAGTTCCTTAGTGTAAGTTACAAGTACTATTGGTCCATTTATCCTGACACCAGCCAGTGAGTGGTAATCTTAACACTGCAACCTTGAGCGCCAAGAAGAGCAGCCATTACTACAATTGTTTAAAAAAAATTGTATGACCCAACTATGGATCGAACTGGCGACCTACGCACCGAGGCAGTTAGAATGTTCTTAAATACAATTTCAATTAGGCGAGACAAACCCCATGTCATTTCTCAATCCTTTTCTTCAGTAAATACTGTTTGTCTCCTATTTCTCTAATATATTATTCAACCTTTTCAGATCTGAGGAAAAGAGAGTATCGCTCTAAATAACCATCAAATTCATAAGAAACATGAGACATTAAAGGAAAAGAATAAGTATATAACGCTCAAAATAACCATCACATTTATAAGAAACATAAGACATTAAAGGAAAAGAAAGTATCGCTCCAAATAACCATCAAATTCATAAGAAACATGAGACATTAAAGGAAAAGAAAGTATCGCTCCATAATAACCATCAAATTCATAAGAAACATGAGACATTAGAGTAAAAGAAAGTATAGCTCCAAATAACCATCAAATTCATAAGAAACATGAGACATTGAAGTAAAAGAAAGCATTGCTCCATATATGGAAACCATCAAATTCATAAACGATTAGTCGATTACTATATTCTACACAATTTGTCATGACACGACACACATTGATACATCAAACATATGTTAAACCCTTTACAAAATAGTACCTACAGCAGACTGATGTGTCAATCAACTTGATCTACACCCCCCCCCCCCCACCTTTTTTTTTTCTCAAATAGAGTTAACATTTTTGTAAGATGACAATGCTCATGCAGTATAAAGAGCCTACGTTTTGCTTCAGATTTGTCAAAATTTGTCTCTGCATGTTGGAAAGGGTTTAAAGGGACTTTAAGGACTGAAGCAACAAGTGTATGCAAGGATGGTCACACATTTATGTGAACAAGGTGACATAAACAATTTTAAGATTTATGAAATCTTGCCAAGATTTTTGTTAACACATTGTTGTGTTTTTTATTCTTTTTCCACTTAAGACAAATCTACAGCATATGACTTTGAAAACATTCTATCAAAAATATAGAAAATCTCGTGCAGCAGACTTGTTGCATACATGTAGGAAATAGTGTAGCCATTGTATATTTTTGAAATACTCATTGCTGTAAACTTTGAAAATAATACAGACTAGAAACTCTTTAAAGTTGCACATTTATAGAAATTCATTAAAAAAAAAAAATAGTTTTCCCTGATATAAACCTTTATGAGGTGATGTTTGATATTTTAATTATTTAAATAAAATAGTTCTTCCCTGCTCGGTAGGTACCGATTAAGGAATTGCAAGAAATAACGTGACATGAACCACAACTTAATTACACCTCTTTAAAGGTTTGTGTCCAATACAAACATTGGGGGATAAAATGTACACAAGTCAACTGTTACAAAAATAACTCCAATACACAATGAACATACTTATTGTACATTGTTTATGACACCCAAGTTTTAAATAGGTGTAATATAGTTGTCACTTGTGTTAGTGATTCTAACCGAAATAATGCAATACATTTCCGGAATGAAAATGTACGTGAACGGTTCCGTTTTTAAAATCCTGAAATCTTGGAGAAAAGTATAATTTCTGAGTGTGTGCTCTTGTGTAACATTTTTGTGGTTAATCCCAAACCCATTCAGCTAGAAAAATCAATTTGAACTTTTTTGACATGAAATAATTTCTTCTCTCTGGATAGAAATGCCACTTTAACCCTTTCGGGCATGTGGAACCATTTTGACATGTTTATGCAGCAGGTAACTTAGTAAACTTAGGAAGCAAATAGAGAAATTGCTCATTTCGTCCCAGAGACAAGTGCAGATCAGACAAAAATAATAAGCTGTTCCATGTTTGTAAAATTTATGATCATTTTTCAAATTATAATAGTTTTTACGTATGGGTTATATCCAGTTGTTGTATTATCTTATGAGTATAAGTTTTGCTTACGAAAAACTGCAATTAGAGGTAAATAAAACTTGAAGAGACAAAATCATACTGACAGTTTGCAAAACTGTTTTGAAGGAATTTAGTAAAAGACACCTCAATTATAATCATGTATCCGCACGATATCTGGGGCAAAATTGGGTCCCATCCTTTGACCCCTATTCAGCGGCTAAGATGACAATTTCTATCCATAATCGTTAATCCAGACTTTCTTCTCTGGTAACCAAAATGTCCGGTTTAACGAGGTTCGTACTTGCATTCAAAACCTTAATCAAGGTGTGACGCCCATGCCAGGTTGAGTACAATAGCTCTCATATTCTATTTATAGTTGAGTGAAAAAATCGGGAGAATCTCATAAAAGTATAATTAAAAACGTCTTTTATTTTTAATTATCTCAAAATCAGTAGGTTTATTTTTAATTACATCGATCAAAGCTGTATTTTAATTTTTCAAATATACACAAAATGCCTTAAAAAGTTATTACAATCAGACTGTTAAAGCATTCATGACTTAAAATACTTTGATCCCTGACTCAGTGATTAGAACACCAAAATGAATTTAACTTGTAGAATTTTTTCTAACACTGATAAATACAGAAAGTCAATGAATTAGGGTAAATGTTTGTAATTTTTTCACAATATATTAATATTTTTGTTAAAATGCTACATTGAATACATTTCATTTTGATACTTTTAAAATAATCGTATGCGGCTAACATTAACAATTATTGTCATGGGTTTTCAAGTGCTCTTCAAAACATTTTCGTACAGACATTTTCAATGGGTTTCCATACATTACAGTTATATCACTTAACTGTGTAATTATTTAATAATTTCCTTTTGTTTATTTATATTGTTTTATAATTGTTACAGTTACAAGACTGATTCTAAAAACAGGCACACGTGCGAAAACAAAAACTAATGAAGGTCATTCATAGCACAATAACTGAATGTACAGCATTAATTACCGTTATATGTTCATATACTGATTTTATTCATTACAAAAAAATATCATGCTTTTTTTCCCAAGGTGAATTTGAATATTACTTATAATTCTGTTCATATTTTGCTCTGTGTCTATATATATTATTAATCTATTTATGTAATTCAGGTTCAACTATGGTTCAATGAACCAGGATATTTTCTGTACACAATCACAGTCTGCAGAATTTTTGTACCAGGTCTTAATACAAATGGTTAACATGACAATGGCTGTTGCTAACCCTAACCCTAGGATTGTATTAACCATGGTTAACTATTTCCAACATGATTGTATTAACCATGGTTAGCTATTTCCAACCAGGATTGTATTAACCATGGTAAACTATTTCCAATCAGGATTGTATTAACCATGGTTAGCTATTTCCAACAAGATTGTATTAACCATGGTTAACTATTTCCAACCAGGATTGTATTAACCATGGTTAGCTATATTTCCAACCAGGATTGTATTTACCATGGTTAACTATTTCCAACCAAGATTGTATTAACCATGGTTAGCTATTTACAACAGGATTGTATTAACCATAGTTAGCTATTTCCAACCAGGATTGTATTAACCATGGTTAACTATTTCCAATCAGGATTGTATTTAAACCATGGTTAACTATTTCCAACCAGGGTTGTATTAACCATGGTTAACTATTTCCAACATGATTGTATTAACCATGGTTAACTATTTCCAATCAGGATTGTACTAACCATGGTTAACTATTTCCAACCAGGATCAGCTTTTTTCAACCAGGGTTGTATTAATTATGGTTAACTATTTCCAACATGATTGTATTAACCATCATTAACTATTTCCAACCAGGAGTGTATTAACACTGGTTAACTATTTCCAACCAGAGTTAGCTATGATACCAATTGTTATAAATGTTATCGCCTTTTTTGGTCATCAATGGTGATTTTTGCTGGTAATCCAAAGCACTGAGGCACTGCGCGAGAGTTTTCATGTTTCAAAGAGGATGCTTTGGCGGGTTAATATTTACACATCCTAGTCAATAAAATAAATTAATTTTGGCTAAACCCTTTTGCACAATGATATACAGACACATTTAGATTTGTAACAGCAGCTGCTGAAGACGTGAAAGAAACCTTTATGGCAGTAGGACAGGTTTATCACAAGTAGTAATTTTCCCTTTTCTTACAATGTTTTCAACTCTATTCAATACTTTTTATTTGAGATATTAATGCATGTTCGCCTTGATGTTTTCAAAGTGGTCTGCTGAATATTTATTATTTGCGGGAAAAGGACCATTTACAGACAAGCTGTAGATATAAAAGGGTTATAACTTTATTACATGAAGCCATACAATTTATTTAATTTCGGTGAAAGTTTTAATCATATTGCAAGTAAGCAGGAAAACCTATACTTAAACTAGACATTACATTGTATAATTTCACCCACATTTATATCATTCCTACAACCTTAATGACCCCTTTTTGGCATACTGCCAGTAAGTACCCTGTGGGTACAAATCTTATTAAATAGCCCTTTACTTAAGTATATTTGGATGATTTTACCCTTATTGCAGTAAACCCTTTCTGCATGTAAAAAGGCAGATGGACTTCAGCAGACCTACTTAAAAACAGTATTGCCAAAAAAGAAATCCCTGCGATGAGCAATGCTTTCAACCTATTCAATTATTGTTCTTAACAACATATCTGCAGCAGACAATTTTGAAAATTTCTTTCGAAATATATGGAAAATGTCAATATAAAAATAAACAAAGTATTTAAACATTTCCCCTTTTGTCTCAATGTTATCAAAAGTCATCAGATGAAGATAAATCAAAATGCATCTGCAATTTGGAAAGGTTTAATTTAAGTGAATAAAACATTTTTAAATGTAAATTTTACGGCCATTGTGAAAGACACTACAGTCCATGGCCATAAAGCTACGGACCATCAATCAGTTACTAGGTGACATTTGACTTCTTAATTATGCACACATTGACAAGGTCAAGGGTCAATTCACATGCATATCAAACATTGTATTATATAACTTTCTAAATATTTATTTAATTATTTGTATGTGATATATCTAGGTTTTCAAAACAAAAAATGCTTAATGATAAGACATTCACATGATTAGAGAAAACATGAAGGGAGTAAACCTTGATTTTCATTTCCACCACAATGATTTCAAACACAATTACAATGCATACACAATCTGTTTTCTTTAATTAAGCTGTTCGGTAATCATTTTAAATTAAGTTTCGTTTTATATGATATGACACTTTGTTATTGCTACAACTCATACTTAACCCTTTCCCTCATATAGTTGCTTTCTGACGCCTCTGCAGCAGACGGCTTTTTGAAAACATAATGACAAAAGAAGAAATTGCTCAAAACGAGCAATTTCTCCTTTTTCCACAATATTTTCCACTTTTAGTCATAGCTAGGTTATCCATTTTCACAAAATATGTTAAAAGTCATCTGCTGCAGAACTGTTGTATGAGAGAAAGTGTTAAATTTTTCCCATATGCAGACATAATAATGTTTCTGCAGCAGATAACTTTTGACTACATTGTCACAAAAGTAGAAATTGTAAGAATGCCACAATTTAACTACTTCAGATCCATTAAATAAAAACACTTTATTTTTAGGAGACATTCCATAGTTTTACGGTACCTAGATAATTTCAAAGTCATCTGTTGCAGATTTGTTGTTTGTGGGAAAGGGTTAAAATATATTTAATGAAGGATTGCCTGATTACACAAAATGTAAATATAAACATCAATGTTGCAGAGTTGAAAGTCAATGTTTAGATAAATTATTTATGGTAGGTTTTTGTTATTAAACAAGAGGACCACATCAATGGCTCTGGATTACATCTATGCAAAGATTTGACTTGTTGCCCCAATGTTTCTGACTTTAATCAATTACAGTACTTTCATTTATAGAGAATTCCCATATTTTTGGCTAAATGTTTTCAAAGTCATCTGATGCAGAATGGCTGTATGTAGAAAAGGGTTTGATTATAATTTTACCATTTTTCTCGCAACATTTTGTTTTAACTATCTGCAGCTTGGTAATAAGTTATTGCCATGCCTATGCTCAGATAAAAGGAGAAAATGCTCCTTAAAATGGACTAACTTTTTTTCCACCTTTTTTATTCCGATGACCCGTTCCCACGTACTATAGATTTTCAACAGATGACTTTTAAAACAGTATCTGCCTTATTACAGGTGTATATGTAAATATCTAGATGAAGTTCTAGCCTAGAGCAAAAACCAGTCAATAAGTATGACTTTAATTGTATCCTTCACTCAATTCCTATTAACCCTTTCCCTCATACGACAATTCTGCAGACGACTTTGAACGTATATTGTCAAAACATTGAAAATCTCCATAATTGAATGGATAACCTATGACAAAAAGTGGAAAACATTGTGGCAAAAGGAGGAATTGCACGTTTTGTGCAATTTCTTCTTTTGTCACTATGTTTTCAAAACG
Organism: Serripes groenlandicus; assembly: GCA_031761405.1. Classification (NCBI taxonomy): domain Eukaryota; kingdom Metazoa; phylum Mollusca; class Bivalvia; order Cardiida; family Cardiidae; genus Serripes; species Serripes groenlandicus. The sequence goes on along the minus strand of JASEVX010000009.1, from coordinate 1,576,068 downwards.
CCGTCTGCTGCAGAGGCGTCATAAAGCGTCTATATGAGGGAATGGGTTAACAACAATAGGAAAGACTTAATTTACATTTAGTTAAATTTCAGGAAAAGATATTACTGCAGCTGTATGCAACTTCGGCGCAGTACACGGCATTGTGTTGTCGCAACAAATGCATAATTATATTTCAGAAAAACAATTTCCATTTACAACAAATCTGCGGCAGCTAGACAACTTTGAAAACATGTACCAAATATTATTGAAAATCGCTATGCATGAATGTGAGACTATTAAATGTAGGGTTGAAAACATTGTGAAAAGGGGTAAATTGCTAATTCTGAGCAATTTCCCCTTTTGTCACAATTTTTTCAAGTCTTTTGCTGTAAATTTATGCATCAAAATCGGTTAGCAAGTGGGCAAGGGTTAACTATGGGAGACAGAATCCAGGATACAAGTTAGATCAAATACTGGTAATTTTATCTTATAATAGATCACCTCAATGTATTCAAGTGTACACTTAACTAAATGTCAGAATTTTGACGCCTCTGCAGCAGACAACTTTTGAAAACATTGTGGCACAAGGGGATTTATCAATTATTATATAACAATATTCCATATTTGTGCCTTTATGTTTTCGAAGCTGTCTTGTGCAGATTTGTTGTATTAAGTAATGTTGAAACAAGAGATACTTCAGGGATACTTTTATATGTGATACTAAATATAAACTGGCTGCTGACTGTTGAGATCAAAGGTAGGCCTCAAGGTTAGATCAAAGTTGTAACCAACATCCAGTTCAATTGATCATATAGATGAATACATGTACTGTATGAGACTGTCCATGCATAAAGGTACAAGATGGTATTTGTGAATTGTGTAGATTCTAATCAGTCAATACATCTACCATCTTATCAGAAGCTTCACATGTAAACAACCATATGTGAGTTATATAAGAACTGTATCTGGATCTTCACTATTCATAACAGCCTATTATACTGTATATCTACAGCTTGATGTAAACAAGTTGTAAGTCCCTTTGATCGCAATACACACTTTCAGGATCAAGTATTAAAGTTGTTACAAATGTCAATATGATGTTAAATCTTTCCCACTTGCAGATGACTTTGCATTTCTTCTTTTGCCACAATGTTTTCACCTCTATGCAATTATTTAACTATGATTAAAAGAGAATTTCACCCATCTTTGCATAGATGATGTTCAAGGTCAACTGCTGCAGATTTGTTGTAAATGGGAAAGGGTTATAAACTTAGCCTTTATCCTTATCTCCAGACCTTGAAGTCTTACTTTTTCCTCTGCATTAAGAACATACTCATTGACATTAGAATGAACCTTACCACATGCAGACAGTTTTTAACCTTTCCGCAGCGGACGACATACATTCTTTTTAACTAATAACTGTCTTATTTAAGTCAACTTACAATTTTCTTATACATCACTTTTTTTTTAACCCAGACTTTTTCAATGTAATTAGGACTCTATGGCATATTTATAAGGTAAAATATAAAAAATAGAAAACATTATTGCAAAAGGAGAAATTGCTCATTTTGAGGCAATTTCTTCTTTTGTCACAATGTTTCCAAAAAGCTGTCTGCTGCAGAGGCGTCAACAAGCGTCTATATGAGGGAAAGGGTTAATGATTCGGCATGACCAAACCATTTTTTTCTTATCACTTCAGTTATCAATTGAACGAACCTTGAAACAAAGACATGAAAATCTAATGAAAGTTTCCATTTGATCTTTATACCAAAACTTGACACAGGGCAAAACACAAAATTCATTCTTAATGGTGTCAAACTATTTAAAATCTAGCTATGAATCATGATTTCAATCTAAGCCCAACTACAATATAGTTTCAGGTTTCTTTCTCAATGGTTCACTAGGCCTGATCAATTGAACACAGACTTCTGCTCAAGTTTACTACCTTTAGTAAAAGTTCTCCGTTTCTCTTTTTTTTCTTTTTATCCAATCAGAATAGATATTTGAATACATAATATGAAGTATGGAATAGAAATATTAATTCAGACAAAGTGAAAGGCAATTAATATGAAGAAGATATGGTCGTCAATTCAACATTCTTTTTTAAAACTGTGCTGAAATAGGTAAGAGTTACCTTGATGGGGCCCAGGTTAAGAAAAAAGATTAACACCTATCATAATAGCACAAAGACAAAGTCAAAACTGGTTATTTAACAAATACAAAGCCAAATTGGCAGCAACTATCCTTTATACAGATAACAAAAATTCCATGACCTTTTACCAAAAGTAAATACAGAAGATAACCCTTTCATACAAGCATTCTTTTTGCAGCAAATAACTCTTGGAAAAAGTATGGGAAATCTCATTAAATGTATGTTTACTTATTGAATTGAGCTGAAAACAGTGTTTCACAAGTTTTTAACAACTACAGAATCCATCTGCAGGTCATAGGGGAAAGGAAAAAGTGTGTGCATCCGGACCAAGACATTCATCATGAACCCTTTCCCACCTATACACGCATTAAGACACATCTGCAGCAGATGACTTTTGACAACAGTGTGACACAAGGAGAAAAAGCTCAAAACAAGCAATTTCTCCTTTTGCCACAATGTTTTCAACTTTTTTCAGTAATTTTACCTACAATTATAAAGATTTTCCATATTTTTTAGTAGACATTTCCAAGTTGTCTGCCTTATACAGATTTGCTGTAAATGGAAAAGGGTTAAGAGAAATTCACACAACATAGTTAAATCAAATCATTATTTCTTTGTAAAAGGGAGTATTTACTTGATCAATTTATTTCAAATTTTATGAACAATTCATTTCTTTATAGAGAAGAAACTGTTTCATGGTACCATATCAAATTAATCAAACTATATAAAGGGTTTCCGAATACCCAATAGTCATGCAAATCAGAAAAAGTTGGCACCATTCATGAGTAGGCAGGACAAACGGTAAATTTAAGGTCAAACTGTAAGTTTTTAAAACTTTGGAATAAAGATAATCCCAACAAAAAACATTAACCAAATTTGTGCAGCTTTTAAAAACTGAAGCATAACATAGCATAAATCACAAAGGATCTTTCATACCATATCATTTTCATTTACTAGAGACCATTTTATGAAATAAAGATGAAAATCTGGACTTCTCTCTATTACTGAATATTTCTGTCTATTAACCACTTAAACACTTTCCCACATACACCAAATCTGCAGATGACTTTAAAAGCATGTTGTCCAAAATATGGAATTTCTCCATAAAGGAAAGTATATTTATTGAAAAAAGTTGAAAACATTATGGCAAAAAGAGATATTGCTCATCATGAGCAATTTCTCCTTTTGTCACAATGTTTTTAGAAGTCGTCTGCTGCTAAATCGCCTACATGTGGGAAAGCGTTAAAGCATGGTAAGGGATAATTTTACACAGGTTTGCAGCAAGTCGACCTGGCCTAGATACACCTATTACATGTAACTATAAATACACAAGTAGGTTTGCTCCAATTTATTGTAATTTGTAACCACTGCTAACAGCTCAACATAACATGAGGGCATATTGCATACTCCTGGAGAAATGTTCACACAGTTAAAACTCCCAGCTCTAGACAAACACAGTACACTCAACTTTTCATCATCATGTGAATTCATACCCTTTCCCTCATACGACAATTCTGCAGCTGACGGCTTTGAACATATTTTGTAAAAAAGTAGAAAATCTCTGGAATTGAATGGATAACCTATGACTAAAAGTGGAAAACGTTGTGGCAAAAGGAGAAATTGCACGTTTTGTGCAATTTCTTCTTTTGTCACTATGTTTTCAAAAAGCTGTCTGCTGCAGAGGCGTCTAAAAGCGTCTATATGAGGGAAAGGGTTTAGCCTTTCCAACAAACATTTAGGCATAAATATGGAAAAACTTTCACAATCAAAGTCTAATTATAGAAGAGAGTTGAAACCATTGTGGCAAAAGGAGAAATTGCTCTTTATAGTCTGGTATTTGTTAGGATTGACCCCTAAAGTTAACTTCCCCTTGTCCATACTTCTAAGTGAATATGGAACAACAGTGGCTTGTGCATAAACTAGACATTGCAATTGCACGCTTATATCATGCATTAAATTGCATCGCAGTACCGGGCAGCATTTTGCAGGATTTAAAAAAATGGCTCATTTCATCATCAAAAGAGAAGAGAATTATGAAAATAACACATAATTACTGCAAGCCATGTTTTTTTTTTGAAGTTCCTGTAACAACAACTGCTGGAAGGGATATTGTGAAGCATGTGCTACCAGATTAGAGCCGGGCAGCATGTTCCTTCATTATTCAGCCAGGCCTGCCAGTGACATCAGTGTAGAACCAGGTCAGCTTGTGCCACCAGTATAGAACCAGGCCAGCCTGTGTAATCAGTACAGATACATGGCCAGCCTGTGCCACCAGTATTGAGCCAGGTCAGCCTATGCTACCAGATTAGATCCAGGCCAGTCCATGCCACCAGTTTTGAGCCAGGTAAGCCTCAGTCTGAGGAGGCTGCCTAAATCCGCATATTTATTCTGATATCCCTATAATTGGCTATGAACTCTTCCTAATGCAAGCATGGACAAGTCCATTTTAAACATTCAGCATTGGAGGATTTAATAAAAGCACTTGTAAAAGTTATTTTTTATTAACTTACTATTTATTAAGCTTATCTAGATAAGGAGATCTTTATTTCTCATAATAATGAATAACTCTGTTTATGCAATGCATAATTACAATTTAACTGTTTAGGCAACATTTACATCTTCAAGATGACTAACTTTGAAAATACCTGTTGAGTTCAATGGTGTCTATTTTTGTTTATAAAAACAAAGTCTTAGTCATATATCACAGTGATTCCTGAGTAAACAAGATGTGTCAAAATGGGTGTGCAAGCATTTACCTTTTCTCACACACAACACATCTGCAGCAGGTGACTTTGAAAACAGGTCGGCAAAACTATGGAAATGCTATATAAACAAGAGTATCGCCGATGATACAAATTCCCTTGCAGTGTTTTTTCATACAGATGTATTAACCCTTTCCCTCATACGACAATTCTGCAGCAGAAATGTGATTTTAGTTCAATAATAATCAGATAAGAAATAAAGTCACAGGTTATGACGTCATTTGGTACTACTTATATACGTTGTTTTGACCTTTACCCTAGATTGGTGAACTGCGAACTCATACAATAGAGATGCTGGTGAACCTGTGTGTAAAGTTTCATAATAGATATGAAATCAAATGGCTACTATGGCTAGACAAAGCTTTTTACAGACTTTTATTAGCCACTGTGACCCTGACCTTGACCTTTGACAGTGAAACACAAACTTATACATGTATTCTGCATGTATGTAAAGTTTCATCACAATCGGATGAGAAACAAAGTCACTAGAGTGAGGACATTGTTTCATGAAAATAGGATAAGAAATGAAGTTGCTAGAGGGATGACGTCGTTGGGACACTAATGTAATCCATATAAAGGCTATAATTATATACTTCACAATCTCATTGCAAGGGGATTATGAAAGTAATTATTGAATATAGTAGGACACATTGTGCAAAAGTGCCTAAATGTGTCTGCAAGCAGGAACATGAAAAGAGTCCCCTTACCTGAATCCGAGTTGGACGAGGTAGAAGAATTATTTGTTGATGCACTACATTCACTAATACTTCTTTCATTTCGCAATCGGTACTGCCCCTCAGATAATTGAGATAACCGTCTTTGTAAAAATCTCTGTTCCCGGCGTAATTGATCCCTAGCTGAGTTATTTTTTCTGTCTTTCTCTTCTAAATTCTGAAAAAATAGAAAATAATATGAAGGTTGCATTATAATATTAAACTAGATGCAATAAGCTGAAAAATGATGTTCCAATTTAACCATGGGTAATCAATTTAACTTCTTTTTAATCAAAATTAAATACCAACATACTAAAACATGTAAACATATGCTTGCATGTCTTTTAACCTTTTCTTGTCACACAAACCACAAACAGACCTTCTTGACTTCTAATTAAGGCTGCATCTATGTATACAGGATATACACTGTCAGCAGTCTTGTGCTTATAAATTAATGAAGTATTGCAAGCAATTCAAAAGTCCCCTACTGGATAAAATATCATAAGTTGAAAAAGGCAAAGTATTCTGCCAAACCTCACTTTACAGATATCCCCTTGACAAGTGGTCTTCTAATGATTAAATGTGAGAAGTTCTCGAGTTGGCGACATGAAATTGCAGAACAAATTCTTCAAGTCCGACCTTGCCCTTGGGAGTAAGTGGCTGGTTATTGTGCTCGACATCCCATTTAAGCATGCAGAAGATTCAGCCAAGACATGTCAGAAGGCCTGATAATGTTTTAGCCCAAATTGTGTCCATGACCTTGAGATTAAGTGTATGGGTGATGTGCATGACACATCAACTTGTTATTGAGAATAATTGTCAATCCATTGAAGCATGTGGAAGATACAGCCCTGACAATAAATTTTAGACACAAAATGTTTTGAGCCGAAACTGTGACCTTGACTTTAGGAGTAGGTAGCTGGGTGATGTGCACGACACATCGTCTTGATATGAAGAATAAGTGTGTGAAGTTATATCAAAATCAATTCAAGCATGTGGAAGATACAGCCAAAACAAGAAATGTCAGTCGGAAATTTTTTGAGCCCAAACTGTGAACTTGACCTTGTGAGTAGGTGGCTGGTTGATATGCATGACACATTATTTTGATATGGAGAATAATTGTGTGAAGTAATATCAAAAATCCATTCAAGCATACATGTGGAATATACAGCCTAGACTTGAAATTGTGGACAAACAATGTTCGAGCCCAAACTGTGACTTTGACCTTGGCAGTAGGTGGCTGGGTGATAGGCATGACATATTATTTTGATATGGAGAATAATTGTGTGAAGTAATATCAAAAATCTATTCAAGCATACATGTGGAATATACAGCCTGGACTTGAAATTGTGGAAAACAATGTTCGAGCCCAAACTGTGACCTTGACAGTAGGTGACTGGGTGATAGCCTGATAGGCATGTCGGAATATGTTTGAGCCCAAACTGTGAACTTGACCTTGTGAGTAGGTGGCTGGTTGATATGCATGACACATTATTTTGATATGGAGAATAATTGTGTGAAGTAATATCAAAACCTAATCAAGCATACATGTGGAAGATACAGCCCTACCACGAAATCTCGACGGACAATGTTTGAGCCGAAATTGTGACCTTGGATGTTGCGAGTAGGTGGCTGGGTGATGTGGATGACACATCTACTTTTTATGGAGAACAATTGTGTGAAATAATATCAAAATCCATTCAGGCATGTTGAAGATAAAGCCAGGACACAAAATGTCGGTCAGACTGACACAGACAAACTGTGACCTTGACCGTAGGTGGCTGGGTGATGTGCATGACACATCGTCTTGTTACGGAGCATAATTGTGTCAAGATATTTCATTTAAGCATGTTGAAGATACAGCCTGGACAAGAAATTTGGAAGAGTTATCAAGGTAAAATTGTTGAATAGAGAAGTCTAGAGCCTGGTAAGATGACATGGATACACCTTATGGTGTGGCATTACAAAACTGGTTCCAACAATCCAAGGGTTCATTATAATACCCACGATTTACATCAATGAATAGTAATCCTTCAAATCTTCCTCTAACCCTTTCCCACATACAAAAAAGCTGCTGCAGACAACTTTGAAAACATCTTGGCAAATCTGTGAAAATTCAACATAATTAAGTTTGATAATTAAACCTTTCCCTCATGTAGACGCTTTCTGACGCCTCTGCAGCAGACAGCGTTTTGAAAACAGTGACAAAAAAAGAAATGCTCAAAACCAGCAATATTTTCTTTTGCCACAATGTTTTTTCACTTTTATTTCTAGGTTATCCATTCAAGTAGAGATTTTCTATTTTTTGTCAAAATTTGTTCAGTCGTCTGCTGCAGAATTGTTGTATGGGGGAAAAGGTTAAAAAGAGTTTATTTGTATCAAAATGAGAATTTTTCGACACTTGCCACAATGTTTTTCAAAAGTTATCTGCTGCAAGCGAGTAAGTGAGCATCTATATGTTTGTAAAGGGTTAAACGTCCGTTTTAACATGGCCTGGCACATATACAATTTAATATGGTAAACCATTGCATGACAACAAAAGAGTATGTATGTGATATTCTATAATTGTGTCTACTTGGGTAACAGCTGTTGGTTGTTTTATAAAATCTAAACACCTCAAGGTGTGAAAACAAATGCCGGTATTATATAAAGCATGGCAGCTTTTAATTATTACTAACACTTTCCAATAAACATTGATAAAGGGAAAGTAGTAAGGTAAAAGTATAACAAGAGGGCCAAAATGGCCCTAAATCGATCACACAAGAAATAGTAAATTAGTAGCAAATATAAAACTAATAACTGGGAAAATCAGGAGTGAAAATGAAACAGCAAGGAGTAAAGAAATAGCTTATCAGTAAAGGCCATCTTACAAGAACCGTAATAAGAATGGAATAATAAAATAATAATTTTTTGTCATTTTACAACTTTCCTGATGCCGCCTTGTTGTCGTTTTTCAACAAAATCAATATGGCTTGAACAGGTTTTTTTAGGGGGTCACTCAAAGAACATTTCTACCAAATTATCTTGGATTTGGACAAGCAGATTATGGAGGAAAAGGATTTTGAAGTTTGGGTATATTTCTCACTTTCTGATGCCGCAGCAACCAAAGTTCCACACAGAATGGAAGTCTTTGAACATTTTTGAAAGAGGACCAACAAAGGAATGTTCCTTTGAAGTTAAGTTGAAATTGGTTCAGTGGAAAATGGTAGGAGTTGTCATTTTACTCCTTTTGTGATGACACTTGGTTTCGAAATCCCTGACGCTAACCACTCGACCACAGCGGATTCCTACCACCAAAGGAACATTCCTGTTAAGTTTGGTTGAAATTGGTCCATTGGTTTAGGAGAAGGTGATGTTTAAATTTAACAACGGATGCAGACGACAGATAGAGAGTTATCAGAATAGATCACCTTGAGCCCTCGGCTCAGGTGATCTAAAAATATATCTGGCATATCAGAATCACATGAGAACTATTTGAGGTTCGGACATGCAATTGAAGGAACAGATTTGTTTTAATCCTTTAATACAGAAAACTGCGTTTTGATCCAGACGTTTAGGAACAGTGATAAGTTACACATGAAATACGTATCATTTGTTTGGAAGTCCATAGGGTATTGAATCTTTCAGCTGCCAATTAGCCTGGATTAAACTTTTTTTTTAGGTATGGATTATCCATTTCATGTGTATCTCTTGATTAAGCAATGCTTATGTCAAATGGTGCAATCATAAGCCTTAGGGATAAATAAAAGTTTTGAAAGCAAGAGCTTAAATCATACTAACATCGATATTACAACAATATTTTGATAGAATTATCCAGACGCTTAATCTGGGTAAATATTATTATTAGGTCCGATCATTTTAGTCTAATTTTCAGTCTCTGTCTATTTCTTTTTATTTCATTGCTCCAGAAGATTCCTTTTTTCGATATATAAACATTTTTCTCAGGTAAAGTTTGCAGATTAACGCGGCCCAATCATGGCCTGGTTTTGATGTTTCTCCTTTTGTGACACTAATTTGAAAAGTCATCTGCTGCAGAGATGTCAGAAGTGGTGTTAAAAGTTGTGCCACTTACCGGGAGCTTTATATTCACAACATTGGTTGAAAGGAACAATGCTTTCACAATTCTCAAATGTATACATTCTGTAGCAGCTGATTTTGAAAAAATCTAAGCAAAGGTATGGAAAGATCAGTTTAATTAAGTGATGAATATGGGATGCAATGGGAAGCAACATGGCAAAAAAACAGAAATTGCTTATAATGTGCAATTTCTTGGTTGGCCACCATGTTTTCAAAAGCTGACTGTTGCACATATGCCTGCATATGTACAAGGGTAAAAGAGTGGCCTTGAACAGAAAATCAATTCTTTGTTGGGAATTCTTTCGTAAACATTAAATACAAACAGATTTGGATTGCAATGACCCAGCACAAATTGCAAACAAAAAAAGCCCTTGCAATAGGGCATGTCTATAATACAACTTACAACTTGCAAATTATAAAGGAATTTTGTTTACCATATATATATAGGATATGTTGAAAAAATGTGCAAGAAAAAAACACCTTTTCACTGTACATAAGCAGAACTTTCTTGGATTCCCCTTCTCTATAGCTGAATCATTGTCATTGTCAATCATGGTACATCAGAAAATGGGCATAACCTTTTCCCACATAAAGACACTTCAGGCACCTTGGCAACAGAATTGTCTTTTGAAAACATAATGTGGCAATATGACAAATAGCGTATAATGAGTATTAAATTTTATTTTATTTGCCACAATGTTTTTAACTCTATTCTAAACTTAAACTGTTATCTATAGGTGTTTCTGCATTGTTCCTTAATTGTTAACAAAGTGGTACGCTGTAGATTTGGTGTATTTGAGAAAAGGTTAAATGTCAATAAAAATTGCACAAGCGATTTCTTCTTTTGCCACATTATTTTCAAAAGTCACCGGCTGTAGATGCATCAAATCGCGTCTACAAGTGGGAACAGGTTAAGACAATGCTTGTGAATGCCATCTTTGTTTATGACAACATACATTAAACAAATCATTAGCATTTATTCAAATCACCGAGTGTTATTTAGCCTTTCCCACTTACAACAAATCTGCAGTAGACAACTTTGAAAACATGTACATGTATATGCATCAAATAAAGGTTGTCTAACACGGACTTGTACATTTTTGCTTTTAACAAAAAACAATGCAATCGCTAGCATTTAAACAAACATAATGACTAATGTGTTGATGACCTCTGCCCTATTTCTTCCTGAGCATGGCAGAACAATACCATACAACAACTCAATAGGGGCTATTATATTCCACCCCTTTTCTGTTATACAATCAGTGTTGGCTTTGTGTATATATCAACCCTGTCTGTCCCTCATACAACAAATCTGCAGCAGACACCACATAGAAACTCTATAAATGAAAGCATTTTTGAAAATAGTTGATTTCTTTGTGGTGAGCTAAGTGTAGTAAATCAGATAATATAGGCTTTTTAGTTTTCTATAATACTGTTTGTTAGCTTACCCATAGTATTACAAGAGCATTGAAAGAGCATAAACAGTTAGCCAATCAGAGCTGTACAAGTTTTAGACTCCATGAAAATACATTCCTTCTCTTTTGCATTTTGTGAAATCTAATCCAAAATGCAATTTTGATGTGTGTTGAAACGAGAACCAGAAATTTATGCAAAATTGTTTTAAGAAGTAACTTGAATATCATGCTTAAAAATACAACTTTGAATCACATATTTTATTTTGTTAAGATGAAAACAGTATGAGAAAAGAAAAAAATGCTCATCATTGTCATTATCAATTTTTCTTTTGCCACAATGTTTTCAAATATGTTTTCTACTGTATGTGCATCAAAATGCGTCTTACATACATGTGGAAATTGCTAGAAGAGCTGTCTGCTTTCAAAACATTGGAAGAAACATAATAATAGGCTTTATGAGCAATTTTGGAAAATAAGAAATTTTGTATCAGATCAACTATTAACCCTTTGCCTCAACTGACAATTCTGCAGCAGTCGACTTTGAACATATTTTGTCAAAAACAGAAAACCTCTATAATTGAATGGATAACCTATTCATGACTAAAAGTAGAAAACATTGTGGCAAAAGGAGAAATTGCTCATATTGAGCAATTTCTTCTTTTGTCACTATGTTTTCAAAGAGCTGTCTGCTGCAGAGGCGTCAGAAAGCGTCTATATGAGGGAAAGGGTTAACAAATCTTCATAGTTGAAAATATTGCAACAAAAGGAGAACATGCTTACCATGAGCAATTTCTTTTTTGTCACACAGTTATCAAATTATGCATCAACATGTGTGTACATGGAGGAAAGGGTTAACTTCTCTCTTTATGAGTAATTTTACCTTTTTCAATAATATTTTCAAAAGTTGTCTTTTGCAGAATATGTCACAAGGGTTAACCCTTTCCCTCGTACGACAATTCTGTAGCAGACGACTTTAAACATATTTTGTCAAAACATGGAAAATCTCTTTAATTGAATGGATAACCTATGACAAAAAGTGGAAAACATTGTGGCAAAAGGAGAAATTGCTTGTTTTGAGCAATTTCTTCTTTTGACACCATGTTTTCAAAAAGCCATCTGCTGTAGAATATATGAGGGAAAGGGTTAAGACTTTCCTATAACTGTGAAAAAAAGGTTGGCCCATGATGCAATGGCCTGGTATTATTAACTTTTTGAACCCTTCATAACCAAGTTTGTGGTTAAGCCTTTCACACCTACAGATGCTTTCCGACGTCAACAGTATTATACATGTACGTCTATTGAAAACTTTGTGGCAAAAGTTATCAACCCATGTTGACGTTTATACAATCATCTATCTAAAGAAGAGTTTCCATGTCTATGCTTAGATGTGTTCAAAGTTGTCTGTTGCAGAATTGCTGTATGTTGGAAAGGGTAAACAGATTTGTTCATAACCAAGTGCTTTGTTAAGGATCAATAAACATATGTTACACATGAAGATTGATATATCTTCCATGTAATGAACTCATAATGGCTGCATGATATAATAATGACCTAACCCTTATGAACATCCTTAACCCTTCCCCACATAGAGACATAATGGGGGGGGGGGGGGAGGGGGATAATTTCTTCCGTTCAGCCATTCTTCTGATGCCACCTGGCGACTACCTTTTTCAACCAGTCAATGTGGCTGGAAAAGTTATGTAGGGGGTCACATTTCTGCTTTGAAAATATTTTGTCAAAAAATAGAAAATCTCTTAAATTGTATGGATAACCTATGACTTAAAGTGGTAAACATTGTGGCAAACGAGAAATTGCTCGTTTTGAGCAATTTCGTCTTTGGTCACTATGTTTTCAAAAAGACGTCTGCTGCAGAGGCGTCAGAAAGCGTCTATATGAGGGAAAAGGTTACTACTTTCCCTAATAGAGATGGTTTCTGACGCCTCTGCAGCCGAAATCTTAGGAAAAAAAATTGTCAAAGGAACAATGGCTCATTATGATCAATTCATCCTTTTGCAACAATGGCAGTCTGATCAACAATTAAATATGCACTTTTATTTATAGATATTCAATCTCCTTGCCCAGATGTTTAAAACTTTTTTTTTTATGTATGCTTATAGGAATAAAGATTGGCTTGTACATACATGTAAACAGTCTGATCTGATCTAACACTACACAACTTTTTAACACTTTTGTGTGAGTGAATCTTTGCAGAAATATTAAATTAAAGAGTGTCTATACTTTTGGTCAAACACGAAACATTACCAGTTGTTTACTGTTAAGTCGTGGGTTTCTAGATCACCACGCCAGTAGCAAACGATGCAGTCAAAATTTATATTTCAACGTCATATTGTTGTCGTCTATTATGACAACAAGAAAAAATATTTCGTACACAGATCCATTTATTTTTAGCACAAAAATAACACTGCACTTTTATGACCTTAAATATTGATTTAAAAAAAAAAGATTGACTATAATTTTCAATCTGTGTTTTTTGTCTGACTGATCGTCCTAAATGGCAACTTGTATGATTTTAGCAAGTTTCATTGGTTATTTAAAAAAAAATCTCCTGCGTGTTACCTTTATGTTTTTTGTTTTTTGGTATCAAATACTTATTGCATATATGTATGTTACACTGATATAACAGCGTTGTTCCTAGAAACATTCTGGGCGATGATTTCCCACGTCCATTCAAATTTAAGTATCTCCCTATTATTATAGTTTAGTACAAAAAGGGCATCAAATCTGAAATGGTCCTTTTGGACCCAACACAACCCATATCAGGTCAAATCTTGTATTTTTTATAAACACCTTGACCAAAACGTTGAAAATTTCTAAAAATAAAAGTAAAATTTATACTGTTACATGGATAAAAAGGAAGTGTATGGATATCATAAGCATAATTGAATTAAGTAAGTTAAAAACCTTTTGACAATTCACTCTTTCTTCTTTTTGAGTGGTGGGTCACTCTTTAAGAATAATTTTAGGGAGTGAAAACTATTTGACCCAAGTAATAATTTGGAGCTCTGTCAGGTAACTCAGCAGCTAGTCAATCTATAGACTACAAAAAGAAACAAGAACAGACAAGGAATGAAATATGTAGGGAAAGAGTTCATGTTGGTGAATTATCCCTTTTGCACACTGCAGACCACTCTTGAAAACATTGTGACAAAAGAAATTGCTCATTTACCAAAGGTTTACAACTCTATTCAATAATATAACTATTCTTTATTTTTGTCTAGATTTATTAATTTGTTTGATGCTTATTTTTTGTATACATGTCGGAAAAAATTTATCAAAACATTTCATGTATTTGTTTTAAATTTCTAAGTGTTTTTAAAAAGTCTTCTGCTTCTATGCATTTGGGTAAAAAGTCATCTGCAAGTAGGAAAGGGTTAAAATATGGAGAATCCCTTATTATATCAATACAAAAAGGGCCTAAAATCTACAAGTTTGCCTTTGAAAATGAGAGCTTGAGCTAAACCCTGTAGAAGACCTCCTAATACCAGCTGATCAATAATACTAGCCTTGTAGCTGGTATCCATTGAACTATTCTCTCATAACGGCCGCATGAAGAACCACAATTTCAATGCTTCCCAAGGATATATGGGAAAATCTATACTTCATGTTTATCTTTAATGAAACCTGGCGATAGAGGCTGTAAAATAACTGATTAATCTCTACGTTCCACACATTGTGGATTGAACGCTTCAGAGAGCAGTTCCCTTTACCCATTACCTAATATTGCTTTGCTAGACCCTCTTCCTATATAACCCTTTCCATAACGACAAATCTGCTGCAGTCAACTTTTAAACAAGAGGGCCATGATGGCCAGGGCTAGCTCACCTGAGTTATGTCAACCACATACTAGTCAATCACAATAACTCATTTGGTGCTCAGGTAAGCTATTATCATCAAAACATAAAAGTTTCAACAGGCTCTAATAAAAAATATCACTAACAGAGTAGTGTTGACAACAACGTTTTCCTTCAATTTTGTCTAATGACCTATTTTTTTTTACCCAACATGACCCGTAATCAACTTTGGCCTAGATATCATCAAGACAAATATTCTGACAAAGTTTCAAGCTGTTGAGCAGAACATGGGGTATATACAGTGTTAACATGATTTTTCTCATACTTTAGCTAGGCTAGTTTTTGACTGGACATGAAACAGAAACAAAATACTGTGAAAATGTGAAAACCCCATTATCTTTCTGTGTTTTTCCCTGGAAAACCATCTTCATCTCACATTTTTAGAACAGTTGAGTGTCTTCTGAATAAGCCTCTTCATGGAAACATACAACTATTAATGCCTTTGCCACAGACAACAGTTGAACTTATGTAAAATGAAAACCAGAAAAATGAGGAAAAAGAGAAGATATTCTATGATTCGAAATGTTTTGACATTCCCTAGATTACGGAAACTTATATAAATGTAAAAAACCCATAAAAACATGTGATTTATGACAGTCAATTCAATCTAATTATAGATAGCCATGTGAGGGGAAAACCTTTGATGATGCACTGTGAAACTGTTTGTGATAATCCTTAACCAAATATTTGCTTATTTTTTACCATGATGTGTTATACCACTTTCAACTTGAAGAATGGAAGATGTGCTACATAAGTACTTTTCTTACAGCATCTCTGTCATTCTCTCTTTGTTATTGGTATTTTATAAAAATAAATCTCGTAAAGAGGATTTTGAAGAGAACCAGGGCTTCAGAATTTTGAAACCTCAATTGGTCTGATATTGATTAATGTCATTATTAGCATTTAATCCATTTGCCGCAATGTTTTCATAAGTTGTCTGCTGCAAATGCTTTAAAATGTGTCTGTCTGACAATGTGAAAGGGTTTAAAGCAAGAATGAAAGGAAATATGTTGAATATATATATCAAATGATAGGGTAATTTTTCATGGTGTTTTTATTTCGCTATGATGAGAGCATGATCATACACTTCTAAAAGTTCAATGAGGTTTATACTGTAATAGTGTGTCACAGTAAACCTATGGTATGAAGTTATACAAGAGTTTACACTGCTCTTTATAAGCCCTTTTAATCTAGTTTAACATAACGTTAGTTATTGTTGGGCTTAAGCTATTAATTACCTAATACACTTTACTTAAATAGAAACATAAATACATTATGGTAAAACAATATAAATCAAACTATAATTATTGAATTGAGTTGAAAACATTGTGGCAAAAGGAGAGAAAACACATCAAGAATTTGTTTTCGTTTTTATCATCAGTTTTCAATAGTCATTTGCATGCATGTGGGAAAGGGTAAAGCATCAAAGTACTAACACATGACCTCCATGAGGTGAATTTTGGACCCAATTCGTTGACAAAAATATCTGCAAGAATTGGTGAAATGTGTACAGGGGCAATAAAGGTGAGTAAAGGGAAATGAAACATGAAGCCATGCACATGTTTCTCTGTAAAACCAATAGTGCTTAAATATTTCATTAGTAATCAGAGAACACATAAAAATGAGGGAGAATAGTAGGGCAGACCCAATGCAAAGTCAATAAACACACATGTAAGGACAGGAATGTAAAACAACTGTTCATGTGTTCCATTTATAAAATAGAGACATAATTTTGGTTATTTCTTCCTGAATCCACGTGTTTACTATTCAACCATTTCCCATAAAACAATAAATCTGAAGCAGATAGCATTGTACATGTCTGTTAGAAATAGTGGTTAAAGTTAAACTATAAAAGTTAATGTTATCAGGGCTTGAACTAAGTTTAAACATTCAATGCAAAAAAAGTAATTGCTCATCAAGAGCAACGTATCTTTTTATGGTTTTACCACAGTCCTTTCAGAAATCTTCTGCTGCAGAGGCATCAGAAAGCGTCTGTATGTGTGAAAAGGTTAAAATTACCAAAAAAACGGAAAGGTAGTATATTAGTAGTAATTCGAAAAATAATTTGTTCACCTTCTCTATAAAGTTGAAAACTAACATTCTAAACCATGGCTGTGAACATAGTTCAAGACAACTGATAAGTGGTTTTTTTATGACTTTTGTTCCGAGTACCATAACAATGAACATAGTCTTATTGGGTTCGACCTGCTTCTTCAGTCTTGTCTAAAATGATAAGTGAAAAAAGTTGTACATACCTTAATGAATGATTTTGCTTTCATAAGTAAACCTAATGTAGTATGCCTGGACGAATCTGGCCCCACTGGTACAATGTCTTTCAATTTTTCTAAGCAATATCGTAAATTTGCTCTTCTGCAAAATGAAACGGAACTTTGTTAAAGGAGAAAACTAACAATAAAAGATATTTCTAGCGGTTTATTTAATATTTGACTAACACTCAAATAAACACAATGATTACACACTTTTCAGAAAACAAAGAGATTGCTTTACTTGATAAATTACAACTTTAATGCAGTGGGAAAAAAAATGTCACAAAATGACTCATACCCGGACCAGTAGTATACTTGTTACTATCAAGGTCTCCTTAAAGTTAGAGACAAACCAGTTATAATCAAGTAAGTAATTAGATGCTTATTATATCAATCTCATCATGATCTAAAATGTATAATATGAGATCTAAAATGCTTTTTGGTCTCTTTCCAAAAAAAATAAAGAACATGCAATTGCATATTCCAGATTTTCTGAATGACAGAGAACAGACCAACATATTAAGACTTCATATATAACTGTCTTCAAGAAAACTGATTTGCTTTGCAAAAAACACAAATACAGCAAATCTGCAGCAGACGACTTTAATGCCTAACTAAAAAAATATGGAAAATCTATAAATGTAGGTATAAACTATAATTTACTGAGAATAGTTGAAAACAATGTGGCAATATTATAGGAGAAATTACTTTTTTTGAGCAATGTCTTCTTTCGACACTGTTTTCAAAAGTTGTCTGCTGCAGATGCGTCAAAATGCGACTATATGTGGGAAGTGATTACAACTCAAAAGAGCATTATACCAACAACTAATTTAGATTGTCTGTGGATGAGTGTTGAAATGTTGAGGACACATCTATGAGTATGAGGGAAAAGAATCGGCACAAATTTATTATTCCGAATGCAGACTAAAATGAGAAGTACAGAGTAGATAATCCTCAATTGGGTCATGTTTACCAGATTTTCCTTCATATTCTCTTTTGAAATAAAGAAATTTAGATAAACCAACTAATAATGAACTATAACAAAACAATTACACAATTATCAGGCTATTTTCAAACATTAAGTCATTCTAATGTAATTCATTCAGCCTTGTTGACCTTTATTCAGTTAAATAAACAAAGATTAATTTTCCCCCTGACTCTCCGGTTTATCCCAAAATAGCCCATGAATATAACATGGAAGACACGCCCACCTGTCAAAACATGGATAAAGGCCAAGGTAAACCACGTGATCATAACAGCTCCCGGGACAACCTGTTTCTTTAACCCGGCCTGGATGGAAAAATTCCAATAATATATTGCATTTTAAGCATCATTTGAAATAACAGAGAGCTTGTTCCTAATAAAAATCATTTTCTATGGATTGAAACTGCAAGCTTACCTATTTTTTTCTAATTCGTTGTGTGTAGACCTGGAAAAGTAAATGTGATTCATTATGACAGATTAACATGGTCTATTTATAGCTTGTAGGTTAATTTTCTTTCTCTATCATAACTTATATTCGTCATATTTTTCAGGAATGAGATATACCTGAAACTTCATCTCACTAGAAATTCTATTATTTGTAACAAAGCTATGCCTTCAGGCATTCAAAGAATTTAGGGTTTTCAGAAATCAATTGGAATCCCAAGATAACTGGATGTATGACATCAGCAATACACACATGACAAGATTGCACTGAATATTGACTATTTGTCATGCCTTTCAGGGAAAGTTTCACCCCATGCTCAGTATTTTGATACATGAAATTTTGCCAAAGCATTTAAGTTAACTATAAATCAAATCTTAGTATTTCAACTAGGCATAACATCTGTCCAATCCCGCCATAATGGTCGTCGGCTCATTAGATCCAGAGGTCTGACAAAGGACAATGAATGAGGACATGAGCGAACCAATTGTAAAAAATCAGAATATCAAATATATACGCCTATAATTTCTAACTTCTTTAATTAATTTAATCGGAATGTGTTTCGAAGTTTAATTCCATTTATCCGCGTAGATCTACTTAAAAAATAAAAAAATCCGAATAATTCGTCTGCTTATTCCTGGAATATTTTTTCTAAAACTCGAAACGAGCTATTTTCAACATGATGTGAAATATATCAAAATCGAAATAAAAACCGAAAATTTCATTTATTCCAGAACAAGTTGTTTTTGAAAACAATTTGAGAAAGAAGTGCCAATTCAGCAACTATGAGTAATGTTAAAACCGACACGATCTGGCCGCCATTTTGAATACAAAAGACACCGGTAGGCAATGACGGAAGAAAAAAAATTCAGATACCTACACTAGCATTATCCGTTACCGCATTGGTATATTAAAACATAATCCAAAATATATAAATTAATTCCATATCCATTTTCACGAATGCAACCTTAAAATCCACAGTAAAAAACATAGCAACGCAATTTTGACAGATCATATGACCTAGTTCCGTTTTCTTTTTCCTACCTATTTCCCTGAGATTTCCTCGATTTTGATCGTTTCTTTGAACTAAATTCATCTGGCATAGGCATCGTCGATGCATATCCATGCTCTGCTTCTGAAAAATTAAAAAATTAAACAAAGATACAATCCGCCTATGTTGTCCATACTCAAGATTACGTGGCAAACATTTCATTGGAAACATCCGAAAATCATTTTAAATTCACAATTCTCACCTCTCTCTCTGCGTTCTAAATAGTCTGCAGCCTGAATAAGTTTTTCAATATTAAACATGTTTAAAAAATTAAAATCGCGGAGATCTAAAAGAATATTTAAGTCCGTTCTTTCCACAACCGCTACTGTCGAATGTCAGGTTTGTTTTGACACGGAAACTTCTGCACGTTGAGGCAAGCGATGTAATCGGTTTGTTTACCTTCAGAAGCCTACGTGACAACGTTATGTCGAATTTCATTGGACGACCGCGCCGAATGGACAAGTTTCATTGGTCAACCGTATTTCGAGTAACTAATCGGAATACACGTTAGTTATCATTCGATGTAAAATTTAGCTGTCACATGACTAGTTAAACGTCCACCCACTTCTCAGGGATGTAAACAAGAGATCAGCTGTGCAGAAGAGAAAGTCGGTCAGTTGCAGAGTATACTGAAATTAAACAATTTGATAAATGCTCGTTCTCTTGGCGAAATGTTATCCCATGTTTTATATCAGTCCAACTCGTTTACAGTTTGTTTTGGTATTTGCATAGTAGTATTTTGAAAGAGACATGTGCCTATTAGAATGCCTCCATGTTACCATTAAACCCTTGTTTATACTTGTACCTGCAGTTCACGGGATATATATTTCTTACTTAATAATCCAATTTCAATACAGGAATGTAGCAATTATGTGTAAAACCTCATTAACTACTTGCAGACGCAATTTTACGCATCTGCAGCAGACGACTGTAGACAATATTATGGCAAAGGGAGACATTGCTTATTGTTAGTAATTTCTCCTTAACTCTTTCAGCGCCAAAGGCAATATTGATGTTTTTGCAAACAATACTGATTCAGGTGAGTCAGCTCGTAACGAGCTGTCTCACCTGAAATCAGCATTGTTTGCCTTTTCGTTATCAAAATAGTCTAAACTTGTATTACATGAGAAATGAAGACGCCCGATTTTGAACATGGAGGAGTCTACTTTAAACAATTCGGCGCTGAATGAATGAATGTATATTGTTTTATGGCGCATCGACAGCTAAGGTCATTTAGCGCGCAATTAAATTTAATTATTCATGATCCCTGGGTAAACAAACCAGTACTAGGCTAGAAAATGTGCCTTGCCCAAGGGCACTCCACCATGACCGTAGTGCCGCGACTGGGGATCGAACCCGGGACACCCGGTTTCGAAATCCCCGACGCTAACCCCTCGACCACAGCGGTTTCCTTTCGGCGCTGAAAGAGTTAAGCCACAATGATTTATATATCAATAAATATACCTTCTTTTATGTAGAATTTTCATGTTTTATCCGAAGGGTTTTCAAAGTTGTCTCTAACGGAGTGTGTTGTATGTGGGAAGGGTTAAATTAACTCCGGTACGTTAAGAGTCGTACATTTTGCCACATAAAGAGGCTTTCTGACGCATCTGCAGTTGACGACTTTTGAAAACACTGTGGAAAAAGGAGAAACTGTTCCTGATGAATTATTTACATGATCTAATTATTTCATATGCACTACTTAGTCTTTGATTATTTCTTTATACATTTGAACATTAGTTGCAAATTAAGGTTATTCTCAGTATTGTACAAAACCCTCAGTGTGTGTATTTTAATTAGTCAATACAT
Organism: Serripes groenlandicus; assembly: GCA_031761405.1. Lineage (NCBI taxonomy): Eukaryota > Metazoa > Mollusca > Bivalvia > Cardiida > Cardiidae > Serripes > Serripes groenlandicus. The sequence continues at coordinate 1,554,545 of JASEVX010000009.1, read as the reverse complement.
TCCTATAGTCTAGTCAGCATTCCAACTATTTACCCCGATGTAATGTAATGGTTCGCATCGAATGTAGATCCTTAAGTTCTCAGAGCACATTTGCGCACCAACGCTCATAAGTATAACGCATGTCGCAGAATAAAATCACCTGTTGGTCAACCAACGCCTCCCACTTCACCTGTTGGTCTACCAACGTTTCCAACTTCACCTGTTGGTTTACCAACGTTTCCAACTTCACCTGTTGGTCTACCAACGTTTCCAACTTCACCTGTTGGTCAACCAACGCCTCCCACTTCACCTGTTGGTCTACCAACGCCTCCCACTTCACCTGTTGGTCTACCAGCGTTTTCCACTTCACCTGTTGGTCTACCAGCGTTTTCCACTGCACCTGTTGGTCTACCAACGTTTCCAACTTCACCTGTTGGTCAACCAACGTTTCCAACTTCACCTGTTGGTCAACCAACGCCTCCCACTTCACCTGTTGGTCTACCAGCGTTTTCCACTTCACCTGTTGGTCTACCAACGCAACTGCAGCAGAGATGGTAGAAAACATTGTGGCAGGAGGTGTAATTGCTCACAATGAGCTATTTCTCATTTGTATACCTTTTTTTTTTTTTAAATTACACTTTCATTTACAGAGCTTTTCTAGACTTAATAGATGTAGGAAAGGATTAATGCAACTGTAAGAATTAAGCCAATACAAACGAAATGTTCAACGAAATTTGACGTTTGTTTATAGAAGCTGTCGGGAAAGGCCCGTCCAAGTTTGGCATCATTTTAAGTTATAATGGCGTACAACTAATGGAAGTAATGGGGCTCAACTTTTATCTATTATCAGAAGATGTATTAAGGTCTAAATACCATCCAGAGGGACAGGTGATTGAGTGACGGCTATATGTGTATATACATGGTGATTGGTCGCACCTGAGGTTTCACGACTACCAACTGCAGCAAGATCCCATTTCCCTAGAGGGAACACCGTTTAAAAAAACTATTTCAGTCATAACGTAAACCATCTTGGAACATTCTGTTATGACTATAGTCAAGGATAAAAAAATCTTACACGCGCTTTTCAAACCATAATATTATCATAAGCAATTTCGCCTTTTCCAGCAAGGCGTCTAAAATTGGCCGAGAAACGGACCATGTTAATGATGCTCCCCCGTGTAATATAATTGAACACAACTGCTGAATGATTCGTTCGTTTTCTGCCGTAAAATACCCTCTCAATCGAACTTGATTCCAAACTTGACGACTGGGAGCCGAAGTGAGCAAGGGATATAATATTAAGGAATATAATGATTCTTATGGAGTTATCTTTCGTCAAAGTGTCATAAAAACTCGAATCAAAACAATGGGAGTCAGCAGAAATACACGTCCCCGTTTAAAATTAAAGTGCATGCCGGGCATATTATGACTGACGCTCGACACCAAACACTCAAATCAACTAATAAAACGATTACTTGACGTGAAAAGGTACATGACAGAAGCATGGAGTGGATTGTACATTTCACACATTACTTGAGCTTCTATCAAATTGTGTACATACACTTTTCAGTAATTTCCTACTTGAAGCTTGGCCGGACTGAAATATACTTGGCGCCGATAAACGAACAAACAAAAATAAATTTCTGATGTATTCCATTTTTACCGCTTATGCAATAAAACGTATCATAATAACATAACCAGACAGTGACATATGTATTAACATTCTAAATATATACACTGACTTAATCCTCGTCCGTATAGGCGTACTCATAGGGTGAGTTATAAAACAGAACATCCTGAAACAGACAACTGGCCAACGCTTCTGCTTCAAATTATGGATACTTTTTGTTCAGATCATAAAGCAGTTAACACTTCCCCATTCACAGACGCATATTGATGCATCTGCAGCAGAAAACGTTTGAAAACATTGTGGAAAAAAGAGAAAACTGCTCAAAATGAGAATGTTCTCCATTGCCATAACGTTTTCAGCTATATTTAATAATCATACGTTCGTTTATAGAAATTTTCTATAATATTCCCAAGATGATTTCAAAGTCTTCTGCTGCGAATTTGTGGGAAAGGATTAATTTTCAGACGAAAGTAAACCCGTTGCTATCGGTTAGTTATTCCTTCTTCTTTTACCCTTTCCAACATACAACAAATCTGCATCAGTCGACTTTGAACATCTGAATTGAATTGTAATTATAAAATAGTATTGAAACATTGTGGCAAATGGGGAAATTATTCACGTTGAACACTTGCTCCATTTCAATAGTCGTCACCTGCAGACACGTCTGCAAGTGGAAAAGGGCTAACAGGTTGTGTAACTCTGACTTTGTGCTGTTCACTTATTCGAAGTGTTTTGTTTGTGTCAATTTACCTTTTGTGAGTTCGAACCCCTGCTCGGCCAACATTCTTTCCGAAGTTTGATAAAAGTCAATGCAATAAGCGTCATCCGTCTTCCACCAATGGGCTAACAGTCTATGTGGAAAAGCAGCCAGTTGCTTGGAAAGACGGTTGGGTGGAATACTGGTGTGAGAAAACCAGGAATCACATTGGGTAGGTAGGTGAACTGGCCACCGTGATATGACTGAATAATTGTTGAAAACGGCGTTAAATCCCTATCGATCAAACAACATATTTGGGTAATGGATTTGTTCTCAAATTATCTTTTTCAGCGCCAATGGCAATATTAAGGGTTTTTAAAAAAAAAAAAAAAAAAAACAGATTCAGGTAAGTCAGCTCTTAACGATATTAGCATTGTTTTGATTCTAAAACGTTTATTACATGAATATGGAGTCGCCCGATTTTGAATATGGAAGAGTCTGCTTTGGAAAATTCGGCGCTGAAAATGGTTGAACGAGTATAAATAGAGCATATGGAATGATGACTTCAGCGGACGATATAACCTCATAATAAGCCCTACTTTCTGTACACCTACGCGGAATGTATACATACATATCGTCCCGTTCTTAACCTGAAATATCTCGTAACCCTTTCACAAATACAACACATTTGCAGCAGACGACTTTGAAAACGTTTACGCAAAAACATGAAATCTCTTAAAATGAAAGTGTAATTAATGAATAGAATTAAAAACATTGTGGTAAATGAAGAAAGTGATTATGAGTAATTTTTCCTTTTTCTACATTTTTTTTTGAAAAGTCGTCTGCTGTAAAGGCGTCAGCAGAAAACGTTTATATGTTGTAAAGGGTTTTACAGTCGAGATAAGTATAATTCGCAGTCATGGTAAAAACCTGATGAAACTTTTTCAGAAAATTACCTTTTTATTTATAGAGATCTTCAATGTCTGCCGCTGTAGTTTTGTTGTATGCGGAAAAGTTAAAATTGCCGTTAGCTAATAGTTATAAATATACCTATCAACATTAGTTAGCTAACAATGATACATCTACCAATCAACATTAGTTAGCTAACAATGATACATCTACCTATCAACATTAGTTAGCTTAACAATGATACATCTACTAATCAACATTAGTTAGCTAACAATGATACATCTACCAATCAACATTAGTTTAGCTAATATTGATAAATATACCTATTAACATTAGTTGGCTAACAGTGATACATCTACCAATCAACATTAGTTAACTTACAGTAATTAAGTTAATGCAACAAGCGTCGTCCGTCTTCCACCAATGGGCTAACAGTCGATGTGGAAAAGCAGCCCGTTGCTTGGAAAGACGGTTGGGTGGAGTACTGGTGTGAGAAAACCAGGAGACACATTGTTGAAAACAGCGTTAAATCCCTATCAATCAATCAAACAAACCTTTTTGAGAAATGGATTTTGTTCTCAAAATATCTATTTCCGCGCCAATGGCAATATTGAGTTTTTTTTAAAAAAACCCAATACAGATTCAGACAAGACGGATGTTTGATGCAACGCATCAAAGAGAAGTCGCAATATTTCGTTTCACATGAAGAAATAAGAAAAAAGATCATTTAAATCCACAAACATTAGAACAATTTAATCTGTAGTCAGTAATGCTGATATCGATTATTGAAGATATAAGTTTTATGTAGGATATTTAACCTGGCAGGGTCTGTGTTTTAAGTGAATGAGATAATTTAGAGTTAAGCTGATCATAAAAAGTGACATATCATACTAAAGATAAATGGACAAGAGGTTATGATAAATTTAAATTAGTACCAAACACAATCGACTATTTGTAATGAACACACGCCCTGTTATGATAATGTTTTATCAAATAATGCTGAGACACAGAAAATCTGTTTTTCGTTTGTATCGGTAAGTCATGGTAATGGATAAGGGTTTCCCACATAAAACAAATCTGCAGTAGACGACTTTGAAATTATCAAGTAAAAAAAAATCTCTATAAATGATCGTATGATAATTGGAAAGTGTTGAATTATTGTGGCAAATGCAGATATTGCTCATTATGAGCAATTTCTCCCTTTTCCTCTATAATTTCAATGATGTTTACTCTGACAGACTTTAAAATCATCAAGTACAAAACATAGAAAATCTCTATAAATGATAGTAAGATAATTGAAAAGAGTTGACATTATTGTGGCAAATTGAGCAATTGGAAATCAAAGCTGTCGGATTACAAACGCACAATCTCGAGTTGACGAAACTGATGTGAACTCGTGTCGTGATTAGCATTCAGAAAATTAAGTAAACGTATATCTCTATGTACACGTAATCCGAAAGACTGACAATAGCTGCAGCGACTTTTGAAAACATTTTGACAAAAAGAGAAATTGATTACGAGGAATTTATCCTTTTGCTACAATGTTTTCTACTTTATGTCCATAAATTATACCTTCATTTAGCAAGATGTTCCAATTTTTACTTAATGTGCTACGTATAAGGGAAAGGCTTTTAACATAGGAACTAGTTTCAATTTTTTTGAAAACGTTAAACCAGTGTTTGAAAATTTACTTGAATTTATTTCTCAAACTGTAAATTTACCAGTTGATATAAGAGTTGAAATGCTGTCTACATTTACAGTGATAAGTTAAATACAGTTCAGTTAATCCGATCACACTTTGTTTGCAAGAACCGGAAAATTTCATTTCATTTAAGTATTCTGGATGTTCACATCGCATCCGTGATAAAACATGTTGTTGGCTAGGCAAAATACACCGATATCGTGTTCACCGCGATATTCATGAAATGTGGAACTGCAACAGCGAAAAAGAACGAAATTGATCTTGAAACAGATATTTCTGTGGTTTAAATCTTTTCGTGTCTGCATTTTGCGATGACAGTTGTACTCATTTTTGAATCCAGTATGTTCTGAACATGAAAGTCAGATTATTAAAAGCAAAGCAAATGAAAAATGTATGTGAAAATCTATAAATAGACTATAGATGAATGGTACTGTCTTTTATTTTTAGTTCTTAACTTGTCTCGGGAACAAGGGTCGCTGCGTGGTCGCTTACGACATTTACACACTAGACCAAATTGAGATCGGTTTAAAACGCGTTGGTGAATACGGATTAAATCTAAAACGTGGACTAAATATTAAGATTTAGATTTAGACAAATACCTAAATTGAAAAGTTTAGTGAATACGGGACGAGGCTTCTTCGTCTAATTACTGCGTAATATATCATAGCATGTAATTTTAAGGAACCAGACTACATTTACAAATTCAATAGAAGGGTTCTCTATGTTACTGTCTAGAGTAGATACAGTATGAATTTCGCTTAAATAAAAATGTACATACATTCAATAATATACTGGCCTTTGTCTTTTGTTTTTAATTTGTAAAACTCACAGCATGTAATTTTAAGGAACCAGACTACATTTAAAAATTCAATAGAAGGGTTCTCTATTTTACTGTCTAGAGTAGATACAGTATGAATTTCGCTTAAATAAAAATGTACATACATTCAATTAATATACTGGCCTTTGTCTTTTGTTTTTAATTTGGCTTCCTTGTCCCTCCTGATATTAGCATTGTTTGTCTTTTGGTTATCAACATATTCCAAAACTCTTATTACATGAATATGGAGTCGCCCGATTCTGAATATGGAAGAGTCTACTTTGGGTTGAACGAGTATAAAAATAGCATATAGAATGGTGACATAAGCGGACGATATAACCTAATAGTAAGACCTATTTTCTGACGAGGATTGACCTGAAATAACTCGTAACCCTTTCCCAAATACAACACATTTGCAGCAGACGACTAAAAACGTTAATATAAAAACATTGAAAATCTCTTAAAATGAAAGTGTAATTAATGAATAGAATTAAAAACATTGTGGTAAATGGAGAAAGTGATTATGAGTAATTTGTCCATTTGCTACCATTTTTTTGGGGAAAAGTCGTCTGCTGCAAAGGCGTCAGAAAACGTTTATATGTGGGAAGGGTTTTACAGTCGAGATAAGTATAATTCGCGGTATGTATATACCTATAGACGAGGATTGACCTGAAATAACTTGTAACCCTTTCCCAAATACAACACATTTGCAGCAGACGACTTTAAAAACGTTAATATAAAAAACATTGAAAATCTCTTAAAATGAAAGTGTAATTAATGAATAGAATTAAAAACATTGTGGTAAATGGAGAAATTGATTATGAGTAATTTGTCCATATGCCACCATCTTTTGGGGGAAAATTCGTCTGCTGCAAAGGCGTCAGAAAACGTTTATATGTGAGAAGGGTTTTACAGTCGAGATAAGTATAATTCGCAGTTTTTGTAAAAATCTGATTAAACTTTTTCAGAAAATTTAGAAAAACTTTTCCCCCTAACTATTAACATATCATATGGCGTTCATTACAGGCGCACTTTCACGCATCTGCAGTAAAGCAGTTAACTTTTGATAACCGTGTGACCAATTGCTCCTTTTACCACAATGTTTTCAGTTATATTCCATAATCATTCTTTCATTTATAGAGATCTTCAAAGTCTGCTGCTGTTGTTTTGTTGTATGCGGAAAAGTTAAAATTTCCATAAGCTAACATTGATAAATCTATCTATCAACATTAGTTTAGCTAATAGTAATCAACATTAGTTAGCCAGCAGTAATACATATACATATCAACATTAGTTAGCTTACAGTAATAAATCTACCTATCAACATTAGTTAGCTTACAGTAATACATCTACATATCAACATTAGTTAGCTTACAGTAATAAATCTACCTATCAACATTAGTTAGCTTACAGTAATACATCTACATATCAACATTAGTTAGCTTACAGTAATAAGTCTACCTATCAACATTAGTTAGCCAGCAGTAATACATCTACATATCAACATTAGTTAGCTAACAATAATACATCTACATATATACATTAGTTAGTCAGCAGTAATACATCTACATATCAACATTAGTTAGCTTACAGTAATAAATCTACCTATCAACATTAGTTAGCCAGCAGTAATACATCTACATATCAACATTAGTTAGCTAACAATAATACATCTACATATCAACATTAGTTAGCTAACAATAATACATCTACATATCAACATTAGTTAGTCAGCAGTAATACATCTACATATCAACATTATTTAGCTTACAGTAATAAATCTACCTATCAACATTAGTTAGCAAGCAGTAATACATCTATATATCAACATTAGTTAGCTAACAATAATACATCTACCTATCAATATTAGTTAGTCAGCAGTAATACATCTACATATCAACATTAGTTAGCTAACAATAATACATCTACATATCAACATTATTTAGCTAACAATAATACACCTACCTATCAACATTAGTTAGCCAGCAGTAATACATCTACACATCAACATTATTTAGCTAACAATAATACATCTACCAATCAACATTAGTTAGCTTAGAGTAATAAATACACCAATCAACAATAGTTAGCTAACAGTGATACATCTACCAATAAACATTAGTTAGCTAACAATGATACATCTACCAATCACCATTAGTTAGCTAACATTAATAATCTACTAATGAACATTAGTTAGCCAGCAGTAATACATCTACATATCAACATTAGTTAGCCAGCAGTAATACATCTACATATCAACATTAGTTAGCTAACAATGATACATCTACATATAATCATTATTTAGCATACAGTAATAACTACTCTACCAATCAACATTAGTAAGCTTACAGTAAAACATCTACATATCAACATTAGTTAGCCAGCAGTAATACATCTACCAATCAACATTAGTTAGCTAACATTAATAAATCTACCAATCAACATTAGTTAGCTAACAGTGATAAATCTACCAACCAACATTAATAAGCATTGATTCTTATTTCCCAAACTCATTTAAATCAGACCAAGGTACTTGGACACTGTACGAATATAGCAAGATACTTGAACACTGTACTTATATAGCAAGATACTTGAACACTGTACGTATATATATAGCAAGATACTTGAACACTCTACGTATATAGCAAGATACTTGAACGCTACATACGTATATAGCAAGATACTTGAACACTCTACGAATATAGCAAGATACATGAACACTCTACGTATATAGCAAGATACTTGAACACTCTACGTATATAGCAAGATACTTGAACACTCTACGTATATAGCAAGATACTTGAACACTCTACGTATATAGCAAGATACTTGAACACTCTACGTTTATAGCAAGATACTTGAACACTCTACGTATGTAGCAAGATACTTGAACGCTACATACGTATATAGAAAGATACTTGAACACTCTACGTATATAGCAAGATATTTGAACACTCTACGTATATAGCAAGATACCTGAACGCTACATACGTATATAGCAAGATACTTGAACACTCTACGTTTATAGCAAGATACTTGAACACTCTACGCATATAGCAAGATACTCGAACACTACGTACATAGCAAGGTACTTGAACACTGTACGTATATTGGATTTGGCGACAGCGAATAAAGGGTCGTCACGATTTGACCTTACTTAACTTCTATCGCCCGTGCTACACACAGGTCAATCACCGCTTCTTTATATCGTTTATTTAAATGGATTATCTGACCTGTGTTATACCGAAGGATATTACTAACGTAAAGGTCAATCTGAGACGACTTGTATTGGACAGTTATCCCATCTATAAACGAGCGAGCGAAGTTTAGGTCTAGTTTGAAAGAGGTTGGTGCGGGTCCCGACTGTTAGTTCGATTTGACATCGAACTGACTTCCACTGCTGTAATTTAAAATCTTAGACTTTTTAAAATCGTTAACTTGATGCATACGTGTGTCTTATATATCTAAACATTATTAAATACATTAAATATATCGCAGTTCTTGATAGAGGCAGCGGAGTGACGTCGGCGACGATTATAGGTCTAGTGCTGCTGCTGCCGATGATGAAGATGAGAATGACGACGAATTATTTGATAACAGTGGGTCAGACGTTGTGTTAGTACGTTAAACTAGGATAAACTACTTTGAACTACGATAAGGTACAGCATAATTTGGGTGATGAGCCGTATGTCGGCCCTAGCAATCTGTACTTTACTGTACTTATCTGTACTTTACTGTACTTTACTGTACTTCAACGTAGTTATCTTGAGTTGAACGTACTGTAACGTAACAAGACGAATGTTTGACGCAAAGCATCAAAGAAGCCGCAATATTTCGTTGCACATAAAGAAATATAACGAAAAGGACATTTAAATCCAGAAACATTAGAACATTTTAATGATACACAGCATTACAGCATGGTGATGTGTTGAGTTCATCACCTGTATTGGTAGGTCATGATAGTGGTTAAGAGTTTAACCCTTTCCAACATAAAATAAAACGAAAATATCAAATACAAAATATAGAAAATCTCTTAAAATGATAGTACGATAATTAAAATGAGTTTAAATTTGTGTAGCAAATGGTGAAATCGCTGATTATGAGGAATTTCACATTTTGCCACAATGATTACAAAAGTCGTCAGCTGCAGAGTGTCAGAAAGGTGTATATGTTGGAAAGGGTTAAAACCGTAAATGGAAAAAAATAAGGCAATTCATATTTGGTCAATACCTGATTCAGTGTTAATTTCAAATTGTTATTGGAGAGAGTTTCCTGTGGAGATATTAAGAACAACAAATTGAATTGGTAGTTAAGGTGTTTTTGCAAAAACACCAGTTTATTCATTTATTGTTTTATCAAAATGTCAAACGAACAAACGTCTTATTTTTGGTTCCCGGTTTAACAATTATATCAAATAGAAAAGCGAATGAAGCAGATAACCATAACCAGTGGAATATCGGTCTTGGTCTTTTTTTTTAAATTTGTTATCTCACACATGCATGAGTGTAAAAGAGATGTTTTAAAAGTAATTTACCTTAAATTAATTTACTTCATAAGGACACAGAGAAATCCCGATATTTGGTCACACTGGCAGGTCTATACATCTCCTTGTACTAAATTTCAAGGCAGTTACTTTATCTACCGTGATGGGGACCCGTACTGACACCCGCAATACAGCGTACTTTAACGTAACATGACGTAGTAAATACCGTACTTTAACGTAAAATGACGTAGTAAATACCGTACTTGAACGTACTGACCTCTTCCCGGTCGATACACTGGTCAGATATTGGTTGTGTGAGCGTTAATTAAGTACGTTAGGATTACGTTAGAGTACGTTCGAGTTAGTTATGCCCTAGTCATAGTGTCACGTTTTGGTCGTTGTGCCCGTTTCTGACACCCACGATTTGGAAATTCAGCCGGTTGCCACGATGTGTCACTTGCTAGCCACGCTGCCGCCACGTTATCGCCACCCTATTGCCACGTGGTCATCAGAAAATCAAATAAGGGCGAATCCATATACTTTAACTACAAGAGGTAACACTCCATCGTCTTAATAGGTATGGTAGTCGCTGACTATAAGTTCCAGTGGGTCAAACCTTGTTCAGATGCGCCGACAGCATGTTGAAACTGCCACTGGGTGTTGAAGAGTTCTGCCGAATCTCGCAGCTCGTCTGGGGGCAGTGGGGATGTTGAGGACATCTTCAGAATACTCTGCTACGATGGCATCGCAGATTTCTTTGACCGTGTAGGAAATAGTGTTGCGGGCTACTCTGAATGAGTACATTAGCGTGTAGTACCTGTCTCCTGTGGCAAGGGGACGGAGAATGACCGCAACTTTCAGACCATGTGGCAGCGCTTTCTGGAACCAGTCGTCGTTCTTATTTATTCTTGGGGTCAGCCTGTCCACCAGCTCCTGGAATATGAGGGGGTCAACCCTACGGAAGTTCTTGAAGGTGGCCATATCCATCCTCCTCAGCTAGTCCATGTGTTGGTGGTAAAGGCCGACAACCTCGCGTCGCCGGACCCAGTACCTGCAGAACATGATGGGCAGGGCCCGCTCTCCCCCTTCTTATTCTATCCTCTTCCCTCTGGAGCAGCAACATAAGGGTAAAGCACAAATTGCTAATTTCTTTTCAGGATTCATATCAAAATCGATTTTAGTTTGGTAAGTGCATCAAAAGGTTTATGTTTGAAATAGTGTGAACTATTGTGATTGTCTTGCAGTCTTAACCATATGCATTGTCGTAAATTGAGTCTTTAGAAGTCGGTGGTAGAAGCCGGCGTCTATATTGTTATTAAGATAAACTGTATGTAAATGCATTCGTTTCTCTTTTTACCACAAACGGAAAGCTGAACAAGTTCATTTAACAAATCGCTATTGAAAGTGTTAATCAGTATAAACTGACTTTCAGCTCTGTCGTTAACGATGAGGGCTGTCGATCATGACTCGTTCCCTGAACTTGACTAACAGTCTTGTTGAATGAATCATGAATCGATTCCAGAACTTGACTTACAGTTTTGTTGAATGAATCATGACTCGATTCCAGAACTTGACTTACAGTCTTGTTGATTGAATCATGACTCGTTCCCAGAACTTGACTTACAGTCTTGTTGACTGAGTTATGACTCTTTCATAGAACTTGACTTACAGTCTTGTTGATTGAATCATGACTCGTTCCCAGAACTTGACTTACAGTCTTGTTGATTGAATCATGACTCGTTCCCAGAACTTGACTTACAGTCTTGTTGATTGAATCATGACTCGTTCCCAGAACTTGACTAACAGTCTTGTTGATTGAATCATGACTCGTTTCCAGAACTTGACTTACAGTCTTGTTGATTGAATCATGACTCGTTCCCAGAACTTGACGTACAGTCTTGTTGATTGATTAGTGCCGTGTTTAGTGTTGTTGAAAAGTCAAGAATCATACCGTCTTGATATCACCGAAATGCTGTTGACAAATCGCCTTCATACTTTAATTCAATTATTTGATTTGAATCCATTTACATATATAATAATACTATTTGGTTATAAATAGCTAATGTGATGCAGACGTCAAACAGTTTGACATGTGACAATGACTCAGCTTACAAACCGAACTTGAATGATTTGAATTGTAGAATAGGTATGGTTGACTTGAACATTACAGAATATTCACGACAGGGATTTGCCCTCTGGCAATATTACCACACACGTAGGCGAAACCTTGGATTGCTTGTTTTTTAAACTATTTATGGTTGCATTTGTTCGCTTGTGTATCAGACGAATGGGAAACAGTTAATTAAATAGCTGTTCCCTGACAGATAATAACTTTCTTGAAATAAAAAATCTCGGTCAAATTGTTTGTTCAAAGCTAGAATCGCCTTATCGTTTACCGACGTTTTCCATGTAGTGGAGAAACTTACTTTACCGACCTTTTCAATGTAGTGGAGAAACTTCCTTTACCGACCTTTTCCATGTAGTGGAGAAACTTACTTTACCGACCCTTTCAATGTAATGGAGATACATGTACTTACTTTACCGATATTTTCAATGTAGTGGATAAACTTACTTTACCGACCTTTTCAATGTAGTGGAGAAACTTACTTTACCGACCTGATCAATGTAATGGAGATACTTACTTTACCGATATTTTCAATGTAGTGGAGAAACTTACTTTACCGACCTTTTCAATGTAGTGGAGAAACTTACTTTACCGATATTTTCAATGTAGTGGAGATACTTACTTTACCTTCAATTCAATCCAGTTTGTATTTATTTATTTTGTCATATAGCGTGTATATGGAAAATAAATACGTTTAAAATAAATAACTATCTTGAAATTGAATTCAGCCATCTTTTTGATGAGGTGCGACTTATCATTTACGTGTTTATTGGTACAACGACTAGTGACATACTCACGTGAGTCCATGCATCAACACTGTCGCTTAAGATCGTCCCATGTTCGTGTAAATGTAACATTGTCCTAGATAAAACATAGAACTAGAAACGTAACCTTTCTAGTGTTACGCCAATATGATCCGAGATTAGTGGGTTAGCAAGACCCCACATTGACAGCCACGGCTCGCATTCAACTCGTTATCGAATGTGTCTACACTTATTTCAGTACAGGCGACTTTGGACGGAATAACCTCTGCATAAATTAAGGAAATAGAAATGTTGCTGAACTGGCGAATTGTTCGTTATCTAAATTGGTTTCAACTTTACATCATAACCAAATATTTCATTTTCCCGCTCGGATCCTTTCAAAACAGACGAGTATTAAACGTGATGGTAGGTTGTCATGATATGTACTATGATATATACTATGATATGTACTATGATATGTACTATTATATGTACTATGATATGTACTATGATATGTACTATGATATGTACTATGATATGTACTATGATATGTACTATTATATGTACTATGATATGTACTATTATACATATAAAGTGGTGATAAGGATATGATATTACGTTTGAACAACACCTTCTCCGTCTATGACACGACATGTTACCTCTTGCGAATTTTTGTACTTGTAAATTGGTAAATGTGCTCCACTTGCTATGTCAATTGTAACGTTTATTTGTGTATTTTGTTTTTCTCACAGGTCATGTGGCCTATTGAATTTATATTTGAAATAAACTTCTTCATATGTACTATGATATGAATTATAATATGTACTTTGATATGCACTATGATATGTACTATGATATCTACTATGATATGTACTATGATATGTACTATGATATCTACTATGATATCTACTATGATATCTACTATGATATCTACTATGATATGTGATCATTCCCCTACCGATTATCGTCAACACCTGAAAGCAGACGAACACAACGCTTTGTGATGCCTATGTTTAAGTCAGACGTTAGCAATAAGGCACTGTGATTACCGAACAGGTAAGGAATGAGTCACTGTGATGTTATAACATGTTAGCAATGAGTCACTGTGATGTCGTAACACGTTAGCAATGAGTTTCTGATGAGTCATAATACATACGAGTCACTGTGATGTCATAACACGATAGCAATACGTTACTGTGATTACCTAACACGTAAGGAATGAGTCACTGTGATGTTATAACATGTTCGCAATGAGTCAGTGTGATATCCTCACACGTTGGCAATAAGGCACTGTGATGAAATAACACGTAAGGAATGAGTCACTGTGATGTTATAACACGATAGCAATGTGTCACTGTGATGTCGTAGCGCGTTAACAGTGTATCTATGTGTAATCTATACGGAATGCAACAACACGATGGACACATGACTCCCATTGGATCGCGTCGCAGAAAACCCGACATTCAGGACCGCTTAAACAACGTGCAAGCTTTTCAGGGCCTAACCAGTTCGTCATGAAATCATTCGATATAATATACTGCTAACTGATCTAGATCGTTATATAACTTACATACTCCGAAGGTTGGTTTTCGTATGACGTGGCCCAGTTGTATAAAAAACATACCAAATAGGCGAGTGTTACACGACAACTGACTTAAACTGTTGTTTGTATTGGCCATAACTTGTTTATGCAGTTTCCCCTTTACTTTGAAGTTGTTTATCTTGGGTTATAATACTACTAATTCAGTTAAAATAGTTCGTTTTTTGATTAACTGTTGGATTATATTAATTTCGCTTAACGTAGCTTCATGTCGACATTACCAGTTGACTCTGCGCACCCAAACTGATCAAACCTTTAGATCCATACGTCGACGATAAACGTTCCTTTATATAGAAGCTTTCTCACGCCTCTCTTCAGCTGACAACTTATGAAAACATTGTGGTAAAAGGAGAAACTGCTCATGATGAACTTATTTTAAATAAATTCATAAACATGTTCTTTCATTTTATAGATATTTTCTGTATCTTTATTTTCAGCCAGTATGTTTGAAGTCGTCTGATGCGGATTTTTTATAGGAAGGAAGGGTTACTCGCTGTTTTCAGTAGACATAGAGTTATAGTTTGATTGTACAAAAGATAACTGATGTTTCATGATGGATTGCCCCTCTAACTATTCTAGAACTGGTTGCCTGCAAAGGAACCCCATGCATGAGAAAAGGAGCACGTTGGTATTGTTTAACATTAAATTGATCTGACCAGCATGTCCAAGTGCCTTACCAGAATCTACACAAGTTGACATAAACTTCTAACATGCGTGTTTAAGTAATTTGTGAAGGGTACACACCTAGGTCTTCACTGTTTATAAAATCTAACGTATACCTATTCGCATAGACATACTCAAGTATACCGTCACTGTTAATACGTTAGAAATACTATTGAAACGGCGTAAACAATCCAACAAATCAACGAAAATACAACAAGCACATATATATTTAGTTAACCAGCTAAAAAGGTTTAAACTTATTTATTTTACATTGATTGCGAAACATGCTTTAAGCTTATATTAATCACGCTCGATGTCTGCTTCCTGGAAACTTAACCAGTACTCGCGCGCCGTTTGTGTGGAAAAATCCCAAAGTCAGAACCCGCTCATCACGGGATTAGAACCCGGGACCTTTGGTACAAGAGGCCGACGCTCTACCTCTGTACCACTGTCTTCCACTTAACCAGCTAAACGGTCAAAATCAACATTTAACCCTTTTCCACATGGAGACGACATAGCAATATTCGGGCGAAAATATGGAATATTTAAAAATTGATTTAAGAGTATACTGCAGATTCGTTTGTTTGAAGGAAATGGTAAACGACAAGTTATGTCCAGATCGTCTCGATTGTGAAGTGGTTAGATCCTCCTTCTCGAAAGCGGGTTCTGATGTAAACAGAATTTATGACAACTAGCTACCTTCACAAATGGACTTATATATGGGTTTTAATGCAGGACGAATGATTACTAGCTACCTTCACAAATTGACTTTTACGGGTTTTGGTGCAGCACGAATGACAACTAGCTACCTTCAAACATAGACTTTTAAAAATACATGTCTGTTCCGTTAGTAAAAATACATGTCTGCTCCGTTAGTAAAAATACATGTCTGATCCGTTAGTAAATATACATGTCTGCTCCGTTAGTAAAAATATATGTCTGTTCCGTTAGTAAAAATACATGTCTGTTCGGTTAGTAAAAATACATGTCTGTTCCGTTAGTAAAAATACATGTCTGTTCCGTTAGTAAAAATACATGTCTGCTCCGTTAGTAAAACTACATGTCTGCTCCGTTAGTAAATATTCATGTCTGCTCCGTTAGTAAAAATATATGTCTGTTCCGTTAGTAAAAATACATGTCAGTTCCATTAGTAAAAATACATGTCTGCTCCGTGAGTAAAAATACATGTCTGCTCCGTTAGCAAAAATACATGTCTGTTCTGTTAGTAAAAATACATGTCTGCTCCGTTAGTAAAAATACATGTCCGCTCCGTTAGTAAAAATACATGTCTGCTCCGTTAGTAAAAATACATGTCTGTTCTGTTAGTAAAAGTATATATCTGTTCCGTTAGTAAAAATACATGTCTGCTCCGTTAGTAAAAATATATGTCTGTTCCGTTAGTAAAAATATATGTCTGTTCCGTTAGTATAAATACATGTCAGTTCCGTTAGTAAAAATACATGTCTGATCCGTTAACAAAAATACATGTCTGTTCTGTTAGTAAAAATACATATCTGCTCATTTAGTAAAAAAACCATGTCTGCTCCGGATTCATTTTTACTAACGGAGCGTGTAACGAGTTAGGGGTGGTCTTCATGCATAGAGCTGTATAAAGTGAATGTCCAGACACATCACAGCAATAGAAATGCTCATCCTACCTTTGCAGTTTTTGAAATATAAAACCTAGACATGTGACGTGATGTATGGAGGAAATTGATTCTCCTTCTAGTCATAATATCCTTGTTGACTCGTATTATGGGTTGTTAAAAATACCCAAACTATTTTTGGAATCTTGTGTCACTCGACACTAGTATCGTCTGTCTGCATGTGGTAGGTTTATCTTGAAACAGAAATACGAAACAAAAACCGCCTTTGTAATCCATAAATAGATAGATGTGTGTATTAGTTTAACCCTTTCACAAATATAGACGTATTTCATGATGATTAATTTCATCTTTTGCTACAATATTTTCAACTCTATACAAAACTCATACTTTCAATTAAAGAGATGATCCATATTTGTTCTGAAGTGTTTTGAGAGACGTTGTTTGTGGGAAATTACTAGTCTTTTAAAGGAGAGTGTTTTAAGCCCTCTCATTTCTAATTTTTCAAAAACGCATTTGTCTAGCTTTGCCATTGGAAGTGTCACACATCTAGGAATATAGACACTTTCACCTCTTGTGGATTTTCAGTTTCAGGAATCATTACCCTATACCTCTATCCCCCTGAGACGGAATGTGTTGGCTCGGATTAGCATGCGCGGACGGTGCAGGCAGATCTGGGTACGATAACATTACGCAAAGACCATAATGATGGTTTTCTCGCGGGACTCAATTTGTTAATAACGCTGAATACGACATTTCCGGAAAACGATTTTGTTTATAAGGGCGATCCTGGGTAAATTACCTTCTGGTATTATCCTGACACGGTTGAAACAGTCGTAATGCTATCCCCGCAACTCTGAGCACGAAGGTAGTTAACCAGTTCTACCATTGCCAACGTTTTTGTTGAGACTAGACCCTTAAGTTTACCCTTGTCTTCTACCTTGGCTACACAACCATTTTGGGCACTCCGCCTGTATCCCTGGGTGACTGACCAGTGCTAAGCTAGGGAATGTGTTGTGGGAACTCCGCCTTTACCCCTGGGTGACTGAAGAGCTAGTTTTGGGTATGTGTTGTCCACCTTTATCCCTAAGTGACAGAACAAGTATAAACTAGGGAATGTGTATTTGGCATTCCATCTTTATCCCTCTGTGACTGAACAAATCTAAACTAGGGAATGTGTAGTTGGCATTCCATTTTATCCCTCTGTGACAGAACAAGTCTAAACTAGAGTATCCACCTTTATCCCTCTGTGACTGAACACGTCTAAACTAGGGAATGTGTAGTTGACATTCCGCATTTATCCCTAAGTGACAGAACAAGTCTAAACTAGGGAATGTGTAGTTGACACCCCACCTTTATCCCTCTGTGACAGAACAAGTCTAAACTAGAGTATCCACCTTTATCCCTCTGTGACTGAATAAGTCTAAACTAGGGAATGTGTAGTTGGCATTCCGCATTTATCCCTCTGTGACTGAACAAGTCTAAACTAGGGAATGTGTCGTAGTATTCCAATATCGCCAGTGATCCAAAGACGTCAGGTCGCAAATAGTGCAGGCTGCATCCAACTGTAAGTTCAATAACGGTGTCCGCGGTGTAATAATAAATAATAACAGAGCTTCCAGTGATAGTTTAAAAGTTTAAACATATTTTATTCGATATAGCAAGCCACAAAATCAACAATACAAACAATACGTGCGAAACGGATTGGAACGAAAGCTAAAAGTGTATATAGTTCATTAGGTGATTGAACAGTTGTTTACAAAGAGAAAAATAAATATACAAAGTATATTGAGTAACTAGTCATAACTAGAAGACAAAAAGGAGAGATATGTATTTCTTAAACAAGTAATAGATATTGAATAACTGAAATACTGTTGAAACTGATAGATAGTTCCAGTGATATAACTGAAATACTGTTGAAACTGATAGATAGTTCCAGTGATATAACTGAACTACTGTTGAAAGTGATAGATAGTCGTCTCAATGATATAACTGAAATACTGTTGAAAGTGATATATAGTTCCAGTGATATAACTGTAATACTGTTGGAACTGATATATAGTTCCAGTGATATAACTGTAATACTGTTGAAACTGATATATAGTTCCAGTGATATAACTGTAATACTGTTGAAAGTGATAGATAGTCGTCTCAATGATATAACTGAAATACTGTTGAAACTGATATATAGTTCCAGTGATATAACTGAAATACTGTTGAAAGTGATATATAGTTCCAGTAATATAACTGTAATACTGTTGGAACTGATATATAGTTCCAGTGATATAACTGAAATACTGTTGGAACTGATATATAGTTCCAGTGATATAACTGTAATACTGTTGGAACTGATAGATAGTTCCAGTGATATAACTGTAATACTGTTGAAACAGATAGATAGTTCCAGTGATATAACTGAAATACTGTTGAAACTGATATATAGTTCTAGTGATATAACTGTAATACTGTTGGAACTGATAGATAGTTCCAGTGATATAACTGTAATACTGTTGGAACTGATATATAGTTCCAGTGATATAACTGTAATACTGTTGGAACTGATATATAGTTCCAGTGATATAACTGTAATACTGTTGGAACTGATAGATAGTTCCAGTGATATAACTGAACTACTGTTGGAACTGATATATAGTTCCAGTGATATAACTGTAATACTGTTGGAACTGATAGATAGTTCTAGTGATATAACTGAAATACTGTTGAAACTGATAGATAGTTACAGTGATATAACTGAAATACTGTTGAAACTGATAGATAGTTCCAGTGATATAACTGAAATAATGTTGAAAGTGATAGATAGTCGTCTCAATGATATAACTGAAATACTGTTGAAAATGATAGATAGTTCCAGTGATATAACTGTAATACTGTTGAAACTGATAGGTAGTTCCAGTGATATAACTGTAATACTGTTGGAACTGATATATAGTTCCAGTGATATAACTGAACTACTGTTGAAACTGATATATAGTTCCAGTGATATAACTGAACTACTGTTGAAACTGATATATAGTTCCAATGGTATAACTGTAATACTGTTGGAACTGATAGATAGTTCCAGTGATATAACTGTAATACTGTTGGAACTGATATATAGTTCCAGTAATATAACTGTAATACTGTTGGAACTGATAGATAGTTCCAGTGATATAACTGTAATACTGTTGGAACTGATATATAGTTCCAGTGATATAACTGAAATACTGTTGGAACTGATAGATAGTTCCAGTGATATAACTGTAATACTGTTGAAACTGATATATAGTTCCAATGATATAACTGTTATACTGTTGGAACTGATATATAGTTCCAATGATATAACTGTAATACTGTTGGAACTGATATATAGTTCCAGTGATATAACTGTAATACTGTTGGAACTGATATATAGTTCCAGTGATATAACTGTAATACTGTTGAAACTGATATATAGTTCCAATGATATAACTGTAATACTGTTGGAACTGATATATAGTTCTAGTGATATAACTGTAATACTGTTGGAACTGATAGATGGTTTCAGTGATATAACTGTAATACTGTTGAAACTGATATATAGTTCCAATGATATAACTGTAATACTGTTGGAACTGATATATAGTTCTAGTGATATAACTGTAATACTGTTGGAACTGATAGATAGTTTCAGTGATATAACTGTAATACTATTGGAACTGATAGATAGTTCCAGTGATATAACTGTAATTCTGTTGGAACTGATATATAGTTCCAGTGATATAACTGTAATACTGTTGGAACTGATATATAGTTCCAATGATATAACTGTAATACTGTGGGAACTGATATATAGTTCCAATGATATAACTGTAATACTGTTGGAACTGATAGATAGTTCCAGTGATATAACTGTAATACTGTTGAAACTGATAGATAGTTCCAGTGATATAACTGAACTACTGTTGAAACTGATAGATAGTTCCAGTGATATAACTGTTATACTGTTGGAACTGATATATAGTTCCAGTGATATAACTGAAATACTGTTGAAAGTGATATATAGTTCCAGTGATATAACTGAAATACTGTTGGAACTGATCTATAGTTCCAGTGATATAACTGAAATACTGTTGGAACTGATAGATAGTTCCAATGATATATGTGTAATACTGTTGAAACTGATAGATAGTTCCAGTGATATAACTGAACTACTGTTGAAACTGATATATAGTTCCAGTGATATAACTGTAATACTGTTGGAACTGATAGATAGTTCCAGTGATATAACTGAACTACTGTTGAAACTGATAGATAGTTCCAGTGATATAACTGTAATACTGTTGGAACTGATATATAGTTCCAGTGATATAACTGAAATACTGTTGAAAGTGATCGATAGTTCCAGTGATATAACTGAAATACTGTTGAAACTGATAGATAGTTCCCAGTGATATAACTGAAATACTGTTGGAACTGATAGATAGTTCCCAGTGATATAACTGAAATACTGTTGGAACTGATAGATAGTTCCCAGTGATATAACTGAAATACTGTTGGAACTGATAGATAGTTCCAGTGATATAACTGAAATACTGTTGGAACTGATAGATAGTTCCAGTGATATAACTGAAATACTGTTGGAACTGATAGATAGTTCCCAGTGATATAACTGAAATACGGTTGAATGCAGCGTAACACACTATCCAAGCAAAATTGTTTACTATCGAAACGCTATATGAGCCGTGCCGCGAGAAAACCAACATTGTGGCCCCTGCGTAAAGTATTGACCCGGATCAGCCTAAGCATGCCGCGCAGGCTTACCCAGACATACGGCTTTCGTCTCCTGTGGATTTTCTGTTTCAGGAATCATTACTCTATACCTCTATCCCCCTGAGACGGAATGTGTCGGCCCGAATGCGCAGTCTGATGTGGATCGATACATTACGCAGAGGCCATAATGTTGGTTATCTAGCGGGACGGCTCATATAACTTTGACAGAACGGACGTGATAAAGGAAATTAACGTTATAGCAAGTTCCTTATTGTATTTATACATGATTATCTTGTTATCATACAAATATGTATGTGTCTTTAACCCTTTCCCTCATATAGACGCTTTCTGACGCGTCTGCAGCGGACGGCTTTTTGAAAACATAGTGACAAAAGAAGAAATTGCTCAAAACGAGCAATTTCTTCTTTTGACACAATGTTTTCCACTTTTAGTCATAGGTTATCCATTCAATTAAAGTGATTTTCCAGTTTTTGACAAAAGATGTGCAAAGTCGTCTGCTGCAGAATTGTCGTATGAGGGAAAGGGTTAAGTGCTTTTAAATGTTTAACACTGACCCGCAAACACTAACCAGGCGCTGCTGGCGGCTCCAATAAAAGCAATACCAACAAGTAGGAAACTCCCCTTAATTAAATAGAAATATAATCTTTTAACACAGTAGTCAACGATATGGGAAATTGGAGACATTGCGTCACAATGAGCAAATGCATCAATTTCCAATATTGCTTTCAATATTCGACTGCTGCAAACGAGTTAAAGAAGCGTCTACACGAAGGACAGAGTTTCCAAATACAGACTCATTTGACACGTCTGATGCAGATAACTGAGAACATTTAGGCAAAAGGAGAAATTACTCGATATGAACAATTTCTCCAAATGCCACAATGCATTCAACTCATAAGTACACTTTTATTTATAGAGATTTAACATATTTTCGCACAGATGTTTTCAAATCGACTGCTGCATATTTGTTGTTTGTGGGGAAGGTTATGGTACATGTATAGTATTACAAGCTGTTTTAGTATATAGATAAACAAGACGTGCACATGTACACACTATTGTCGTATATCTATGTAAATACATACGTCATGTTACGATAATAGTGCATTGTTAACCCTTTCACACTTAAAATAAATCTGCAGACGAATTTGAAAATATCTAAGGATCAATCTATAAATGAAAGGATACTCTTTTAATAGTTGGAAACATTGTGGCGAAAAGTGGAATTTCTCATTATAAGCAATATCTTCCTTTGCTATAATAGTTTCGAAAATAATCTGCAAATACATCAGAAACGTCTATATGAGGGAAAGGTACTTGTATTGGGACTAAAGTTGGTCGAGTCAAATAAAAAAGATGATACAGCCGTATATGGGGTTCACCCTTTACCAGATATTAGACTCTTCTACTTTTAAAACTTCCGAGGAAAACGATAAGATATGTCAACTATGCTTGAATAAAACATCGTGGGAAAATAAAATGTGGTCATCATTGTCTAACCTGTTTGAAATTTATTATTTTATTGTTTAAAATGTACAAATTCATTTATTAACAAAGTAACACTAAGTTTGTGCTGTTGTGTCTGACTTATTATAGAATAATCAAAGCACTCAAAGTGCTGTTGAACGGTACGACTGGTATGGTAACCAGTTGCACATTTTGGACATACTTTCAAATTATGTTAACATAAACTGGAATAATTCTCCTTTTGCCACAATGGTTTCAACTCTTTTCACTGAGTATTCGTTCATTTATAGATATGTCCATACTAATGTATTTCATGTTGTATGTTGTAGACAACCTCTTTTTTGACGCATGTGAAGCAAAATCGTGGCAAATGGAGGAGTTGCTTGTCTTGAGTAATTGCTATATTTGCAGCAATGTTTTCAACTGTCGCAGCAGAAGCACTCCACAAACAATCCTTCATAGGCAACCAGTTTCCTCCCCAATAGACTTTTACACTATACGAGCAGCTCACACTGTTCCATCCCAGGCCATCACGGAGTGCACTTCAGCAAGCCACGTCTCATAGCCTTATGTTGGTAAGTCAGCGAAAGATCACTTCAGCAAGCTACGTCTCATAGTCTTATGTTGGTTAGTCAGCGAAAGATCACTTCAGCTAGATACGTCTCATAGCCTTATGTTGGTAAGTCAGCGAAAGATTACTTCAGCAAGCTACGTCTCATAGCCTTATGTTGGTTAGTCAGCGAAAGATCACTTCAGCAAGTCACGTCTCATAGCCTTATGTTGGTTAGTCAGCGAAAGATCACTTCAGCAATCTACATCTCATAGCCTAATGTTGGTAAGTCAGCGAAAGACCACTTCAGCAATCTACATCTCATATCCTAATGTTGGTAAGTCAGCGAAATATCACTTCAGTAATCTACGTCTCATATCCATATGTTGCTTAGTCAGCGTAAGATCACTTCAGCAATCTACGTATCATAGCCTTATGTTGGTAAGTCAGCGAAATATCACTTCAGGAAGCTACGTCTCATAGCCTTATGTTGGTTAGTCAGCGAAAGATCACTTCATCAAGCTAGGTCTCATAGCCTTATGTTGGTTAATCAGCGAAACATCACTTCAGCAAGCTACGTCTCATAGCCTTATGTTGGTTAGTTCTGTCGCCGTTATATAACTGAACTACTGGTGAAAGCGGTGAAAACACAACTCAGCTCGTAAATGTAGAAGCAGTTTAACCCTTTCCCACCTGAAGACGCATTTAGATGCAATAGCAGCTGACGATTTTTGAAAACATTGTTGCTAAAGGTGAAATTGCTCATGATGAGTAATTTCACCTTTGGCCACAATGTTTTCAACTTTATTTAGCAATTAAGCTATCTTTTATTGAGATTTTTCAGGTTTTTGTCACTATCTTTTTAAAGTCGTCTGCTGCAGATTAGCTGTATGTGGGAAAGGGATAAAACGATCAATCCTTTACAAAACGGAAATTACCCTTAGCGTCTATGAGGTATGCGTTCTCCGGTTTATCATCATATAAACAAGTGCACGAAGCAGTTCTCGCTCGTCGCTTTATATCCGTTGCCACACACAACAAACCTCCAACAGACGACTTTGAAAATCCTTTAGTCAAACATATATGTCAATCTGTCTAAATGAACAACTGCCGGAAGTCGATTGATTAACCCTGTTCCAAATACAACACACCTGCAGCAGACAACTTTGAAAATCCTTTAGTCAAACATATATGTCAATCTGTCTAAATGAACAACTGCCGGAAGTCGATTGATTAACCCTGTTCCAAATACAACACACCTGCAGCAGACAACTTTGAAAATCCTTTAGTCAAACATATATGTCAATCTGTCTAAATGAACAACTGCCGGAAGTCGATTGATTAACCCTGTTCCAAATACAACACACCTGCAGCAGACAACTTTGAAAATCCTTTAGTCAAATATATATGTCAATCTGTCTAAATGAACAACTGCCGGAAGTCGATTGATTAACCCTGTTCCAAATACAACACACCTGCAGCAGACAACTTTGAAAATCCTTTAGTCAAACATATATGTCAATCTGTCTAAATGAACAACTGCCGGAAGTCGATTGATTAACCCTGTTCCAAATACAACACACCTGCAGCAGACAACTTTGAAAATCCTTTAGTCAAACATATATGTCAATCTGTCTAAATGAACAACTGCCGGAAGTCGATTGATTAACCCTGTTCCAAATACAACACACCTGCAGCAGACAACTTTGAAAATCCTTTAGTCAAACATATATGTCAATCTGTCTAAATGAACAACTGCCGGAAGTCGATTGATTAACCCTGTTCCAAATACAACACACCTGCAGCAGACAACTTTGAAAATCCTTTAGTCAAACATATATGTCAATCTGTCTAAATGAACAACTGCCGGAAGTCGATTGATTAACCCTGTTCCAAATACAACACACCTGCAGCAGACAACTTTGAAAATCCTTTAGTCAAACATATATGTCAATCTGTCTAAATGAACAACTGCCGGAAGTCGATTGATTAACCCTGTTCCAAATACAACACACCTGCAGCAGACAACTTTGAAAATCCTTTAGTCAAACATATATGTCAATCTGTCTAAATGAACAACTGCCGGAAGTCGATTGATTAACCCTGTTCCAAATACAACACACCTGCAGCAGACAACTTTGAAAATCCTTTAGTCAAACATATATGTCAATCTGTCTAAATGAACAACTGCCGGAAGTCGATTGATTAACCCTGTTCCAAATACAACACACCTGCAGCAGACAACTTTGAAAATCCTTTAGTCAAACATATATGTCAATCTGTCTAAATGAACAACTGCCGGAAGTCGATTGATTAACCCTGTTCCAAATACAACACACCTGCAGCAGACAACTTTGAAAATCCTTTAGTCAAACATATATGTCAATCTGTCTAAATGAACAACTGCCGGAAGTCGATTGATTAACCCTGTTCCAAATACAACACACCTGCAGCAGACAACTTTGAAAATCCTTTAGTCAAACATATATGTCAATCTGTCTAAATGAACAACTGCCGGAAGTCGATTGATTAACCCTGTTCCAAATACAACACACCTGCAGCAGACAACTTTGAAAATCCTTTAGTCAAACATATATGTCAATCTGTCTAAATGAACAACTGCCGGAAGTCGATTGATTAACCCTGTTCCAAATACAGTAAACCTGCGGCAGACGACTTTGAAAACCGTTATGCAATCTCTATTCATAAAAGTGCTATTATTGAATATTGTTGAAAACATTATGTTATAATCTTTATTTCCTCTAATATATGAAGATCATACAAACATGAATACATTGATAAACAAACAAACAAACAAACAAACAAACAGAAAGAACAAAAAGGAAAGGTTATACACAAAAATAAAATATCTTTTTAAATTTCCAAAGTTATATCCGATTGATTGATTGATTGGGGTTTAACGCCGTTTTAAATGAGGCTCAATATGTCAATTTCTCCCTTTGTCCCAATTATTGGCTGTATTATGTAACTCGAGAAGAGAAAGGGTTGAAGTGAGACATCGTATCATTATCATAAACCACAATACAAGTTATTTAAAGTGTCTAGGTACATGCTGACATTGCATTATTGTACGTTTGCGATCCTATCCCAATGTTTATTATACTATATAATAAAAGTTGCTTTGTGGAATTCTAAGATATAGGATGATCTCATACAAGTAATGAAACATGACCCGGAATAACTGATTTTTTATCGTTATATGTCAGAGGAGTTATGACGCAAGAATCCTATACATCCTAATACATGTATACATTCACATGTCTGTAATCAATGTTAAGAGGTCGTAACTATGAATTGTAACAACTCATAGTAACAACTGCTTTGACTTTTCCTACGTCAATCAATCGTTTAACCCTTTCTTACTAGCGAACGCATGTTGACATGTATCTACAGACAGCAGACGGATTTGGAAAACATTGTAGCAACACAAATGCTCTTAATGAGCCATTTCTCCATTTGCCGCCATGTTTTAACTGTACTTATTACATAATCCTCCGAAACTATATATGTAATGACATATATATGTAGACATGTATCGGACTAGTTCCCCGAACAATACTGATATCTTACATCGTCCAGCCTATCTATGTGCCGTCCCACGAGAACAAAACCCAACATTGCGTAAAGTATCGACCCGGATCAGCATGGCTAACCCGTACAGACACTTTTCGCCTCCTGTCAATTTTCTGTTTCGGGAATTATTACTCTATACCTCTATCTCCCAGAGATGGAATGTGTCGGCCCGGATTAATCTGCGCGGAATGCACAGGCTGATCTGGGTCGATACAATACGCAGAGACCATAATGTTGGTTATCTCGTGGAACGACTCATATTTAATATCGATATCATACAAGGTAACGCCTAGATAAACACCTTAAGGAAATGCCCTCAATTAGGGAGTGATGCAATATTGTATGTACGTGCCAGTTGTCTGTTATCCCATGCGACACAAGATTAATCAAAGCGCTGAAAGAGTTTATGGTATAGGTACATATGTAAGTTGAAAATATATGGCATAGTTAATATGGACAAACATTGTTGAAACAATAAATCATCGATCTTTAAACAAACCAAACCAAATATTTTTGAAACAACACAGATTGCCTGCCAATAACCAATACCTCATTTATCAAAGTTTGACCCTTATCTTGTATAAACAAAATAAATCACGAAAAACAAAAGATTGACAAAAAACTGAGCAGCGACCCTTAATTAAAATATTTCCAGTTCAGAAAACACTAAAGATCCACACTATATATATTGGAAGCATGCTTATAAATGAAAGACAATCAAAAGCATGCCAGAGTTATATCTCTTGTACACTGGACATCTGTAGCTTATTAGTTTCCTATACACGAAGTATTATATTGATTCATTGAACATCTATTGAGGCAATGACCAAAGAAATAACAGATCAGATTTGCGTTCGAAATATTGCATCGGTCTCCTCATCCCAATGTATCAGTGTGATGACTTTGAAATGGATCTGCCAAACAGAAACAACGTTTTGACCCATTAATGCAAACCGTAACGGACATACGGACGGATGGATGGATGAACAGACAGTCAGTCGCTCAGTACAAAGCTTGGGGAAGCACTCATTAACGAACAAGAGCATTTCGTGGAACGCATGTGTTGCACGCGAAAGTCATATAATAAGTGAGAACATGAACAAATATACACACTCCAAACACAGCATGCTAAAGTTTTGGTAATGGTGCACTGCACATCTGTTGGTTATAAGTTACCTACAATCCAAGTTTTAAATGGTTACAATGGAAATCAATTGAGAAAATGGCTGAACTAAATAAGGAAACATGGAGATTACTAAAATAAGCAGACCAGAGTTATGTACCTAGTATTTTATCGTTCTTCTGATCACACGGTATAGTGTGACCACTTCAAAATTAATCTGCCAAACAAAAACAACGTTTTGACCAATAAATACAAACCATGACGGACGGACGAATGCACATTCAGACAGACAGCCGGCTGGACGCCGGATAATGCCTCCAAGATTTACAGACAGAGACAACACATACAGTATTGATTACAGAAGACTGGTTCTATGCTTCAAATTACGTCTGTGTTTAGGAAAGGGTTAACATGTTATGGTATTTGTAATGTATTTGCAGTTTAATTGAATCTCCGAAAAGGGCCCGTACAAGGTTAATTGACAAAAACCTGTTTAGACTACATTTCTAGTTTATTTGACATCTAGGACTAGATTACATGTTGACGTGTGTATGTTGACATTAACTAACACCACTGACATTGAGGTCAATCATATGTCAGACTATGTTACACTCATTGGAACTATTTTGTCTCATTAATTAACGCAAGCGGATTGTTATTCGTGATTCGGTCGAACAAATGAAATCGTTGTAAAAGTAGATTATAATCAATAAAAACTCGGATTTTCGAGGAGGAATTCAATAGCAATCCATGGTTGCAACCGTAAGTCGACTTTTCGAAAGCAGGCTAGGCATAAGATAGGGGCAAAAAGCCCCTATCCCAAAAAATGTTTTGAAATGCGATTCTAAAAAGCGTCCGTCTAGCGTTCAAGTTGTCATTTGAAAATCTACCCTTTTTGATAATAAGTCACACAAGTCATAAGTCTTTTTGACGGAACAACCATATAGCTTAGCAGAATATTTAATTCTACAAAGATTAACATGAAATACATGGGTTATATAGAAATATGATACACTACCTAAGAGGCGCGGTTTTGAGTGGATACACTTTCATTCATGAGTTAATTAGTTAAGACGATATACACAGCACTCTCCCCTTTCAAATTTTAAGTCATCAATTCAAATTCAATTTTGAAATCGCAATCATGAATAAACCTGCTGAAAGTAAAGTATAGCACATACTGCTTTAATTTATTTAGTGTGTGACACACGAAGAAAGTTTACACATACTAGATTTAGATTTGGGGATACATACAGATTTGTCTAAACATCAGCATCTGTCGATACTATATTTTTTAAGAGATCCCCACAGCACGTGTGTTTAACAACGAGAAATGACAATACTAATACCACCATTATCACATGACAAAAGTGTGGGTTGGGTAATATTACCAATGTACAACCTACGATGACAACAGACCCCCCTAAATGTCGTGGTTTGGTCTGGTGTCTAATGATTGTGTTTAAATGTCGTGGTTTGGTCTGGTGTATAATGATTGTGTCTAAATGTCGTGGTTTGGTCTGCTGTCTAATGATTGTGTCTAAATGTTGTGGTTTGGTCTGGTGTCTAATGATTGTGTTTAAATGTCGTGGTTTGGTCTGGTGTATAATGATTGTGTTTAAATGTCGTGGTTTGGTCTGGTGTATAATGATTGTGTTTAAATGTCGTGGTTTGGTCTGGTGTATAATGATTGTGTTTAAATGTCGTGGTTTGGTCTGGTGTCTAATGATTGTGTTTAAATGTCGTGGTTTGGCCTGGTGTCTAATGATAGTGTTTAAATGTCGTGGTTTGGTCTGGTGTATAATGATTGTATCTAAATGTCGTGGTTTGGTCTGGTGTATAATGATTGTATCTAAATGTCGTGGTTTGGTCTGGTGTCTAATGATTGTGTCTAAATGTCGTGGTTTGGCCTGGTGTCTAATGATTGTGTTTAAATGTCGTGGTTTGGCCTGGTGTCTAATGATTGTGTTTAAATGTCGTGGTTTAGCCTGGTGTCTAATGATTGTGTTTAAATGTCGTGGTTTGGCCTGGTGTCTAATGATTGTGTCTAAATGTCGTGGTTTGGCCTGGTGTCTAATGATAGTATCTAAATGTCGTGGTTTGGCCTGGTGTCTAATGATTGTTTTAAAATGTCGTGGTTTGACCTGGTGTCTAATGATTGTGTTTAAATGTCGTCGTTTGGTCTGGTTTCTAATGATTGTGTCTAAATGTCGTGGTTTGGCCTGGTGTCTAATGATTGTGTTTAAATGTCGTGATTTGGCCTGGTGTCTAATGATAGTGTCTAAATGTCGTGGTTTGGTCTGGTGTATACTGATTGTGTTTAAATGTCGTGGTTTGGCCTGGTGTCTAATGATTGTATCTAAATGACGTGGTTTCAATTTTCGGTATAATGGACACCCGATACGCGTTCAAAGTCGATCTTTCTTATACGACCCATTCGTATATTGATTCCCCATATAATAATGTAGTTCGCTTTCATAAATACAGCTGACATTTGACGCTTTTGCAGCAGCCAAACGACATTTGAAAATATTGTAGAAATAGGAGACATTGCTCAAAGATAGCAATGCCTCCTTATCCATCACTGTCTTCAATAATTCTGTGTTTAATTATAGTCCATTTTCAGACGTTCCTGATATCGTATCAAGTGAACCGAGAAGCTTTTATCGTATGCATTGCCTATGGCGAGTCTTCCAACGTGAGAGTAAACTCTAATCGGACTTCGGACGATAATAAACAGGATGGATTACAAAGAGAGTGTCTGGAGAGACAAACGAAGACGCCAGAAGTCGTTCAGATAGTAAAGTAGTTCATTTCCGGTAAATGTTTGATTCACTAGCTGTTTTCTATAAAGGGAAACATGTCATATTGAATGTTTCACTGGTGAATCAAACTTTTGACTCCTTTTGAGAATAGTGGGATAAAGAAGAATCCTCAGTCTACATTTATGGTCCACAGTGTCATCAGACCCGTCGATGTTTGTATACATATATGGTCCACAGTGTCACCAGACCCGTCACTGTTTGTATACATGTATGGTCCACAGTGTCACCAGACCCGTCACTGTTTGTCTACATATATGGTTCACATTGTCACCAGACCCGTCACTGTTTGTATACATGTATGGTTCACAGTGTCACCAGACCCGTCACTGTTAGTATACATATTTGGTTCACAGTGTCACCAGACCCGTCACTGTCTGTATACATATATGGTTCACAGTGTCACCAGACCCGTCACTGTTTGTCTAGACAGTGTCACCAGACCCGTCACTGTTTGTATACATATATGGTTCACAGTGTCACCAGACCCGCCACTGTTTGTATACATGTATATGGTCCACAGTGTCACCAGACCCGTCACTGTTTGTCTAGATATATGGTTCACAGTGTCACCAGACCCGTCACTGTTTGTCTACATATATGGTTCACAGTGCCACCAGACCCACCACTGTTAGTATACATATATGGTCCACAGTGTCACCAGACCCGTCACTGTTTGTATACATGTATATGGTCCACAGTGTCACCAGACCTGTCACTGTTTGTCTAGATATATGGTTCACAGTGTCACCAGACCCGTCACTGTTTGTCTACATATATGGTTCACAGTGTCACCAGACCCGCCACTGTTTGTATACATGTATATGGTCCACAGTGTCACCAGACCCGTCACTGTTTGTCTAGATATATGGTTCACAGTGTCACCAGACCCGTCACTGTTTGTATACATATATGGTTCACAGTGTCACCAGACCCGTCACTGTTTGTATACATATATGGTTAACAGTGTAACCAGACCCGTCACTGTCTGTATACACCAATGGAGCTACTCTTCTATCTTTTTATCAGAAGTTACATCTTTCCTACATTTAAGGGTTCAGTGAAGATGCTGTTAAGACTGTGTGCATGCACTCTTCACTATCGATATACGCAGCTGATGTTTTCATACTTAATATTAACACGAAATAATTCATCGTGTTAACTTTCGTCCTGCTCTCACGAGTTTTATGTACACATGTCTTACATGGAGATACATGGAGATACAGATCACCAAGCACATATGAGCCGTCCAACGAGAAAACCAACAATGTGGACTCTGCGTCAAGTATCGAGCCGGATCAGCCTAAGCATGCCGCGCAGACTTACCCGCAAATACATTTTTCGCTTTCTGTGGATTTTTCTGTTTCAGGAATCATTAATTTATACCTCTCTCTCCCTGAGACGGAACGTGTCGGCCCGGATCAGTCTGCGCGGACTGCACAGGCTGATATGGTTGGATATATTACG
This sequence comes from Serripes groenlandicus, assembly GCA_031761405.1. Classification (NCBI taxonomy): domain Eukaryota; kingdom Metazoa; phylum Mollusca; class Bivalvia; order Cardiida; family Cardiidae; genus Serripes; species Serripes groenlandicus. The sequence goes on along the minus strand of JASEVX010000009.1, from coordinate 1,521,803 downwards.
CAGAGGCCATACTGTTGGTTTTCTCGCGGGACGTCTCATATGTACTATGTAATACTTAGTAATTTTTCCATTTCACATAATGTTTTCAACTCTTTTCGATGAGTGTACCATTTAAAGTGATTTACCATATGTTTGTCTATATCTTTCCAAATTCAATGGTTGAAGATAATGGTGCATTGGTAGAGCGTCGGCCTCTGGTACCAACGGTTCCGGATTTGAATCCCATGATATGCGGATTCCCACAAAAACAACGTGAGTGCTCGTTTAGTCTCCGGGAAGCAGAATTGTGTAAGTGTGAAAGGTTAAACATAAGTTTGAATTTAAATGTTGCACAGTATGTTACATACAGCGCGTGTACATACGTCAGAACAAAGTGTTAATCTACATCATTTTGTTTGTGGTACCTTTAATCGATTATTCAGATTACATATGTTACGTGGACGGCGGCCCCCTTCCAGATTACATATGTTACGTGGACGGTCCCCCCACCAGATTACATATGTTACGTGGACGGCGGCCCACCTTCCAGATTACATATGTTACGTGGACGGTCCCCCCACCAGATTACATATGTTACGTGGACGGTCCCCCCACCAGATTACATATGTTACGTGGACGGCGGCCCCCTTCCAGATTACATATGTTACGTGGACGGTCCCCCCACCAGATTACATATGTTACGTGGACGGTCCCCCCACCAGATTACATATGTTACGTGGACGGTCCCCCCACCAGATTACATATGTTACGTGGACGGCGGCCCCCTTCCAGATTACATATATTACGTGGACGGCGGCCCCCTTCCAGAATACATATGTTACGTGGACGGTCCCCCCACCAGATTACATATGTTACGTGGACGGCGACCCCCCTTCCAGATTACATATGTTACGTGGACGGTCCCCCCACCAGATTACATATGTTACGTGGACGGCGGCCCCCTTCCAGATTACATATGTTACGTGGACGGCGCCCCCCCCTTCCAGATTACATATGTTACGTGGACGGTCCCCCCACCAGATTACATATATTACGTGGACGGCGGCCCCCCCTTCCAGATTACATATGTTACGTGGACGATCCCCCCACCAGATTACATATGTTACGTGGACAGTCCCCCCACCAGATTACATATGTTACGTTGACGATTCCCTCCTCCCCCTGATTACATTTGTTACGTGGACGTGGACGATTCCCCGCGCCTAGATTACATATGTTCCATGTACGATCCCCCGTCCCAAATCACATATGTTACGTGAACGACCCCCCCCCCCCCCCCCCCTCCGATTAAATTTGTTACGTGGACGATTTACAAATGTTACGTAAACTAGACCGCCCTCAGCTTACATATGTTACGTGAACCGTGATGACGTCAACGTATGGTCTCGTGACGACGTAAACAATCATTTAAAAACCGCTTAATCCATTTCCTGTAATGACTCCAAACCGACGGGACTGTAGTAATTAACATTGATGTGCAGTGAATTAGTAAGTTAGTAATCTCTGAGTGACTAAAGACACTACCCAACATCCACCAACACGCCTTACGACCTGAATGGTGCTCAATAGGATACACGGCCAGGCTGATAGCGATGTGTCGAACATCCGTTTTTCATGAAGATACTGTTCAAGAAAAGTTCTATCATTGCAAACTTTTTAATCTTCTACCTGATACAGACGAGTCATAGTAAAACAAATTGAGAAACGGAGGAATTGCTCAAAACGGTCTCATTGTACCACAATACTTTCGACTCCAATCTATACAAAGAAGTTGCCCTGATTTTAGAATGTTTCCTAATCTCATAACCACCATTATGGCCTCTGCGTATTGCTTCGACACAGACCAGCCTGCGCAGTCAGCGCAGACTGATCCGGGCCGACACATTCCGTCTCAGGGGAATATAGGTATAGAGTAATGATTCCTGAAACAGAAAATCCACAGGAGGCGAAAAGTGTCTATCCGGATAAACCTGTACGGCATGCTAAGGCTGATCCGGGTCGATACTTTATGCAGAGTCCAAAATGTCGGTTTTCTCGCTTGACGGCTCATATAAAGTCATCTCATGTAATCCGTACACTGACCGTTAACAACTGTACTCTTTACTCTGTACTCTTTACAAGTCTTCATAAATGACGCTAGTCACATTCACGGCCGTCAATCATCAGAACGAATGAACAGGGGAGCCGGATATCGAACTCACGATCCCTCGGTCAGCAGACCTCGCCGTTACCTCTTTATCTTTCGTGACTCGACACGATATATTGATTAGAAATATAATTCGGGCGTATAACATGCTTAAGACGATCTGTGATATACCGTTTGATTTGTTTGTTCGTTCAAAGCCGAATATCACATACTAAGGGTTGATGTTAGTGCAACAGCTTTTAAGATTATGTAAACAATTACAAGAAAAACACGTAAATGTTAAAAGTTCGATTTCATATTCGCTTCAACGTGTCTTTCACAACATTGTGAAAAAATGTAATCGTTCCAACAATAGACCATGGTTTATTTTCTACACAATGTCACAAATCGCATGTTTATAGAAGTTGCAAACGAATACATGTGTAACTATGTATATATATGTATTTTTGTAAATATTATTTTGGTAATAAACTAATGCATACGAATGCAAGGATCGACTGTCAACGCTGGCAGAGAGCCAGGTTAATCTTGTCTCCGCTCGGCAATAAACAAGGAAAACAGGGTCAAGTTCAAACTATGTATAATGTTGTAACTGCATGCAGCACTCATGATCTATATATATCGCTTACCGTGTTACGTGACGTTTGTGAGGTTATATACTGTGTACTGGGATTTTCTTATCTTTCAGTGCATCCATGTATAATTCTTGGCTTACTTGCGATTTGCACAAAGAAGACTCAGGCCAGCTAGGGCCTCTGCACAGTCTCACCAGAATCTTTACTGTTCATCTACTTTAGTCCTAGAAGTATTTATTGTCAAAAAACGTTACGGATCGTTTTTAGTCCTAGATGCATTTATTGTCAACAACCGTTACGGATCGTCTTTAGTCCTAGATGCATGTAATTTCAACAACCGTTACGGATCGTTTTTAGTCCTAGATGCATGTAATGTCAACAACCGTTACGGATCGTTTTTAGTCATAGATGCATTTATTGTCAAAAACCGTTACGGATCGTCTTTAGTCCTAGATGCAAGTATTGTCAACAACCGTTACGGATCGTCTTTAGCTCTAAATGCAAGTATTGTCAACAACCGTTACGGATCGTCTTTAGTCCTAGATGCATTTATTTTCAACAACCGTTACGGATCGTCTTTAGTCCTAGATGCAAGTATTGTCAACAACCGTTACGGATCGTCTTTAGTCCTAGATGCATTTATTGTCTACAACCGTTACAGATCGTCTTTAGTCCTATATGCATAGATTGTCAACAACCGTTACAGATCGTCTTTAGCCCTATATGCAAGTATTTTCAACAACCGTTACGGATCGTCTTTAGTCCTAGATGCATTTATTTTCAACAACCGTTACGGATCGTCTTTAGTCCTAGATGCAAGTATTGTCAACAACCGTTACGGATCGTCTTTAACCCTAGATGCAAGTATTGTCAACAACCGTTACGGATCGTCTTTAGTCCTAGATGTATATATTGTTAGAAACGGTTACGGTTCGTGTTAGTCGTAGATGCATATATTGTTTGAAACCGTTACGGATCATGTTTAGTCGTAGATGCTTATTTTGTTAGAAAACGTAACGGATCATGTTTAGTCGTAGATGCATATATTGTTTGAAACCGTTACGGATCATGTTTAGTCGTAGATGCTTATTTTGTTAGAAAACGTAACGGATCATGTTTAGTCGTAGATGCATATTTTGTTTGAAACCGTCACGGATCATGTTTAGTCGTAGATGCATATTTTGTTTGAAACCGTTACGGATCATGTTTAGTCGTAGATGCATATATTGTTTGAAACCGTTACGGATCATGTTTAGTCGTAGATGCTTATTTTGTTAGAAAACGTAACGGATCATGTTTAGTCGTAGATGCATATTTTGTTTGAAACCGTTACGGATCATGTTTAGTCGTAGATGCATATTTTGTTTGAAACCGTTACGGATCATGTTTAGTCGTAGATGCATATTTTGTTTGAAACCGTTACGGATCATGTTTAGTCGTAGATGCATATTTTGTTAGAAAACGTTACGGATCATGTTTAGTCGTAGATGCATATTTTGTTTGAAACCGTTACGGATCATGTTTAGTCCTAGATGCATATTTTGTTAGAAACCGTTACGGATCGTGTTTAGCCGAATGGTTGAAGAAGAATTGACGCTATTCACAGAATGACCGGGCCGTGCCGCGAACTCACGACCGCTGATTTTAGTATGAGAACAACATATTGGTATATATCACTAATGCGTTTTTCTTTCCCATGATTTTAACCCTATCCCACATGCACGAGATGCAGCAGACGATTGATAAAACGTTTTTTTTTCAACACGCACGCTTCCCTTTTTGGACGGTACCCCTAAGGTACCGTCTATAGTCATGTGCATTTTGAGAAATCGTACAACAGATGGCTCCCCGACTATAAACAGAACGATAGTGTAAAGCTGGGAACCGAAAAAGAGGGATTTTTTTAACCGTCAACAAAAAAGTAGTGTCAATTATCAGGCAATAAAACTGCATTTTCGAAAACCTTGGTGAATCAAGATATCTGAATATTGAAAAAAAGACTGTAAAAAGGAAGCATTAGTGGTTGAAAGTTGAAGTAGAACGTTTACAATATTGAGTTGAAGTTTGAATAAATATATTCATAATTAGTGTATGAATATATACCAATTTCACGTGACATTTTGATATTTCTTGTTGATCAGGAAGTGGTTTCGTGGATGTTTAGTATTAACAATAATGCCTAACTCCCCTAACTCCGATGAAAAACTATCTCCCAACTAATTTATCTAGCCAATCGATTCATTTTACTGAAAGAAGATGGTAAGGAACGACAACTCTGCGAAGGAGAACTTGCAACTTCCGTTCAAAATGAAAGTAGAACTCTGACAAGCTCCGCTGACGATAGATTGTTATTGTTTTTGTGGAGTAAAGACACATGTAGTTTTATATTGAGGAAGACTGACAGGAAAGAAATGTATGCACGCCTAAAATGTTCATTTAGTCATCAATACGTAAAACGTTCGAGGTAGGTCTGTCAATTAAACTGTAATTTGGAGTGGAAAACTTTTTTATTTTTATTTTCGCCCTGTGCTGTATCGTAACCGGATATGAAAATAAGCTCACATGTATTTAATGTACACGTATGTCTGACAATAGCCCAATTCCTGTAGACATTCGCTCGTCCGTGTTATCATTTGACATATGTTAATTATTTAAAAAGGGTGGCATATGAAGGAAAATAAAAAATAAAAAATGAAGGACTTCGGAGACTTCGTACATATATTCAGAGACATATATATACATTATATATTTCTATTAAGGTCTCTGATATATTGTACAAGTGTATAATCGTTCTTGTATGTATACACTATTTAGGCTCATTTAAGGACTTAGGAGACAAAAGTGGTTAAGTGATGTGAAAACTGCTTTCAAACTTAAGTGTGTACAATTATTTGTATTGAATGATGATATTATGTATACAGGTTTTATTATTGAAAAGAATGAAGAAATACAATATATATTTATAAATGAATTTTCCATATTTTGTCTATACTTAGATGGAGCATATGCATGATGCTTTGCCAAAAATGTTATTCAATTAACGCGCAAAAACACATGTATATTTGTATCAAGTTTGTGTACGCTATGTTATAATTTGTCTAGTGAATCCATGTCTAACTGACACTCTGCCTTGGCGTCATTTATAATGTTATATTGACATAAAAGTAGTGAGGCTACACTGTTTCTAGGTCTAAATTACATGTATGTGGTCAGTTAAGACTGGTGAGACTGCATAATATGATACATAGGCTCCTCTGAGTCTTCACTGGATACAGATGCATTATAACCCCAAATAACTTAATGCAGATCAATAATTGTAAAGTATCTATTATAAACGGACTATTTTATTATTCAAATCATAGCATATGTATATATTGATAAAAATGGTTTTGCGCAGACATGTATACAACTATACACATCTTGATTTTATTTTTATTGTGCAATCAGTAACTGTATGTATTTTTGTTTCGTTTCAGGTCATGGAAATATTGACAGGTTATATAATGCAAAATACGCAACATTACTTGTGAAGAAGATTCATAATGTCAGTGTATGGGATATTTTTACAACCAACCTTTATGTATTGGAAAAGTTGGGGTATATTAACTGTTATTTCCGGTTTGGTTTTTAGTTGAATCAGAGAAATAAAAGACAAATGGCAAGTCGTGGACACAACAAGACGGGTAAAAAACAAAAACAAAACGACGTTAATGACATTCTTCAAAGCTGGTAAAAGCAGCGAGTCGTTGTGACAAGTATTCTGGATGAATGTGTTTATTCTGTAAAGGTAACTCGGAAAACAATAACGGAATGGAAGAACAAATATCTAGGCTATATGTAAACGACACAAATACGAATCAAGGTTGCACAATGTGATCTGTTTTTGTTTACTATATAATACAGGAAGATAACTGTGTAATTAACTAATTACTATGAACAAGACATTCAAGTAAATCATTTTGAGCTATAATACAGAGATGACACTTCTACATGATAACTAACATTAAGTAGATCATTTTGAACTACATATTGTGTCACACAGGGGGATCATTTGTTTTGTTAAATGACCAAAGATGTAAAATTTAAAAGTTAAAATGTAAGTTAACTAGCATTAAATTTTGTCAACAGTAAGAGGCATGAATAAAAAGCATTGTGACAAAAGGAGAAATTGCTTGTATGGAGCAATTTCTTCCTCTGCTTCCATGTTTTCCAAAAGCCGTCTGCTGCAGAGGCGTCAGAAAGTGTCTATTTGAGGGAAAGGGTGATTGAAATATTATAATTAGCTCCACTGGCTGAAAGCCAGTCGAGCTTATGTCATGGCGAATTGTCCGTCGTGCATGCGTTAACTTTTCCTAGGAAGCGTCCTCTCAATGTCCTCTCCTAAATTCCTTCATATTTTTGGGATCCATGCAAAATTCTGGTTTCCATGGCAACCGAAAGAAAAAAATAGTGAAAACTTAAAAAAATCTTCTCCGAGGAAAGTGTCAGGTCGATTTTCTAATAATTTTGTAGGAATGTTCCTTGTGTGACCCTCTATCGGATTCCTTCCAGCCAAGTTGATTGGACGAAAAACATAGTCGCCAGGGGGGCGGGGCTATTTTGCCGTATGCGGCTATAATGAAAACTTAAAATATCTTTACCTCAAAAAGTGTTTGGTAAATTTTCAAATAATTTTGTAGAAATGTTCCTTGGGAGACCCTCTATCAGATTCCTTCAAGCGATGTTGATTAGTCGAATTTTTTATTGATCACAAAAGGAACAAGCACATTATGAGATTTAACTTCTGACATAAAGTTTAAAGATTTTCTGTTGCATCATTATTGTCTACAGCCTATATACATCAAAGGTCAGTTTACTATATTTTTCTATGTATATTCAAGTTGATATGTACTCATCATGCAACAGAATTTTCATTGACAAAGTATGTCCCCAATTTTTCAATTGTTGAACATAGTAATGGGAAGAAAAGTTTGAATATTTTAACAAAACTGTACATTTTGATTTCAAGGATTGGAAGAAATAATTGAACGGAAACAATATCACAGGCTCTTTTTAAAAAAACTTTACCCAAATTTAAACCAATCTACAGCAGACAACTTTGAAAATATCTTTGCAAGCTCACTTTGGTACAGCATGTTTCCTATTTTATTACTCAGTTTACCGTAGCTCAGTCAGTTGAGACACAGGCTGTTAATCCAGGGGTTGTGAGTTCGAACCTCAGCTTGGCCTACATTCCTTCTGACAGTTGACGTGACTACCACCAATGGGCTTTCAGACTATGTGGAAAAGCAGCCAGTTGCTTGGAAAGAATGTTGTGTGAAGTACTGGTATGAGAAAGCCAAGAAACATATGAGTAGTTGAACTGGCTGCCGTGATATGACTAAAAGATTGATGAAAATGGTGTTAAACTCCAATTAATAAATCAAACTATTGTATTACCTAATACTTTGAGACTTGGAAAACTTCCTCATCTAATACCCTTCTTTTCATTGTATACTAAATATGCTGAGTGTAGCCTAATTTTTGGGGTAAAAAGTATAAATTTTGATGTATTTTGGTTGTATAAGAGAATTGGACATTGTTGGTTAAGTTACAGGTCAATTTGACAGAAAATCCACAGGTAAAATGTGTCTATCCTTGTAAGCCTGTGTGGCATTCTTAGGCTGATCCGGATCAATACTTTACGCAGAGTCCACAATGTTGGTTTGCTCACAGGACTGCTCAAATTAAAGAAAATCTAGTTAACCCTTTCCCTCATACGACAATTCTGCAGCAGATGACTTTGAACATATTTTGTCAACATATAGAAAATCTCTATAATTGAATGGATAACCTATGACTAAAAGTGGAAAACATTGTGGCAAAAGGAGAAATTGCTCGTTTTGAGCAATTTATTCTTTTGTCACTATGTTTTCAAAAAGCCGTCTGCTGTAGAGGCGTCAGAAGGCGTCTATATGAGGGAAAGGGTTAACACTCTGGAAGCCGCATGTTTTACTTGAGCGTGTTGAAACTTCCTCAGAATATTTGCTTGTATGATATCTAGCCTAAGTTCGAATATGTGTCAGATCCAGTAAAGAACTAGGTCACTTAGCCAAACACTGTAGAAAAATCTTGTTAACACTATAGACACTGCATTTTTGTATTGAGCAGTTTGAAACCTTGTCAGAAAGTTTGTCTTGATGATAGGCCAATTTCAAATATTGGTTATTTTGGATAAAACATTAGGGCACTAAGCCAAGTAGGAGGAAAATCTTGTTAAGACTCTGGAAGCTGCACTTTTAGCTTGAGCATGCTGAAACTTTGTCAGAATGATTGTTTTTATTAAATTTAGTTTGAATATGGTTAATGTTTGTTAAAAAATTAGGTCACTATGCCAAGTTGTAGGACAATCTTGATTTAACACTTAAGAGACCACAATTTTGACTTTAGTGGCTTGAAATTTTGTCAGACAGTTTTTCTTGCCGATATACAGGCCAATTAAGACATTGGTCATGTTGAGTCAAAAATTAGGTCCCTTGATCAAATTTAAGAAAATATTTGTTAATGCTCTGGAAGCCATGTTTTTAACTCTAGCATGATGAAACTTTACCAGAATGTTTATCTTGATGATATCTAGGCTAAGTTCGAATATGGTCTGGTTAAAAACTAGGTCAGTAGGCCAATATTGAGAAATATCTTGTAAACACTCTGGTCACCACATTTCTCTCAAATGTTCCTTGCGGGACTCTTTTCTAAGAGTGTTAAAATTAAGTTGATTCTTTAGATACTATAGATAATAAATAGCTTTGCTACTGGTACTATTTTACCCTTTCTACACTACAGACACATGTTGTCTAATCTTCAACAGATGGATGGTATGAGAAATTTCGACAGTTTTCTCAATGTTTTCCTCACACGTCGATACTTTTATTTTCATTAATACAGATTTACCAATATCTTTAGTTAAACATTTTCAAATCATCTGCTGTAGAGTTTATCCATGTGATAAATTACCTATCACAAATGTGTTTGTTTATCTAACTGTATCTACTGTCTACAATTCAAGAGTTTAATTATAGATCTCTGGAAAAACCCTGTCTTAAATCAATATTTGAACTGTATGCATTTCTTCTTTTTTGTTTACATTTTTTGAAATTATGTGACTTGTTTTGTAACTTTCCAAAAAAATGGAACAGTTGACCATCTTTTTTCCCCTCATACAATGGGTACCGTCCCACAGCACTTTCAGTGCTTTGATTAAGTTCTCTTGATAGGTTATTGCGATGAAGTGTAATCCGGATCGGTCTGCACTGAGTTCCTTGCTGTCAGAACTTTAAGCGCTTTGAATTTTGTTATTGTTACCAGCTTTCTATAGTGCAGTATTTTACTACACAACCTGACTTCTTTGTACCTAAAGTGGAACAGAGCATATTTTGGGTCGCAATCAGCAACATAGCGGGTTGAATAATTTCACGTTCTTTTTATGCCCCCGGAATCTCCGATTCGGTGGGCATCTAGTGTTTGGCCTGTCTGTCTGTCGAAAAAAACTTTAACCTTGACCATTACTTTTGAACAATAACAGGTACGGCTACCATATTTCACATGTGTATTCCTTGTGACATGACCTTTCTGTCAGTACCAACATTTTTGACCTTGCGACCTTGACCTTTGACCTAGATGACTTTGTCTGTCTGTCGAAAAAAAACTTTAATCTTGACCACTACTTTTGAACCATAACAGGTACGGCTACCATATTTCACATGTGTATTCCTTGTGACATGACCTTTCTGTCAGTACCAACATTTTTGTCATCAATGTTTCTCAAACACATCTTGTTTTTATAGAAAATGAAAAGTGTGAAGAATGGAAGACACAACGATTATATATACAAACCATAACGCTCTTGTTGTCTGATTTGATAGACCTAATTACTTTAAATCACATTTTCAAGTAAGTGAAAGTGAAAGTGAAAGTGCCAATAATGCATCGTTATCCGTTAGGCCCCATATAGTGGGACGACTTTACATTTCTCGTGCTAATTGGCGTTTTTATTAACTGTTTTCAAAAACACATGCAGTCATATATCGACGACCAACAATGCCCTTATGATCCTGGCTTTCTGACACCAGTACTCAGCATAACAGTTTTTCCAAGCAAGTGACTGCTTTTCCACAAAGATCGATAGCTTGAGGCATTGTGTTTTTTTTTTTTCAAATGACAGAAATAATGTTGGACATGAAATCAAAACCCTGGACCGACTGAGGAATACCAGGAATCGACGGGAACAATAATTGTCTCAGTGTTTCCTACAGAAGACGACTTTCAAAACATTTAGTCAGAAATATGGAATCCCTTTATAAATGGAAGTATAATAACTGTAGTATGTACATTCTCTCTGATAATTGATCATTGCATTTTGTCCGATAATTTATCATTGTATTCTCTCTTATAATTTATCATTGCATGCTCTCCGATTATTAATCATTGCATTCTCTCCGATAATTAATCATTGCATTCTCTCCGATAATTAATCATGCTATTAATCATTGCATTCTCTCCGATTATTAATCATTGCATTCTCTCCGATTATTAATCATTATTGCATTCTCTCCGATTATTAATCATTGCATGCTCCCCGATAATAATCAGTGCATGCTCTCCGATTATTAATCATTGCATGCTCTCCGATTATTAATCATTGCATTCTCTCCGATAATTAATCATTGCATTCTCTCCGATTATTAATCATTGCATTCTCTCCGATTATTAATCATTGCATTCTCTCCGATTATTAATCATTGCATTCTCTCCGATTATTAATCATTGCATTCTCTCCGATTATTAATCATTGCATTCTCTCCGATTATTAATCATTGCATTCTCTCCGATAATTGATCATTACATTCTCTCCGATAATTAATCATTGCATTCTCTCCGATTATTTATCATTGTATTTTATCCGATAATTGATCATTGCATGCTCTCCGATTATTAATCATTGCATTCTATCTGATCATTAATCATTGCATTCTCTCCGATTATTTATCATTGCATGCTCATTGCATTTTTCTCCGATCATTGCATGCTCTCCGATTATTGATTATTGCATGATCATTGTATTTTATCCAATAATTGATCATTGCATTCTCTCCGATCATTGATCATTGATAATTGATCATTGCATTCTCTCCGATTATTGATTAGTCACAGAGAGTGTGTGATATCAAAGGTTCGCATGAGTCTTCACTGTGCGCCGATTAAAGCCACAACCCGATAGACACGGCACATGTGTTTCAGAGTAATACACAGTAATGAAACATCGTCTTAAAAGTTATAAAGGTCAAATACATCCGTGGCGTGGCCAGCGAATTAGTCCCTAAAGATACTTTGCGTAGAAATGTGTGTTAACTTTTACAAGAAGGCATTGTATCTATAACATTCATGTTAAATGTATTGTTTTGTGTACAGGATGCTCTGGAAATGATTGATTTGATAATTTTTTAGTATGTTGACCTTGTTTGTGAGAGAAAGTAATGTCTAAGAAAAACAGTTTCGACCCAGCCCGATTTCGTCCAACGTGAGGGCAACCAACCCATTCATTACGAGGGGTGAAATTTGTCTTGCTTAATACGTGAGGTCACTATTTCCAATGATTTAGGGTGTTCTACACGAGAAACGCTTAGAAAGTGCGTAAATTGAGGGTTGAAACTGGTTGATTTACGTGGAAACGGGTGTGGAAACAAAGAAAGCAATTATTCAGTGTATTTTGACCTAAATTGAAACGCCCGGATAACAATCTGATCCGGCGGTCATTATCGCAAGAACGTAGATGACAATTAATGAAGATTAAACGATAGGTTTGTCGCACGACACTCGAACAAGAGGGCTAGACATATTGTATTATATCAGCATTTTATATTAGCCTCGTCTGGTACTTGGGGGTGGAAGGGGTGGGGGGGGGGGGGGGGGGGGGGGGGGGGGTTCAAAATTACTTCTATTTAAAAACATCTGAGTATGAAAATGTAACAGTTGTCTGAAATCTTGTAATGTTAGCTGGGGGTGGGGGTCTTAGTTCATATGCGAACAGTGAAGATTCGGGTAAGCCATAGTCTCACCAAAGCCTTCATGTTTGGCTTACATGTATGGAAACCATTGCCGAATCTCCCGAGAACGGTCTATAGCCCGTCTGTAATTTACACCTCAATGTGACACCGGTACGGAGATCTCAATGTGACATCGGTACGAACATCTCAATGTGACACCGGTACGGATATCTCGAGAGACACGAATTCACTGGAGGTGACTCATATAAATATGTTATATCTTAACCATATCCCACATGCACACACATTTTTGACATCTACGTGTACATCATCGAATTTTAAAAGAAGTGATAGTTTATTTTGAGAATTTTCTCTTTTTGCCATAATGTTTTGTGCTGCAGATGCGTGAGGAAAGCGTCTGTGTGAGGGGAATGGTTAACAGTCCCACACTTAACCTTGTCTCTGTTAAGGATTATACATCAAACAACACGATTTTGCACATTTATTCATAACATCTATTCATAATATTTATGCGTAACATTTAATCATAACATTTATTTATAACAGTTGTTGATAACATTTATTCGTAACATGTATTCGTAAATTGATTTATATCATTTATTCATAACATTTATTCATAACATTTATTCATAACAATTATTCGTAACATTTATTCATAACATTTATTTATAACACCCATCTTTGTATAAACAAACTGTTTTGGTCAAGGCCACATTTTAGCTGACCAGACTTATTATGTTTATGCCGAAGATTAACCCTTTAAGCGCCAAAGGCAATATTGAGGTTTTTGCAAACAATACTGATCCAGGTGAGTCAGCTCGTAACGAGCTGTCTCACCTGAAATCAGCATTGTTTGCCTTGTAGTTATCGAAATATTACGAAACTCTTATAACATATGAACTAGAGTCGCCCGAATTTGAACATGGAAGAGTCTACTTTAAACAATTCGGCGCTGAAAGAGTTAAACGAATAGGATGGAAGAACTTTATGAATATAATAAAGGATGGAAGAACGTTGTAGATCTTTTAAAGGATGGAAGAACGTTGTAGATCTAATAAAGGAAAGAAGAACGTTGTCAATCTATTAAAGGACGGAAGAACGTTGTAGATATATTAAAATATGGAAGAACGTGGTAGATATATTAAAGGATGGAAGAACGTTGTAGATCTATTAAGGGAAAGAAGAACGTGGTAGATCTATTAAAGGATGGAAGAACGTTGTAGATCTATTAAAGGACGGAAGAACGTTGTAGAGTTGTAGATTTATTAAAAGAAAGAAGAACGTTGTCAATCTATTAAAGGACGGAAGAACGTTTTAGATATATTGAAGGAAGGAAGAACATTGTAGATCTATTAAAGGATAGAAGATCGTTGTAGATCTATTAAAGGATGGAAGAACGTTGTAGATCTATTAAAGGACGGAAGAACGTTGTAGATCTATTAAAGGCTGAGGAACGTTGTAGATGTATTTTAAAAAGGACGAAAGAACGTTGTAGATCTATTTATGGATGAGGAATGTTGTAGATGTATTAAAGGATGGACGAACGTTGTGTAGATCTATTAAATGAAAGAAGAACGTTGTCAATCTATTAACGGACGGAAGAACTTTGTATATCTATTAAAGGATGGAAGAACGTTGTAGATCTATTAAAGGATGGAAGAACGTTGTAGATCTATTAAAGGATGGAAGAACGTTGTAGATCTATTAAAGGATGGAAGAACATTGTAGATCTATTAAAGGACGGAAGAACGTTGTAGATCTATTAAAGGAAAGAAGAACTTTCTCAATATATTAAAGAACGGAAGAACATTGTAGATCTATTAAAGGATGGAAGATCGTTGTAGATATATTAAAGGACGGAAGAACGTTGTAGATCTATTAAAAGATGGAAGAACGTTGTAGATCTATTAAAGGATGGAAGAACGTTGTAGATCTATTAAAGGACGGAAAAACGTTGTAGATCTGTTAAAGGATGAGGAACGATGTAGATGTATTAAAGGACGAAAGAACGTTGTAGATCTAATAACGGATGAGGAACGTCGTAGATGTATTAAAGGATGGACGAACGTTGTAGATATATTAAAGGAAAGAAGAACGTTGTCAATATATTAAAGGACGGAAGATTGTTGTAGATCTATTAAAGGATGGAAGAACGTTGTAGATATGTTAAAGGATGGAAGAACGTTGTAGATCTATCAAAGAATGAGGAGCGTTGTAGATGTATGAAAGGATGGACGAACGTTGTAGATATATTAAAGAATGGAAATACGCTGTAGATCTATTAAAGGACGGAAGAACCTTGTAGATCTATTACAGGATGGAAGAACGTTGTAGATCTATTAAAGGATGAGGAACGTTGTAGATATATTAAAGGATGGACGAACGTTGTAGATCTATTAAAGGACGGAAGAACGTTGTAGATATATTAAAGGATGAGGAACGTTGTAGATATATTAAAGGACGGAAGAACGTTGTAGATATATTGAAGGACGGAATAACGTTGTAGATCTATTACAGGATGGAAGAACGTTGTAGATCTATTAAAGGATGGTAGAACGTTGTAGATCTATTAAAGGACGGAAGAACGTTGTAGATCTATTAAAGGATGAGGAACGTTGTAGATATATTAAAGGATGGACGAACGTTGTAGATCTATTAAAGGATGGACGAACGTTGTAGATCTATTGAAGGACGGAATAACGTTGTAGATCTATTAAAGGTTGAAGAAAGGTGTAAATATATTAAAGGATGGAAGAACGTTGTAGATATATTAAAGGATGGAAATACGTTGTATTTCTATTGAAGGACGGAAGAACGTTGTAGATCTATTAAAGGATGGAAATACGTTGTAGATCTATTAAAGGACGGAATAACGTTGTAAATCTATTAAAGGTTGAAGAACGGTGTAAACATATTAAACGACGGAAGAACGTTGTAGATCTATTAAAGGATGGAAATACGTTGTAGATCTATTAAAGGACGGAAGAACGTTGTAGATCTAGTAGAGGACAGAAGAACGTTGTAGATCTATTGAACGATGGAAGAACGTTGTAGATCTATGAAAGGATGAGGAACGTTATAGATACATGTATATCATACTAATCCTTATTGCTTAGTCAGTGGTTATTATACTAACCCTTATTGCTGGGTCAGTGGTTATCATACTAACCCTTACTGCTGGGTCAGTGGTTATCATACTAACCCTTATTGCTGGGTCAGTGGTTATCATACTAACCCTTATTGCTGGGTCAGTGGTTAATATACTTACCCTAATTGCTGGGTCAGTGGTTATCATACCAACCCTTATTGCTGGGTCAGTGGTTATTATACTAACCCTTACTGCTGGGTCAGTGGTTATCATACTAACCCTTATTGCTGGGTCAGTGGTTATTATTCTAACCCTTACTGCTTAGTCAGTGGTTATCATACTAACCCTTATTGCTGGGTCAGTGATTATCATACTAACCCTTATTGCTGGGTCAGTGGTTATTATACTAACCCTTACTGCTTAGTCAGTGGTTATCATACTAACCCTTATTGCTTAGTCAATGGTTATCATACTAACCCTTATTGCTTAGTCAGTGGTTATTATACTAACCCTTATTGCTTAGTCAGTGGTTATCATACTAACCTTTATTGCTGGGTCAGTGGTTATCATGCTAACCCTTATTGCTTAGTCAGTGGTTATCATACTTACCTTTATTGCTGGGTCAGTGGTTATTATACTAACCCTTATTGCTTAGTCAGTGGTTATCATACTAACCCTTATTGCTAAGTCACTGGTTATCATTACTAACCCTTATTGCTGGGTCAGTGGTTATTATACTAACCCTTATTCCTGGGTCAGTGGTTATCATACTAACTCGTATTGCTGGGTCAGTGGTTATCATACTAACCCTTATTGCTGGGTCAGTGGTTATCATACTAACCCTTATTGCTGGGTCACTGGTTATCATTACTAATCTGAACTCCAGCCTCAAATCCCTTTAAACGAGTATTAGTATTATTATTTCATAGAATGAATGCATACTCTAATATACGATACTAATATTTCATTCAGGATTATATAAATATTTCGTATGATAAATTTCTTAATTAAGTTTTTAGTAAAGAAGAAACGTTATGGTGAACAGATAAGAAACTGCTCATCTTGACCAATTTCTTCTTTTCCGAGAATGTTTTGTGCGTTCTTCTGTTCACGTTATTATTGAACAGTCGCCTGTGGTTACCACATAGGTTAATAGTAAGTGATGTCGAATGTAGACTACGATGTATATACTTCACCTGTCAGAAAAGTCTATACCATCTATTTATATTACCATTTAGCCCGGTCTGCATTATATCATAAAGATGTTAATATATCACAAACACTTGTATCCTACATGACATATTCATGGAGATTTATTTAATGCCACTATCGAGAAAAAAGTCCATCAGTTTATAATAAAACCTGTGTTTAACGGACAAGTACACCATCGATAGTAAAACCTGTGTTTAACGGACAAGTACACCATCGATAGTAAAACCTGTGTTTAACGGACAAGTACACCATCGATAGTAAAACCTGTGTTTAACGGACAAGTACACTATCTATAGTAAAACCTGTGTTTAACGGACAAGTACACTATCTATAGTAAAACCTGTGTTTAACGGACAAGTACACTATCTATAGTAAAACCTGTGTTTAACGGACAAGTACACTATCGATAGTAAAACCTGTGTTTAACGGACAAGTACACTATCGATAGTAAAACCTGTGTTTAACGGACAAGTACACTATCGATAGTAAAACCTGTGTTTAACGGACAAGTACACTATCGATAGTAAAACCTGTGTTTAACGGACAAGTACACTATCGATAGTAAAACCTGTGTTTAACGGACAAGTACACTATCTATAGTAAAACCTGTGTTTAACGGACAAGTACACTATCGATAGTAAAACCTGTGTTTAACGGACAAGTACACTATCGATAGTAAAACCTGTGTTTAACGGACAAGTACACTATCTATAATAAAACCTGTGTTTAACGGACAAGTACACTATCTATAGTAAAACTTGTGTTTAACGGACAAGTACACTATCTATAGTAAAACCTGTGTTTAACGGACAAGTACACTATCTATAGTAAAACTTGTGTTTAACGGACAAGTACACTATCTATAGTAAAACTTGTGTTTAACGGACAAGTACACTATCTATAGTAAAACCTGTGTTTAACGGACAAGTACACTATCTATAGTAAAACTTGTGTTTAACAGACAAGTACACTATCTATAGTAAAACTTGTGTTTAACGGACAAGTACACTATCTATAGTAAAACCTGTGTTTAACGGACAAGTACACTATCTATAGTAAAACCTGTGTTTAACGGACAAGTACACTATATATAGTAAAACCTGTGTTTAACGGACAAGTACACTATCTATAGTAAAACTTGTGTTTAACGGACAAGTACACTATCTATAGTAAAACTTGTGTTTAACGGACAAGTACACTATCTATAGTAAAACCTGTGTTTAACGGACAAGTACACTATCGATAGTAAAACCTGTGTTTAACGGACAAGTACACTATCTATAGTAAAACCTGTGTTTAACGGACAAGTACACTATCTATAGTAAAACCTGTGTTTAACGGACAAGTACACTATCTATAGTAAAACCTGTGTTTAACGGACAAGTACACTATCTATAGTAAAACTTGTGTTTAACGGACAAATACACTATCTATAGTAAAACTTGTGTTTAACGGACAAGTACACTATCGATAGTAAAACCTGTGTTTAACGGACAAGTACACTATCGATAGTAAAACCTGTGTTTAACGGACAAGTACACTATCTATAGTAAAACCTGTGTTTAACGGACAAGTACACTATCTATAGTAAAACCTGTGTTTAACGGACAAGTACACTATCTATAGTAAAACTTGTGTTTAACGGACAAATACACTATCTATAGTAAAACTTGTGTTTAACGGACAAGTACACTATCGATAGTAAAACCTGTGTTTAACGGACAAGTACACTATCGATAGTAAAACCTGTGTTTAACGGACAAGTACACTATCTATAGTAAAACCTGTGTTTAACGGACAAGTACACTCTCTATAGTAAAACCTGTGTTTAACGGACAAGTACACTATCTATAGTAAAACCTGTGTTTAACGGACAAGTACACTATCTATAGTAAAACCTGTGTTTAACGGACAAGTACACTATCTATAATAAAACCTGTGTTTAACGGACAAGTACACTATCTATAGTAAAACCTGTGTTTAACGGACAAGTACACTATCTATAGTAAAACCTGTGTTTAACGGACAAGTACACTATCTATAGTAAAACCTGTGTTTAACGGACAAGTACACTATCTATAGTAAAACCTGTGTTTAACGGACAAGTACACTATCTATAGTAAAACCTGTGTTTAACGGACAAGTACACTATCGATAGTAAAACCTGTGTTTAACGGACAAGTACACTATCGATAGTAAAACCTGTGTTTAACGGACAAGTACACTATCTATAGTAAAACCTGTGTTTAACGGACATGTACACTATCTATAATAAAACCTGTGTTTAACGGACAAGTACACTATCGATAGTAAAACCTGTGTTTAACGGACAAGTACACCATCTATAGTAAAACCTGTGTTTAACGGACAAGTACACTATCTATAGTAAAACCTGTGTTTAACGGACAAGTACACTATCTATACTAAAACCTGTGTTTAACGGACAAGTACACTATCTATAGTAAAACCTGTGTTTAACGGACAAGTACACTATCTATAGTAAAACCTGTGTTTAACGGAAGCTATGTTAAACGGACAAGTGTACTATTTATAGTCAAACCTTTCTTTAACAGAGACTTATACTAATCATAGTAAAACCTGTGTTTAACAGAGACGTATACTAATTATAGTAAAGCCTGTGTTTAACGGAATCTGTGTTTAGCAGAGACGTATACTAATTATAGTAAAACCTTTGTTTAACATATACGTATACTGATTATAGTAAAACCTGTGTTTAACGGACACGTTTACTATTTATAGTCGAACCTGTTTTTAACAGACACACACTAATTATTGTAAAACCTGTGTTTAACGTAAACCTGTGTTTAATATACACGAATACTAATTATAGTAAAACCTGTGTTTAACAAACACGTTTACTATTTATAGTAAAACATGTGTTTAACGAACACGTATACTATTTATAATAAAACCTGTGTTTAACAGACACATATACTATTTATATAGTCAAACCTGTGTTTAACAAACACGTATACTATTTATAGTAAAACCTGTGTTTAACAGACACGTTTACTATTTATAATAAAACCTGTGTTTAACAGACACGTTTACTATTTATAATAAAACCTCTGTTTAACAGACACGTTTACTATTTATAATAAAACCTGTGTTTAACAGACACGTTTACTATTTATAATAAAACCTGTGTTTAACAGACACGTTTACTATTTATGTATGTGGGAAAGGTTTATTATATCCCAGTAGCCAATGCATGCATAAATCTAAACGACATGATATACTGTTCGCAGTCATTTTCGACATTTTGTGAACATCTTCAAAGTATTGTAAGTCAATATTTGATACTTAGTTTAAACCAGTTTGGAAATAAATTGATTTAAAAAGTCGGCTGCAGGGTTTTTTTACGTGGGAAAGGGTAAATATTTTCAAATGACCAATGCATCTGTAAATCTAAGAAGGGTGGAAAATGATGGAATTCAAAAAGTTCTCATTTTCTCACAATGTTTTCAAAACTCGTCAATATCGTCTATATTGGGTAAACATTTAAATTCTATATTAGTTAAAACAATCTTTAAATACATGTTTACATAGTGCATACACATTATAACGTACATTGTGTAGTGGATTGGATAACAACCTTTGTAGTAACTCATATAAATCCCTCTCCACAATTTGATTGAACTACAACCACTTGATTATTGGAAATTAGTCCAGAACAGTGCTGTCTAATTTTATAGTCTGAAAAGTGAAAAAGAACCACAAGTATTTAACTGATTGTGAAAAAAGCTCATGCACTTTAGTAGTATTGGATATTGATGTAACTACATTTTATAATATGTCTAAAGGCCTGTATGGAGATTTGTCAAATAGATATAATATTTGATATCTGAATATGATATATATATGTAAAAACAATAGATCGAACTATAGATTTAGTGACTGATTTGTTATCGATTATTGTGATTGACTGAATCAGGTCGGTGTTTGGTTAAGTTAAGTTACGATATTCTGTAACCCTCTTACGACAACAAGTCATTAACCAAGTGTAAGAGACAGTCGTGCAGTGGTACAGCGTCGGCCTATCATACCGAAGGTACCTGGTTCAATCCCGTAACGAGCGGGTTCTGCATTTTGGATTTTTCCTCACAAACGGCTCGAATACTGGTTATGTCTCCAGGAAGTAGACATCGAGCGTGATCATTATAAGCTTAAAGCTCGTTTCGCAATCCATGTAAAATAAATCAGTTTAAACTAACCAAGTTATTAAGATAGAACAATCGACCTGCAGGACTTCTAGAGTACAGAAACACGAAACCAACCCGTGCTTTAACGTCTTTCCATAGTATTTCTATCCTGATTGCCATCAATTGAATAACTCTATCCAACCAATATTGTCCCTGCTCTCTTGTATCAGCATTCCCACTAACATTGTCCCATATTTCTTGCATCAGTATTATAACCAAGATTGTCCCTGATTTCTTGCATCCGTATTGCAACTAAAAAGTATCCCGGCTCTCATGCACCAGGGTTAAACAAACGTTGTCCCTGATTTCTTACATCAGAATTCCAACCCACATTCTCCCGGCTGCCTTGCATCAGTATTCCAACCAACATTGTCCTGGCTTTCTTGCATCAGTATTCCAACCAACATTGTCCTGGCTTTCTTACATCAGTATTCCAACCAACATTGTCCTGGCTTTCTTACATTAGTATTCCAACCAACATTGTCCTGGCTTTCTTGCATCAGTACTCCAACCAACATTGTCCTGGCATTCTTGCATCAGTATTCCAACCAACATTGTCCCGGCTGCCTTGCATCAGAATTCCAACCAACATTGTCCTGGCTTTCTTACATCAGTATTCCAACCACCATTGTCCTGGCTTTCTTGCATCAGTATTCCAACCAACATTGTCCCGGCTTTCTTGCATCAGAATTCCAACCAACATTTTCTAGGCTTTCTTGCATCAGTATTCCAACCAACATTGTCCCGGCTGCCTTGCATCATAATTCCAACCAACATTTTCTAGGCTTTCTTACATCAGTATTCCAACCAACATTGTCCTGGCTTTCTTACATCAGTATTCCAACCAACATTGTCCTGGCTGCCTTGCATCAGAATTCCAACCAACATCTTCTAGGCATTCTTGCATCAGTATTCCAACCAACATTGTCCTGGCTGCCTTGCATCAGAATTCCAACCAACATTTTCTAGGCTTTCTTGCATCAGTATTCCAACCAACATTGTCCCAGCTGCCTTGCATCAGAATTCCAACCAACATTGTCCTGGCTTTCTTACATCAGTATTCTAACCAACATTGTCCTGGCTTTCTTGCATCAGTATTCCAACCAACATTGTCCCGGCTGTCTTGCAACAGTATTCAAACCAACATTGTCCTGGCTTTCTTACATCAGTATTCCAACCAACATTGTCCCGGCTGCCTTGCATCAGAATTCCAACCAACATTGTCCTGGCTTTCTTGCATCAGTATTCCAACCAACATTGTCCTGGCTGTCTTGCATCAGTATTCCAACCAACATTGTCCTGGCTTTCTTACATCAGTATTCCAACCAACATTGTCCCGGCTGCCTTGCATCAGTATTCCAACCAACATTGTCCCGGCTTTCTTGCATCAGTATTTCAACCAACATTGTCCTGGCTTTCTTGCATCAGTATTCCAACCAACATTGTCCCGGCTGTCTTGCATCAGAATTCCAACCAACATTTTCTAGGCTTTCTTGCATCAGTATTCCAACCAACATTGTCCCGGCTGCCTTGCATCATAATTCCAACCAACATTTTCTAGGCTTTCTTACATCAGTATTCCAACCAACATTGTCCTGGCTTTCTTACATCAGTATTCCAACCAACATTGTCCTGGCTGCCTTGCATCAGAATTCAAACCAACATTTTCTAGGCATTCTTGCATCAGTATTCCAACCAACATTGTCCTGGCTGCCTTGCATCAGAATTCCAACCAACATTTTCTAGGCTTTCTTGCATCAGTATTCCAACCAACATTGTCCCAGCTGCCTTGCATCAGAATTCCAACCAACATTGTCCTGGCTTTCTTACATCAGTATTCTAACCAACATTGTCCTGGCTTTCTTGCATCAGTATTCCAACCAACATTGTCCCGGCTGTCTTGCATCAGTATTCAAACCAACATTGTCCTGGCTTTCTTACATCAGTATTCCAACCAACATTGTCCCGGCTGCCTTGCATCAGAATTCCAACCAACATTGTCCTGGCTTTCTTGCATCAGTATTCCAACCAACATTGTCCTGGCTGTCTTGCATCAGTATTCAAACCAACATTGTCCTGGCTTTCTTACATCAGTATTCCAACCAACATTGTCCCGGCTGCCTTGCATCAGAATTCCAACCAACATTGTCCTGGCTTTCTTGCATCAGTATTCCAATCAACATTGTCCTGGCTTTCTTGCATCAGTATTCCAACCAACATTGTCCTGGCTTTCTTGCATCAGTATTCCAACCAACATTGTCCCGGCTGTCTTGCATCAGAATTCCAACCAACATTTTCTAGGCTTTCTTGCATCAGTATTCCAACCAACATCGTCCCGGCTGCCTTGCATCAGAATTCCAACCAACATTTTCTAGGATTCTTACATCAGTATTCCAACCAACATTGTCCTGGCTTTCTTACATCAGTATTCCAACCAACATTGTCCTGGCTGCCTTGCATCAGAATTCCAACCAACATTTTCTAGGCTTTCTTGCATCAGTATTCCAACCAACATTGTCCTGGCTGCCTTGCATCAGAATTCCAACCAACATTTTCTAGGCTTTCTTGCATCAGTATTCCAACCAACATTGTCCCGGCTGCCTTGCATCATAATTCCAACCAACATTGTCCTAGCTTACTTACATCAGTATTCTAACCAACATTGTCATGGCTTTCTTGCATCAGTATTCCAATCAACAATGTCCCGGCTGTCTTGCATCAGTATTCAAACCAACATTGTCCCGGCTGCCTTGCATCAGAATTCCAACCAACATTGTCCTGGCTTTCTTGCATCAGTATTCCAACCAACATTGTCCCGGCTTTCTTGCATCAGTATTTCAACTAACATTGTCCTGGCTTTCTTGCATCAGTATTCCAACCAACATTGTCCCGGCTGTCTTGCATCAGAATTCCAACCAACATTTTCTAGGCTTTCTTGCATCAGTATTCCAACCAACATTGTCCCGGCTGCCTTGCATCAGAATTCCAACCAACATTTTCTAGGCTTTCTTACATTAGTATTCCAACCAAGATTGTCCTGGCTTTCTTACATCAGTATTCCAACCAACATTGTCCTGGCTGCCTTGCATCAGAATTCCAACCAATATTTTCTAGGCTTTCTTGCATCAGTATTCCAACCAACATTGTCCCGGATGTCTTGCATCAGAATTCCAACCAACATTTTCTAGGCTTTCTTGCATCAGTATTCCAACCAACATTGTCCCGGCTGTCTTGCATCAGTATTCAAACCAACATTGTCCTGGCTTTCTTACATCAGTATTCCAACCAACATTGTCCCAGCTGCCTTGCATCAGTATTCCAACCAACATTTTCTAGGCTTTCTTGCATCAGTATTCCAACCAACATTGTCCCGGCTGCCTTGCATCAGAATTCCAACCAACATTTTCTAGGCTTTCTTACATCAGTATTCCAACCAACATTGTCCTGGCTTTCTTACATCAGTATTCCAACCAACATTGTCCTGGCTGCCTTGCATCAGAATTCCAAC
This sequence comes from Serripes groenlandicus, assembly GCA_031761405.1. Classification (NCBI taxonomy): domain Eukaryota; kingdom Metazoa; phylum Mollusca; class Bivalvia; order Cardiida; family Cardiidae; genus Serripes; species Serripes groenlandicus. Next base: position 1,497,008 of record JASEVX010000009.1, on the reverse strand, counting down.
CAACATTGTCTAGGCTTTCTTGCATCAGTATTCCAACCAACATTGTTTCAATGTCATACAATCCCCAAGGTCTTTTTTTCGTATAAATCAGCTAAATTTGGATTTTTTCAATTACATTTTCTTCATCATCGATTGACGTGTAGTACATCCGCTATTCTCTTCTCAAACAATTAACTTGTAGATATCATGTGGTCAAATATTGAGGCAGCAATTCACTTGGGATATATTACTGTTTTATTTACAGATGTATTGCAGTCTAATTTGATCCTGGATGTTACACCTCTACGTCCAATACACTCTAATCGTTCGCAATATGTACACAATAATTCGCCACGATCGAGTGTTTAGCGTCTGGGATTAGGATCCCCATTGTGGATATAAAGATGATAGTGCCTTGGCTAAGGCACGTTCCCTAGAGTTGTACTTGTTTCTCCTAAGTATCCAGTTTGTGATGTTAAAAAGTGTATCTAGTGCATCCTGAGTATCCAGTTTAAGATGTTAGACTTGTATCTTGTGCATCCTTAGTATCCAGTTTAAGATGTTAACACGTGTATCTAGTGTGTCCTAAGTATTCAGTTTAAGATGTTAAAACGTGTATCTAATGCATCTTTAGTATCCAGTTCAAAATGTTAAAACTTGTATCTAGTGCGTTCTTAGTATCCAGTTTAAGATGCTAAAACTTGTATCTAGTGTGTCCTTAGTATCCAGTTTAAGATGTTAGAACTTGTATCTAGTGCTGCCTTAGTATTCAGTTTACGATGTTAAAATGTGTATTCTGGCATACTTAGTGTCCAGTTTTAGATATTTAAACTTGTATCTAGTGCATACTTAGTATCCAGATAAATATGTTAAAACCTGTATCTAGTGCGTCCTGAGTATCCAGTTTAAGGTGTTTAAACTTGTATCTAGTGCGTCCTTAGTATCCAGTTTAAGATGTTAAAACTTGTATCTAGCGCATCTTTAGTATCCAGTTTACGATGTTAAAATGTGTTTTATGACTTACTTAGTGTCCAGTTTAAGATATTAAAACCTGCATCTAGTGCGTCTTTAGTATCCAGTTAAAGATGTTAAAACTTGTATCTAGTGCGTCTTTAGTATCCAGTTTAAGGTGTTTAAACTTGTATCTAGTGTGTCCTTAGTATCCAGTTTAAGATGTTAAAACTTGTATCTAGCGCATCTTTAGTATCCAGTTTACGATGTTAAAATGTGTTTTATGACTTACTTAGTGTCCAGTTTAAGATGTTAAAACCTGCATCTAGTGCGTCTTTAGTATCCAGTTAAAGATATTAAAACTTGTATCTAGTGCGTCCTTAGTATCCAGTTTAAGATGTTAAAACTTGTATCTAGTGCATCTTTAGTATCCAGTTTACGATGTTAAAATGTGTATTCTGGCATACTTAGTGTCTAGTTTTAGATATTTAAACTTGTATCTAGTGCGTCCTAAATATCCAGATTAAGATGTTAAAACTTGTATCTAGTGCTTCCATAGTATCCAGTTTAAGATGTTAAAACTTGTATCTAGTGCGTCCTAAGTATCCAGTTTAAGATGTTAAAACTTGTATCTAGTGCATCTTTAGTATACAGTTTAAGATGTTAAAATTTGTATCTAGTGCGTCTTTAGTATCCAGTTTAAGATGTTAAAATTGTTTCTAGTGCATCCTAAGTATCCGGTTTAAGATGTTAAAACTTGTATCTAGTGCGTCCTACGTATCCAGTTTAAGGTGTTTAAACTTGTATCTAGGGCGTCCTAAATATCCAGTTTAAGATGTTAAAACTTGTATCTAGTACTTCCTTAGTATCCAGTTTAAGATGTTAAAATGTGTATCCTGCCATACTTAGTGTCCAGTTTTAGATATTTAAACTTGTATCTAGTGCATACTTAGTTTCCAGTTGAATATGTTAAAACCTGTATCTAGTGCGTCCTGAGTATCCAGTTTAAGATGTTAACACTTTTATCTAGTGCGTCCTTAGTATCCAGTTAAAGATGTTAAAACTTGTATCTAGTGCGTCTTAAGTATCCAGTTTAACATGTTAAAACTTGTTTCTAGCGCTTCCTTAGTATCCGGTTTAAGATGTTAAAAATTGTATCTATTGCGTCCTAATTATCCGGTTTAAGGTGTTAAAACTTGTATCTAGTGCGTCCTATGTATCCAGTTTAAGATGTTGTAACCTGTATCTAGTGGGTTCTAAATATCCAGTTTAAGATGTTAAAACTTGTATCTAGTGCGTCCTTAGTATCCAGTTAAAGATGTTAAAACTTGTATCTAGTGCGTCCTTAGTATCCAGTTAAAGATGTTAAAACTTGTATCTAGTGCGTCCTTAGTATCCAGTTAAAGATGTTAAAACTTGTATCTAGGGCGTCCTAAATATCCAGTTTAAGATGTTAAAACTTGTATCTAGTGCGTCCTTAGTATCCAGTTAAAGATGTTAAAACTTGTATCTATTGCGTCCTTAGTATCCAGTTAAAGATGTTAAAACTTGTATCTAGTGCGTCCTTAGTATCCAGTTAAAGATGTTAAAACTTGTATCTAGGGCGTCCTAAATATCCAGTTTAAGATGTTAAAACTTGTATCTAGTGCGTCCTTAGTATCCAGTTAAAGATGTTAAAACTTGTATCTAGGGCGTCCTAAATATCCAGTTTAAGATGTTAAAACCTGTATCCAGTGCGTCCTTAGTATCCAGTTTAAGATGTTAAAACTTGTATCTAATGCGTCCTGAATATCCAGTTTAAGATGTTAAATCATGTATCTAGTGCGTCCTAAATATCCAGTTTAAGATGTTAAAACTTGTATCTAGTGCGTCTTTAGTATCCAGTTTAAGATGTTAAAACTTGTATCCAGTGCGTCCTAAATATCTAGTTTAAGATGTTAAAACTTGTATCTAGTGCGTCTTTAGTATCCAGTTTAAGATGTTAAAACTTGTATCCAGTGCGTCCTTAGTATCCAGTTTAAAATGTTAAAACTTGTATCTACTGCATCTTTAGTATAGAGTTTAAAATGTTAAAACCTGTATCTAGTGCGTCCTAAGTATCCAGTTTAAGAAGTTAAAACTTGTATCTAATGCATCCTAAGTATCCAGTTTAAGATGTTAAAACTTGTATCTAGTGCGTCCTAAATATCCAGTTTAAGATGTTAATTCCTGTATCTAGTGCATCTTTAGTATACAATTTAAGATGTGACAATCGCCACAATGCTAACCGAAACAACAACAACGAAAACATTTACATAGTCAGTTTTGAACAGCCCTTTGACTTTTTATTCCTTACTGCAAACCAATTAACCTACATCCGTTAAACCGCCAAATATATAGTTCCATCAGTGATGCAGAGACACGATTAATAATGATCATATCAGTGCTACTTTGGTACCGGATTGATACTAAGATATGAGATTTATTGAGATAATATCTACATAGAGTTAAATTATGTAAATATTATCTTTCTTCACGTTTAGGCAAATAATAAATATCATTGCGCGTTCTATAACTCTCGTGATACTGAAAACACCTCAACGACGCAGTAGAAGGCGTCTGGAAATTCCAAAGATTCTGTAAATAGCTCGCTAGACTGGTTATCGATTATTCTTCAATCTCAATATTATAAACGCTTTATTTTGTAGTTGTTGCAATATATGAAAGCGTCTAGATGATAAAACTGGTTTACAAAGGTTTAATTAAGGACACGAGTTCATGCAGTGTACAAGTTAGACACGTCTGTACGTTCTAGAGTCAATTAGCAATCAATGCTGAAAGTGTAGCTGAATTGAGCTGGAGATCGAACATTATCGTATATGCCTATATATATATTGATACTCGCAAGGCCTACACCGAGATACTGCTTGTTACTTTGCAGGATTTTCTACACGATCTCCACAACTGTGCCATCGGCGCTAAGATATTATGGAATAGGAATGCGTCTAGACATCATACTGAGGTATGGATAGAGAAAGGTATTTAACCCTTTCAATCAGACAATACATACGTGTAGCGGACAACTTTGAAAATATACTGGGATAAATATGAATAATCTGTTATAAGTGACTATCAAATATGTGATACAAGTAGACAGTGTTTACTAGGCGCAAATTGTTCTTTTGATACAATGTTTCCAAAAGTTGTCTGGTACAGAAAGACCAAGATACGTCAACATACGGGAAAGGGAATAAATGGTCGTTTTTTTTCCTGACGCGATATACTGACATTAAACGTGTGACAGTTTGACCTAATTTGTTATAAAGAATTGAATTATCATTGTTTTAATCTGTTTACCTGTCATCACTTAGGGGTCATTCATACTCACAGGATCAGCAGACTCAGAGGTTTTCAAAAACCCTTAGTTCTAAACTTATTGAGTTCACATCGAATGAAAAGCAAGTTATTCAACTGGTATCAATCGCTAAATATGTTAACTTTCATGTTACACAACGAGTCCGCATGCTGAGTGTGCTGGGAAATTATGGGTACACACCGCGTCCTCTCGCTGAGGCTTGCTGTGTAAGTGTGGGTACACACCGCGTCCTCTCGCTGAGGCGTGCTGTGTAAGTGTGGGTACACACCGCGTCCTCTCGCTGAGGCGGGTTGTGTAAGTGTCGATACACATTGCGTTCTCGCGTTGAGTGTTTTTGGGGAAGGAGTACTCGCGCTGAGCGTGCTGTGTAAGTTTCGATACACATTGCGTTCTCACGATGAGTGTTATTGGGGAAGGAGTACTCTCGCTGAGCGTGCTGTGTAAGTTTCGATACACATTGCGTTCTCACGTTGAGTGTTATTGGGGAAGGAGTACTCGCTGAGGGTGCTGTGTAAGTTTCGATACACATTGCGTTCTCGCGTTGAGTGTTATTGGGGAAGGAGTACTCGCGCTGAGGGTGCTGTGTAAGTTTCGATACACATTGCGTTCTCACGTTGAGTGTTATTGGGGAAGGAGTACTCGCGCTGAGGGTGCTGTGTAAGTTTCGATACACATTGCGTTCTCGCGTTGAGTGTTATTGGGGAAGGAGTACTCTCGCTGAGCGTGCTGTGTAAGTTTCGATACACATTGCGTTCTCGCTTTGAGTGTTATTGGGGAAGGAGTACTTGCGCTGAGCGTGCTGTGTAAGTTTCGATACACATTGCGTTCTCACGATGAGTGTTATTGGGGAAGGAGTACTCTCGCTGAGCGTGCTGTGTAAGTTTCGATACACATTGCTTTCTCACGTTGAGTGTTATTGGGGAAGGAGTACTCGCGCTGAGGGTGCTGTGTAAGTTTCGATACACAATGCGTTCTCGCTTTGAGTGTTATTGGGGAAGGAGTACTCGCTCTGAGCGTGCTGTGTAAGTTTCGATACACATTGCGTTCTCACGTTGAGTGTTATTGGGGAAGGAGAACTCTCGCTGAGCGTGCTGTGTAAGTTTCGATACACATTGCGTTCTCACGTTGAGTGTTATTGGGGAAGGAGTACTCTCGCTGAGCGTGCTGTGTAAGTCAGGATACACATTGCGTTCT
>JASEVX010000009.1:1464029-1486529 GCA_031761405.1 Serripes groenlandicus | reverse complement strand
ACGTATTAAAATACATAAAACAACATATTAAAATATATAAACCAACGTATTAAAATATATAAACCAACGTATTAAAATACATAAACCAACGTATTAAAATACATAAACCAACGTATTAAAATACATAAAACAACATATTAAAAATATATAAACCAACGTATTAAAAATATATAAACCAACGTAATTATAAAACACTTAAATATATAAACCAACGTATTAAGATATATAAACCAATGTATTAAACTATATAAACCAACGTATTAAAATATATAAACCAACGTATTGACATACACCAACGTATTAAAACATATAAACCAACGTATCAAAATAATATGATACGTGCTACAATTGTGTACGTCTTGTTTTGCACAACTGCTAAGCTTATCCTGACACCAGTTCATAATACGTAACCAGCCCCATTATTCGTAACCAGTCCATCATTGGTAACCAGTCTAATATTCGTAACAAGTCCATCATTCGTAACCATTCCATCATTCGTAACCCGTCCATTATTCGTAAGCAGTCCAGCATTCGTAACCTGCCTATTATTTGTACCCAGTCCATTATTCGGAACCAGTCTAGCATTTGTAACCAGTCCATTATGCATTAACCAGTTCATTATTCGTAACGATTCCCTTATTCGTAACCAGTCCATTATTCGTAACCGGTCTATCATTCGTAACCAGTCCATTATTTGTAACTAGTCCATCATTTGTTACCAGTCCATCATTCGTAACAAGTCCATTATTGGTAACCAGTCCATTATTCGTAACCAGTTCATCATTCGTAACCAGTCTATCATTCATAACCAGTCCATCATTCGTAACCAGTCCATTATTCGCAACAAGTCCATCATTCGTAACCCGTCCGTTATTCGTAAACAGTACATTATTCGTAACCAGTCCATTATTCGTAACCAGCCGTAACAAGTCCATCAGTTATAACCAGCCGTAACAAGTCCAACATTCGTAACCAGTCCATTATTCGTAACCAGTCCATCATTCGAAACCAGTCCATCATTCGTTTCTAGTCATTCATTCGTAACCAGCTGTAAACAGTCCATAATTCGTAACCAGCCGTAACAAGTCCAACATTCGTAACCAGTCCATCCTTCGTAACCAGTCCATCATTCGTTACCAGCCCTCCATCATTCGTAACAAGTCCATCATTCGTAACCAGTCTATCATTCGTAACCATTCAATTATTCGTAACTTACCATTCCATCATTCGTAACCACTACATAATTCGTAATCAGTCCATCATCCGTAACCAGGCAACCATTCGTAATCAGTCAATTATTCGTAACCAGACCATGTTTCGTAACCAGTTCATCATTCATAAAGAGTCCTTTATTCGTGATTGATTCGTAATTAACTCGTAATTAATTGTCGCAACCTGTAGACACCAGCCCATCATTCGTAATTCATTCTCGCAACCTGTAGACAACAGCTCATTATTCGTAATTCATTCTGGCAACCTGTAGACAACAGCCCATTATTCGTAATTCATTCTGGCAACCTGTAGACAACAGCCCATTATTCGTAATTCATTCTGGCAACCTGTAGACAACAGCCCATTATTCGTAATTCATTCTGGCAACCTGTAGACAATAGCCCATTATTCGTAATTCATTCTGGCAACCTGTAGACAACAGCCCATTATTCGTAATTCATTCTGGCAACCTGTACACACCAGCCCATCATTCGTAATTCATTCTCGCAACCTGTAGACAACAGCCCATTATTCGTAATTCATTCTCGCAACCTGTAGACACCAGCCCATCATTCGTAATTCATTGTCGCAACCTGTAGACACCAGCTCATTATTCGTAATTCATTCTGGCAACCTGTAGACACCAGCCCATTATTCGTAATTCATTGTCGCAACCTGTAGACTCCAGCCCATTATTCGTAATTCATTCTCGCAACCTGTAGACTCCAGCCCATTATTCGTAATTCATTCTTGCAACCTGTAGACTCCAGCCCATTATTCGTAATTCATTGTCGCAACCTGTAGACACCAGCCCATTATTCGTAATTCATTGTCGCAACCTGTAGACACCAGTCCATTATTTGTAATTCATTCTCGCAACCTGTAGACACCAGTCCATGATTCGTAATTCATTCTCGCAACCTGTAGACACCAGCCCATTATTCGTAATTCATTCTCGCAACCTGTAGACACCAGCCCATTATTGGTAATTCATTCTCGCAACCTGTAGACACCAGTTCATCATTCGGAATTCATTCTTGCAACCTGTAGACACCAGCCCATTATTCGTAATTCATTCTCGCAACCTGTAGACACCAGCTCATCATTAGTAAATCATTCTCGCAACCTGTAGACACCAGCCCATTATTCGTAATTCATTGTCGCAAACAGTAGACACCGGCCCATTATTCGTAATTCATTCTCGCTACCTGTAGGCACCAGCCCATTATTCGACATTCATTCTGGTAACCTGTAGACACCAGACCAGTATTCGTAATTCATTCTGGCAACCTGTAGGCACCAGCCCATTATTCGTAATTCATTTTCGCAAACTGTAGACACCTGCCCATTATTCGTAATTCATTCTCGCAAACTGTAGACACCGGCCCATTATTCGTAATTCATTCTCGCAAACTGTAGACACCAGCTCATTATTCGTAATTCATTTTCGCAAACTGTAGACATCAGCCCGTCATTAGTAATTCATTCTCGCAACCTGTAGACACCAGCCCATTATTCGTAATTCATTCTGGCAACCTGTAGACATCAGCCCATTATTAGTAATTCATTCTGGCAACCTGTAGACACCAGCCCATTATTCGTAATTCATTCTGGCAACCTGTAGGCACCAGCCCAGTATTCGTAATTCATTCTCGCAACCTGTAGACACCAGCCCATTATTCGCAATTCATTGTCGCAACCTGTAGACAACAGCCCATTATTCGTAATTCATTCTGGCAACCTGTAGACACCAGCCCATTATTCGTAATTCATTTTCGCAACCTGTAGACAGCAGCCCATTATTCGTCATTCATTCTGGCAAACTGTAGACACCAACCCATTATTCGTAATTCATTCTGGCAAACTGTAGACACCAACCCATTATTCGTAATTCATTCTGGCAAACTGTAGACACCAACCCATTATTCGTAATTCATTCTCACAAACTGTAGACACCAGCCCATTATTCGTAATTCATTCTGGCAAACTGTAGACACCTGCCCATTATTCGTAATTCATTCTCGCAACCTGTAGACACCAGCCCATTATTCGTAATTCATTTTCGCAACCTGTATACATCAGCCTATCATTAGTAAATCATTCTCGCAACCTATCATTAGTAAATCATTCTCGCAACCTGTAGACACCAGTCCATCATTCGTAATTCATTCTCGCAACCTTGAGATACAACATCTATTGTTAAGTGTTTGATATGACCTCACTGGGTTGAATCCTGGTATCATGAGATGGACGCTCCGAATACCAGGCTGGTATTTGTCTTCCTTGTTCCATAAATGTTCCGACATAACGAGGACCCTCCTATATTTGGCTAATATATTCATAGGTGCGAACTATTAACGCACACTGCACATCATACTAAGAGCATACATATCGATAGATGTGAACTATTTACGCACAGTGCACATCATACTAAGATCATACATATCAATAGGTGTGAACTATTTACGCACACTACACATCATACTAAGAGCATACATATCGGTAGGTGTGAACTATTTACGCACACTACACATCATACTAAGATCATATATATCGATAGGTGTGAACTATTTACGCACACTGCACATCATACTAAGAGCATACATATCAATAGGTGTGAACTATTTACGCACACTGCACATCATACTAAGAGCATACATATCGATAGGTGCGAACTATTTACGCACACTGCACATCATACTAAGATCATACATATCGATAGGTGCGAACTATTTACGCACACTACACATCATACTAAGAGCATACATATCGATAGGTGTGAACTATTTACGCACACTGCACAACATACTAAGATCATACATATCGATAGGTGTGAGCTTTTTACGCACACTACACATCATACTAAGATCATACATATCGATAGGTGCGAACTATTTACGCACACTACACATCATACTAAGAGCATACATATCGATAGATGTGAACTATTTAAGCACACTACACATCATACTAAGAGCATACATATCGATAGGTGCGAACTATTTACGCACACTGCACATCATACTAAGATCATACATATCGATAGGTGCGAACTATTTACGCACACTACACATCATACTAAGAGCATACATATCGATAGGTGTGAACTATTTACGCACACTGCACAACATACTAAGATCATACATATCGATAGGTGTGAGCTTTTTACGCACACTACACATCATACTAAGATCATACATATCAATAGGTGCGAACTATTTACGCATACTACACATCATACTAAGAGCATACATATCGATAGGTGTGAACTATTTACGCACACTGCACAACATACTAAGATCATACATATCGATAGGTGTGAGCGTTTTACGCACACTACACATCATACTAAGATCATACATATCAATAGGTGCGAACTATTTACGCACACTACACATCATACTAAGAGCATACATATCGATTGGTGTGAGCTTTTTACGCACACTACACATCATACTAAGATCAAACATATCGATAGGTGCGAACTATTTACGCACACTGCACATCATACTAGGAGCATACATATCGATAGGTGCGAACTATTTACGCACAATGCACATCATACTAGGAGCATACATATCAATAGGTGCGAACTATTTACGCACACTACACATCATACTAAGATCATACATATCGATAGGTGTGAACTATTTACGCACACTACACATCATACTAAGAGCATACATATCGATAGGTGTGAGCTATTAACGCACAATACACATTATACTAAGAGCATACATATCGATAGGTGCGAACTATTTACGCACACTACACATCATACTAAGATCATACATATCGATAGGTGTGAACTATTTACGCACACTACACATCATACTAAGAGCATACATATCAATAGGTGCGAACTATTTACGCACACTGCACATCATACTAGGAGCATACATATCAATAGCTGCGAACTATTTACGCACACTACACATCATACTAAGATCATACATATCGATAGGTGCGAACTATTTACGCACACTACACATCATACTAAGAGCATACATATCGATAGGTGTGAACTATTTACGCACACTACACATAATACTAAGATCATACATATCGATAGGTGCGAACTATTTACGCACACTACACATCATACTAAGAGCATACATATCGATAGGTGCGAACTATTTACGCACACTACACATCATACTAAGAGCATACATATCGATAGGTGCGAACTATTTACGCACACTACACATCATACTAAGATCATACATATCGATAGGTGCGAACTATTTACGCACACTACACATCATACTAAGAGCATACATATCGATAGGTGTGAACTATTTACGCACACTACACATCATACTAAGATCATACATATCGATAGGTGCGAACTATTTACGCACACTACACATCATACTAAGAGCATACATATCGATAGGTGTGAACTATTTACGCACACTGCACAACATACTCAGATCATACATATCGATAGGTGTGAACTATTTACGCACACTACACATCATACTAAGATCATACATATCGATAGGTGTGAACTATTTACGCACACTACACATCATACTAAGAGCATACATATCGATAGGTGTGAACTATTTACGCACACTACACATCATACTAAGAGCATACATATCGATAGATGTGAACTATTTACGCACACTACACAACATACTAAGATCCTACATATCGATAGGTGTGAACTATTTACGCACACTACACATCATACTAAGAGCATACATATCGATAGGTGCGAACTATTTACGCACACTACACATCATACTAAGAGCATACATATCGATAGGTGTGAACTATTTACGCACACTGCACAACATACTAAGATCATACATATCGATAGGTGTGAGCTTTTTACGCACACTACACATCATACTAAGATCATACATATCAATAGGTGCGAACTATTTACGCACACTACACATCATACTAAGAGCATACATATCGATAGATGTGAACTATTTACGCACACTACACAACATACTAAGAGCATACATATCGATAGGTGCGAACTATTTACGCACACTACACATCATACTAAGAGCATACATATCGATAGGTGCGAACTATTTACGCACACTACACATCATACTAAGAGCATACATATCGATAGGTGTGAACTATTTACGCACACTGCACAACATACTAAGATCATACATATCGATAGGTGTGAGCTTTTTACGCACACTACACATCATACTAAGATCATACATATCAATAGGTGCGAACTATTTACGCACACTACACATCATACTAAGAGCATACATATCGATAGATGTGAACTATTTAAGCACACTACACATCATACTAAGAGCATATATATCGATAGGTGCGAACTATTTACGCACACTGCACATCATACTAAGATCATACATATCGATAGGTGCGAACTATTTACGCACACTACACATCATACTAAGAGCATACATATCGATAGGTGTGAACTATTTACGCACACTGCACAACATACTAAGATCATACATATCGATAGGTGTGAGCTTTTTACGCACACTGCACATCATACTAAGATCATACATATCAATAGGTGCGAACTATTTACGCATACTACACATCATACTAAGAGCATACATATCGATAGGTGTGAACTATTTACGCACACTGCACAACATACTAAGATCATACATATCGATAGGTGTGAGCGTTTTACGCACACTACACATCATACTAAGATCATACATATCAATAGGTGCGAACTATTTACGCACACTACACATCATACTAAGAGCATACATATCGATTGGTGTGAGCTTTTTACGCACACTACACATCATACTAAGATCAAACATATCGATAGGTGCGAACTATTTACGCACACTGCACATCATACTAGGAGCATACATATCGATAGGTGCGAACTATTTACGCACACTGCACATCATACTAGGAGCATACATATCAATAGGTGCGAACTATTTACGCACACTACACATCATACTAAGATCATACATATCGATAGGTGTGAACTATTTACGCACACTACACATCATACTAAGAGCATACATATCGATAGGTGTGAGCTATTAACGCACACTACACATTATACTAAGAGCATACATATCGATAGGTGCGAACTATTTACGCACACTACACATCATACTAAGATCATACATATCGATAGGTGTGAACTATTTACGCACACTACACATCATACTAAGAGCATACATATCAATAGGTGCGAACTATTTACGCACACTGCACATCATACTAGGAGCATACATATCAATAGGTGCGAACTATTTACGCACACTACACATCATACTAAGATCATACATATCGATAGGTGCGAACTATTTACGCACACTACACATCATACTAAGAGCATACATATCGATAGGTGTGAACTATTTACGCACACTACACATCATACTAAGATCATACATATCGATAGGTGCGAACTATTTACGCACACTACACATCATACTAAGAGCATACATATCGATAGGTGCGAACTATTTACGCACACTACACATCATACTAAGAGCATACATATCGATAGGTGCGAACTATTTACGCACACTACACATCATACTAAGATCATACATATCGATAGGTGCGAACTATTTACGCACACTACACATCATACTAAGAGCATACATATCGATAGGTGGGAACTATTTACGCACACTACACATCATACTAAGATCATACATATCGATAGGTGCGAACTATTTACGCACACTACACATCATACTAAGAGCTTACATATCGATAGGTGCGAACTATTTACGCACACTGCACAACATACTAAGATCATACATATCGATAGGTGTGAACTATTTACGCACACTACACATCATACTAAGATCATACATATCGATAGGTGTGAACTATTTACGCACACTACACATCATACTAAGAGCATACATATCGATAGGTGTGAACTATTTACGCACACTACACATCATACTAAGAGCATACATATCGATAGATGTGAACTATTTACGCACACTACACAACATACTAAGATCCTACATATCGATAGGTGTGAACTATTTACGCACACTACACATCATACTAAGAGCATACATATCGATAGGTGCGAACTATTTACGCACACTACACATCATACTAAGAGCATACATATCGATAGGTGTGAACTATTTACGCACACTACACATCATACTAAGATCATACATATCGATAGGTGTGAACTATTTACGCACACTACACATCATACTAAGAGCATACATATCGATAGGTGTGAACTATTTACGCACACTACACATCATACTAAGAGCATACATATCGATAGGTGTGAACTATTTACGCACACTACACATCATACTAAGATCATACATATCGATAGGTGTGAACTATTTACGCACACTACACATCATACTAAGAGCATACATATCAATAGGTGTGAACTATTTACGCACATTGTACATCATACTAAGATATCGATTTTAAAAATGATTGACAAGATGGGGATCATGTTCAATTCGTGTTTATGCGTGACCACACTATATATTTGGAGTTGTATTGTTGTCGGTTATTATAAAGCACGGAAAATAATAATGCATAAAAATAAAAACATTTTAGACTCTCAAACTCATTTCTTTAAACAAGTGTAAGTATATCACTATGACTTGTGTAACTATCATACTTCAGTGTAATTAAGTATCGTTACCCATATCTCTATGACTTGTGTAACTATCATACTTCAGTTTAATTGAGTATCCTAACCCATATCACTATGACTTGTGTAACTATCATACTTCAGTGTAATTAAGTATCCTAACCCATATCACTATGACTTGTGTAACTATCATACTTCAGTGTAATTAATTATCTACTTACCCATATCAATATGACTTGTGTAACTATCATACTTCAGTGTAATTAAGTATCCTAACCCATATCACTATGACTTGTTTAACTAGCACACTTCAGTGTAATTAAGTATCCTAACCAATATCACTATGACTTGTGTGACTATCATACTTCAGTGTAATTAAGTATCCTTACCCATATCACTATGACTTGTGTAACCATCATACTTCAGTGTAATTAAGTATCCTTACCCATATCACTATGACTTGTGTAACTATCATACTTCAGTGTAATTGAGTATCCTAACCCATATTACTATGACTTGTGTAACCATCATACTTCAGTGTAATTAAGTATCCTTACTCATATCAGTATGACTTGTGTAACTATCATAATTCAGTGTGATTGAGTATCCTAACCCATATTACTATGACTTGTGTAACTATCATACTTCAGTGTAATTAAGTATCCTTACCCATATCAGTATAAAATGTGCAACTATCATGCTTCAGTGTAATTAAGTATCCTTACCCATACCACTATGACTTGTGTAAATATGATAATTCAGTGTAATTAAGTATCCTTACTCATATCACTATGACTTGTGTAACTATCATAATTCAGTGTAATTGAGTATCCTAACCCATATCAGTATGACATGTGCAACTATCATGCTTCAGTGTAATTAAGTATACTTACCCATATCACTATGACTTGTGTAAATATGATAATTCAGTGTAATTAAGTATCCTTACTCATATCACTATGACTTGTGTAACTATCATAATTCAGTGTAATTGAGAGTATCCTAACCCATATCACTAAGACTTGTGTAACTATCATAATTCAGTGTAATTGAGAGTATCCTAACCCATATCACTATGACTTGTAACTATCATACTTCAGTGTAATTAAGTATCCTAACCCATATCTCTATGACTTGTGTAACTATCATACTTCAGTGTAATTAAGTATCTCCTTACCCATATCAATATGACTTGTGTAACTATCATACTTCAGTGTAATTAAGTATCCTAACCCATATTACTATGACTTGTGTGACTATCATACTTCAGTGTAATTAAGTATCTCCTTACCCATATCACTATGTCTTGTGTGACTATCATACTTCAGTGTAATTAAGTTTCCTTACTCATATCACTATGACTTGTGTAACTATCATACTTCAGTGTAATTAAGTATCTCCTTACCCATATCACTGTGACTTGTGTAACTATCATACTTCAGTGTAATTAAGTATCCTTACTCATATCACTATGACTTGTGTAACTATCATAATTCAGCGTAATTGAGAGTATCCTAACCCATATCACTATGACTTGTGTAACTATGATAATTCAGTGTAATTAAGTATCCTTACTCATATCACTATGACTTGTGTAACTATCATAATTCAGTATAATTAAGTATCTCCTTACCCATATCACTGTGACTTGTGTAACTATCATACTTCAGTGTAATTAAGTATCCTAACCCATATTACTATGACTTGTGTGACTATCATACTCCAGTGTAATTAAGTATCTCCTTACCCATATCACTATGACTTGTGTAACTATCATACTTCAGTGTAATTAAGTATCTCTTTACCCATATCAATATGACTTGTGTAACTATCATACTTCAGTGTAATTAAGTATCTCCTTACCCATATCAATATGACTTGTGTAACTATCATACTTCAGTGTAATTAAGTATCTCCTTACCCATATCACTATGACTTGTGTAACTATCATACTTCAGTGTAATTAAGTATCTCTTTACCCATATCAATATGACTTGTGTAACTATCATACTTCAGTGTAATTAAGTATCTCCTTACCCATATCAATATGACTTGTGTAACTATCATACTTCAGTGTAATTAAGTATCTCCTAACCCATATCACTATGACTTGTGTAACTATCATACTTCAGTGTAATTAAGTATCTCTTTACCCATATCAATATGACTTGTGTAACTATCATACTTCAGTGTAATTAAGTATCTCCTTACCCATATCAATATGACTTGTGTAACTATCATACTTCAGTGTAATTAAGTATCTCCTTACCCATATCACTATGACTTGTGTAACTATGTTACTTCATTTTGTGTCTGTCATGTCATTAAACAACCATGGTACGCTGTAAAATGTTTGTACATCGTACCCAAAGACCCTATTTATTTCTATCCACGTCCATAAGCCATTTACAAACATACAATCAGAGACGATGACAGGGTCAAGATGGCGCCACGCCTACTTTGGTGATTGCAGACGATCAATTTGAAAACATCTAGGTTAAGATATTAGATTTGTCTATAAATAGAAATAAAAGTATATAATAGCCTCCAAAATGCTATGACCACATGGAAAGTTGTTGATTAAGAGCAATTTCACACTCATCGTCTCACGTTTTGCAAAAGTTGTCTGATGTATATGAAGGAAATGTGACCGTATGTGGGAAAGGTTTAAGTATGCGCTCATTTTAGATACTAAGTGAATTGAGATCACTCGGTCCCTCGTAACTTTTTAAATATCTGATTGATATTTGTTCGAGGGAAGATCCATATTTTCGAGACAAAGTGTCCTGTGCAGCAATTCAATATTATAACATCAAACACCGTCCCGGTTATAATATTTCGACGATACAATTTCGAGTCAATACCAAATGGGGAACAATATCTGAAAAAGACTAATAGATCTACAACGTTCTTCCATCCTTTAATAGATCTACAACGTTCTTCCGTCCTTTAATATATCTACAACGTTCTTCCGTCCTTTAATATATCTACAAAGTTCTTCCGTCCTTTAATACATCTACAACGTTCTTCCGTTCTTTAATAGATCTACAACGTTCTTCCGTCCTTTAATATATCTAAAACGTTCTTCCGTCCTTTAATATATCTACAAAGTTCTTCCGTCCTTTAATACATCTACAACGTTGTTCCATCCTTTAATAGATCTACAACGTTCTTCCGTCCTTTAATATATCTACAACGTTCTTCCGTCCTTTAATACATCTACAACGTTCTTCCATCCTTTAATACATCTACAACATGTTTCCATCCTTTAATAGATCTACAACGTTCTTCCATACTTTAATATATCTACAACGTTCTTCCATCCTTTAATAGATCTACAACGTTCTTCCATCCTTTAATATATCTACAACGTTCCTCATCCTTTAATAGATCTACAACGTTCTTCCATACTTTAATAGATCTACAACGTTCTTCCATCCTTTAGTAGATCTACAACGTTCTTCCATCCTTTAATATATCTACAACGTTTTTCCATAATTTAAGAGATCTACAACGTTCTTCCATCCTTTAATAGATCTTACAACGTTTTTCCATACTTTAAGAGATCTACAACGTTCTTCCATCCTTTAATATATCTACAACGTTCTTCCACACTTTAATATATCTACAACGTTCTTCCATCCTTTAATAGATCTACAACGTTCTTCCATCCTTTAATAGATCTACAACGTTCTTCCATCCTTTAATAGATCTACAACGTTCTTCCATCCTTTAATAGATCTACAACGTTCCTCATCCTTTAATAGATCTACAACGTTCTTCCATCCTTTTCGTTTAATCCTCAGTGTTATGAATAAATGTTATGAATAAATGTTATGAAAAAAATGAATAAATATTATGAATAAATATTATGAATAAATGTTATGAATAAATGTTATAAATAATGTTACGAATAAATGTTTCGAATAAATGTTATTAATAAATGTTATGAATAAATTAATAAATATTATGAATAAATATTATGAATAAATGTTACGAATAAATGTTATGAATACATTTTGAAGTATATGTTACGAACAAAAAGTACGGATACATATGATGAAAAAAACTGTTAGGAATAAATATTACGAAGAAATGTCATGGATAAATATTACGAATGAATGGTATGAAATTCTCAAAATGAACTATTACTTCTTTGGCCCAAGTCTTCAAAATTCGATGATGTACATGTAGATGTCAAAAATGTGTGTGCATGTGGGATATGGTTAAAATATAACATTTATATTAGTCACCTCCAGTGGATTCGTGTCTCTCGAGATCTCCGTATCGGTGTTACATTGAGGTGTAGATTAAAGACGGGCTATAGACACTGGTATAACATTTTGAGGGTTGTTTTCTTTGTGAATGTGTGAGACCAAATAATATGATATTTAAAACATTTAAACAGAGTTGAAAACACATTCGGAAAAGAAAATACTTTCATATTAAATGTTAATTTCTCAAAACAATTGTTAATTTTCTAAATGCTCGAAGAAATAGCCAATATCAAATTGTACAATAAAAAGGTTATTGCACGATTATGGAAAACTATTGTTTTAAGACTCGAAAGGCCGGACAACTCAGCCGAAGGAAATCTTCCAAAACAATATTGACATACACATGCAATATCGTTTAATACTGTCTATGGGATATAATTGCGATACCGTGTTAAATTCTAATTAACAAACATAATTATATTTTTCCTATTATTCAAAAACTATTGTCGTAATTTTTTAGGTCGCCATTGATTGATGTCGTTAAAGCGTTTACCATAAATGAGTTAAACACAGCGTTCTCATTACTAGAAACCTGATCAAATTACATAACGCATTTAACGTCATTAACTAATGTTAGATTAAGTACTTGATCACGTTGTCCTTTAACCGATTCTGTCATTTAACATGAGGAACGCTGTTGTCTTTGTTCTGAAACTAGCGGCCAAAGTTTCGTTTTTAACACGAAAAACGTTGTCCGATTAGACTATCTATTGTTATAAGTAGTAGACTAGTCCATACACACACACACACACACACTCTCTCTCTCTCTCTCTCTCTCTCTCCCTCTCTCTCTCTCTCTCTCTCTCTCTCTCTCTCTCTCTCTCTCTCTCTCTCTCCCTCTCTCTCTCCCTCTCTCTCTCCCTCTATCTCTCTCTCTCTCTCTCTCTCTCTCTCTCTCTTTCTCTCTCTCTCTCTCTCTCTCTCTCTCTCTCTTTCTCTCTCTCTCTCTATCTATCTCTCTCTCTCTCTCTCTCTCTCTCTCTCTGTCTGTCTCTCTGTCTCTCTCTCTGTCTCTCTCTCTCTCTCTCTCTCTCTCTCTCTCTCTCTCTCTCTCTCTCTCTCTCTCTCTCTCTCTCTCTCTCTCTCTCTCTCTCTCTACCTCTATATCTCTGTCTCTCTATCTCTCTATGTCTCTCTCTGTCTCTCTCTGTCTCTGTCTCTCTGTCTCTATATGTCTCTCTCTGTCTCTCTCTGTCTCTCTCCCCCTCTCTGCGGCTCCATTCATCTTGAGTTGTTGGACAATTGATCACCTCATCTTTTTATTATCTTCAATAATGGCCTTGCAAACCTCAGGTATGAGTGAGGTGATGATATTCTTGGCCACTTTGAAGTCATACATAAGCTTGTTACCCGAGGCGACATGTCTGATGGTGATGGCCAGCTTCGTTCCTGGTTCTAGAGCCTTTCTCCACCCAGCCTGTAGTTTTCTTCTGGATCCTAGACCTACTCTTTAGAGCAGCTCATCGAACATCTCTGGTTCAACCTTAAGAAGATGAAAAAGGAGGTGCTGTCTTTCATTCTGAGTTCTCTCAGCAGTCTGTCATAATGTCCAAAATGTAGCATCCTGTCTGCTGCCAACCGCGGTCCCCCGTTTCTGTATAACCTCGTCAATCTGGATTTTAACCATCGTCTGTTCTTGTTGATTCAAATCGGCCGATTGATATAGACATCGCCACAAACCTCTTTATGCCACCCGGTTTCCAACTCTGATAAATGACATTACTTTCATTCACAGACAAATTAACTTTTGACTTGTTGCAGGTTTGTTGTCTGTGGGAAAAGGTTAATCGACTGCAGTTCGGTTTAAACAATTTGATTTATATTCTAATTTACATGTATATCAAATATAAATAGGATTGGGCAGAAAGCAATAAGCTTATTTAGGAAGTTTTCTCCTTGTGTATTGCAAATACACAACATAAGCTTTTCAGTAACTAAGTATTTTTCTGTTGTTTATTCTGTTCAGAAGAGAAAAATAACGAATCTAATATTTCTTTATATTCATTTAGCGTATTTATTTTTCTTACCATTTTCATCTTTTGAATACTGAGTAGGATTTTTCTTATGGTTTATAATATGTTTTTACAAATGAAAAAAAAGTCCTTATATATATAGATGTATGTATAATTTATTTACAATTATCATCCTTTTTGTTAATTTGTTTAAGTGATAAAACAAAGAAGAGGAAAAATATAAAGGATAATAAGGAGAAAAAGAAGACGTAGAAGAAGAATAGTTATAGTTTGCATGTTAACACATCTGGAACAGAGGCAAATTTTGAAAAAATTATCTTATGTTTTGTTCACAGTGTCTTCAACTCGTACAATATTATTTTCATGAGTAAGGATAATTCATATGTTGCACAAATGTCGTTGGTTGTATGCGGGAAATGGTTCACGGGTAAAGGAAACCATAAACAAGACGACCATATCGGGCATGTTTATATGATGACCATCTCACACGTGATGATGTCACGTGTTGAATGTGTTTATCCTCCGGTACCATCCGACAAATATATTCCCCTTTGCGTCAGTCCGGAAGTAAGCATCGTCACGACAAAATGAACAATAGAGTATCTCGTTGTCGTCTTTTTTCTTTTGACATCAACGTCGAAAAAAAACCCTGGGAAAATATATGAAAAGGGAGAAATTGTTGATGAATAATTATGCACACTTTCTCTTAATTGTTTTTTTTCAAGTCCATGTCCAAACAAAAGTGTACCCTTGTTTCTAGCTTTCATATATTATGGAAATGATCAGATAGAAATACTTATTGCTTATTTCTGAAAAAAAAAACCACACAAGAAAACAGATTAACTGATCCAGTCTACAGTCTACGCTAGGCATGTATTTCAATGACGAACACAACGTTCCCATATGTACACATGTATGAGTAGTCTCTATGCTAGGAAAGCATTTGAATCACAAACACAACGTTCTCATATGTACACGTGTATGTATGAGTAGTCTTTATGCTAGGCATGTATTTCAATGACTAACACAACGTTCCCATATGGTCACATATATCAGTAGTTGTTATGCTAGGCATGTATTTCAATGACTAACACAACGTTCCCATATGGTCACATATATCAGTAGTTGTTATGCTAGGCATGTATTTCAATGACTAACACAACGTTCCCATATGGTCACATATATCAGTAGTTGTTATGCTAGGCATGTATTTCAATGACTAACACAACGTTCCCATATGGTCACATATATCAGTAGTTGTTATGCTAGGCATGTATTTCAATGACTAACACAACGTTCCCATATGGTCACATATATCAGTAGTTGTTATGCTAGGCATGTATTTCAATGACTAACACAACGTTCCCATATGGTCACATATATCAGTAGTTGTTATGCTAGGCATGTATTTCAATGACTAACACAACGTTCCCATATGGTCACATATATCAGTAGTTGTTATGCTAGGCATGTATTTCAATGACTAACACAACGTTCCCATATGGTCACATATATCAGTAGTTGTTATGCTAGGCATGTATTTCAATGACTAACACAACGTTCCCATATGGTCACATATATCAGTAGTTGTTATGCTAGGCATGTATTTCAATGACTAACACAACGTTCCCATATGGTCACATATATCAGTAGTTGTTATGCTAGGCATGTATTTCAATGACTAACACAACGTTCCCATATGGTCACATATATCAGTAGTTGTTATGCTAGGCATGTATTTCAATGACGAACACAACGTTCCCATATGGTCACATATATCAGTAGTTGTTATGCTAGGCATGTATTTCAATGACTAACACAACGTTCCCATATGGTCACATATATCAGTAGTTGTTATGCTAGGCATGTATTTCAATGACGAACACAACGTTCCCATATGGTCACATATATCAGTAGTTGTTATGCTAGGCATGTATTTCAATGACGAACACAACGCATGTGTTAACCCCATTCCATATACGATAAATCTGCAGCAGACGATTTTGAAAACAACTTGGCAAAACCATGAACAAATGAGTTTATTTACATGAAATTATATTTTCATTGAGTAGGGTTTATAACATTGAGGCAAAAGGAGAAATTGCTCATGATGTGCAATTTCTCCTTTAGCAATGCTTTTAAAAGTCGTCTGCTGCACAGCCGTCCCGCTAGAAAACAACATTGTGGACTCTGCGTAAAGTATCGACCCGGATCAGTCTATATATACCTCTATCCCCATGAGACGGAATATGTTGGCCCAGATCAGTCTGCGCGGACTACGCAGGCTGATTTATCTTGGTCGATACATTACGCAGAGGCTATAATGTTGGTTCTCGCGGGACGGATCATTTCTCGTTGTTACTTCATTGAAGTATTATACGTTTATTTATAGAGATTTCCAAATGTTTTTCCTGAATGTTTTGAACGTCGTCTGCTTCAGATTGGTTGTACGCTACGGGGGAAGTTAGAAAGCAAACCAATAATAATACACCACAACACAACTCTCAAACTTCCGGGTAAAACTGTGTCCGAGAAGCTCATAAAGCTTCTCGTTGTGAAACAAACTCTCGAGATGGTTGAACGAGATCTCGTTCTCTTGTACATGTAACTTACAGATGAGGAGAGCAAGGTTAACCTTTTCCCGCATACAGACGCTTTATTACGCCTCTGCAGCAGATCCTGTTTGATAACATTGGGGCAAAAGAAGAAATTGAATAAAAATATACAGAGATTTTCTATATTTTTGAGGGGATATTTTAAAGGTCTGTAAATGTGTTGTATGAAAGGGGTTAACATTAACTATTAAAATAACACATCGATATAGAATCAAGTTAAAATAACACATCGATATAGAATCAAGTTAAAATAACACATCGATATAGAATCAAGTTAAAATAACACATCGATATAGAATCAAGTTAAAATAACACATCGATATAGAATCAAGTTAAAATAACACATCGATATAGAATCAAGTTAAAATAACACATCGATATAGAATCAAGTTAAAATAACACATCGATATAGAATCAAGTTAAAATAACACATCGATATAGAATCAAGTTAAAATAACACATCGATATAGAATCAAGTTAAAATAACACATCGATATAGAATCAAGTTAAAATAACACATCGATATAGAATCAAGTTAAAATAACACATCGATATAGAATCAAGTTAAAATAACACTTCGATATAGAATCAAGTTAAAATAACACATCGATATAGAATCAAGTTAAAATAACACATCGATATAGAATCAAGTTAAAATAACACATCGATATAGAATCAAGTTAAAATAACACATCGATATAGAATCAAGTTAAAATAACACATCGATATAGAATCAAGTTAAAATAACACATCGATACAGAATCTAGTTTAAGATAACACATCGATATAGAATCAAGTTAAAATAACACTTCGATATAGAATCAAGTTAAAATAACACATCGATATAGAATCAAGTTAAAATAACACATCGATATAGAATCAAGTTAAAATAACACATCGATATAGAATCAAGTTAAAATAACACATCGATATAGAATCAAGTTAAAATAACACATCGATATAGAATCAAGTTAAAATAACACATCGATATAGAATCAAGTTAAAATAACACTTCGATATAGAATCAAGTTAAAATAACACATCGATATAGAATCAAGTTAAAATAACACATCGATATAGAATCAAGTTTAAAATAACACTTCGATACAGAATCAAGTTTAAAATAACACATCGATATAGAATCAAGTTAAAATAACACATCGATATAGAATCAAGTTAAAATAACACTTCGATATAGAATCAAGTTAAAATAACACATCGATATAGAATCAAGTTAAAATAACACATCGATATAGAATCAAGTTAAAATAACACATCGATATAGAATCAAGTTAAAATAACACTTCGATACAGAATCTAGTTTAAGATAACACATCAATACAAAATCTAGTTAAAATGACACATCGATAGAGAATCTAGTTAAAATAACACGTCGATAGACAAACAAATCTAGTTAAAATAACACATCGATAGAGAATCTAGGTAAAAAAACACACATCGATACAGAATCTAGGTAAAATAACACATCGAGAGAGAATCTAGGTAAAATAACACATCGATACAGAATCTAGGTAAAATAACACATCGAGAGAGAATCTAGTTAAAATGACACATCGATAGAGAATCTAGTTAAAATAATACATCGATAGAAAAACAAATCTAGTTAAAATAACATATTGATACAGAATCTAGTTAAAATGACACATCGATACAAAATCTAGTTAAAATAACACATCGATAGAGTATCTAGTTAAAATCACACATCCATACATAATCTAGTTTAAAATAACACATCGATACCGAATCTGATTTAAAATAACACATCGATACAGAATCTAGTTAAAATAAAACATCGATACATAATCTAGTTAAAATGACACATCGATAGAGAATCTAGTTAAAATAACACATCGATAGAGAAACAAATCTAGTTAAAATAACACATCGATACAGAATCTAGTTAAAATGACACATC
The DNA here is from genome assembly GCA_031761405.1 of Serripes groenlandicus. Taxonomy (NCBI): domain Eukaryota; kingdom Metazoa; phylum Mollusca; class Bivalvia; order Cardiida; family Cardiidae; genus Serripes; species Serripes groenlandicus. Next base: position 1,466,931 of record JASEVX010000009.1, on the reverse strand, counting down.
GATAGAGAATCTAGTTTAAAATAACACATCGATAGAAAAACAAATCTAGTTAGAATAACACATCGATACAAAATCTGGTTATAATAACACATCGATAGATAATTTAGATAAAATTACACACCGATAGAGAAACTAGTTAAAATAATACATCGATAGAGAATCTAATTTCAAATAACACATCGATAGAGAATCTAATTTCAAATAACACATCGATAGAGAATTGAGTTAAAATAACGCATCGATGGAGAATTTAGTTAAAATTACACACCGATAGAGAATCTAGTTAGAGTAACACATCGATAGAAAATCTGGTTATAATAACACACCGATAGAGAATCTAATTTCAAATAACACATCGATAGAGCATTGAGTTAAAATAACACATCGAAGGAGAATTTAGTTAAAATTACACACCGATAGAGAATCTAGTTAGAATAACCCATCGATAGAAAATCTGGTTATAATAACACACCGATAGAGAATCTAGTTACACATCGATCGATAATCTGGTTAAAAAAACACATCGATAGAGAATCTAGTTGCACATCGATCGAGAATCTAGTTAAAATAACAAATCGATAGATAATCTAGTTTTAAAATAACACATCGATAGCGAATCTAGTTTAACCATTCGGTCACTCTACAAACAATAACCCCACACAGCGATGCCGCAGATGAATGATTGATTGATTGCTTTGGGCTTAACCTCATTTTCAACAATTGTTTCCAGTCATACTACGGCTGCCAGTGTTCTTGCTCTCTCATACAAGTACTGAACGATCCAGTCATTCTAAGCAACTTGCTTTGTTTTCACATGTAACGTTTATACATTTGATTAAAGACGAATGACACTGACAGCCCACGTGGCTACCGACTGTGCTATCGCGCCTCGAAAATCTAATAGAACATCTATAATAGCACAAGTATATATATTGAGTAGAGACAAAAACATTGTGGAAAAGGGATTAATTGCTCATTTTGCGATAATGTTTTTAAAAGTCTCATCAGAGTGCATCAGGGTTAAGTTTGGGTAATGGTTAACTCTAGAATACACGTACAACTATCATTCGGAACTCCTCGGCAGACTACATATTGAAATATCCCAAGAAATGCCGATTGGAACAACTATGGTCCGTTTTTAATAGCCGCGGGTCAAGATGATTGATCGGTAATCACTGTAAAAGGCAGCACATTTGATAATGTTCTTTTTTTCGTAAAGGAGCTGTGACTTCCGGGCATCCGTGAGGAAATCTGGTTTATGTTCGCGTAGAAGGTTATTTTACTCGAAAGTCCGCTTCATTGGACAGATTTCTGTATCAGTGCTTTCTTTTTCCAGATATGGACGTTTGACCATTATCCCTTTCCCAGATACAACAAATTCGAAAACAGAAAAAAGGGAAACTCTCTGAAAATGAAAATTAATTTATATAAATTGAATTTATTGAATAGAATTGAAAACATTGTGGCAAAAAGGGGAAGATGCTCATCAAGAGCAACTTCTCATTTTCGGGTTTCGGCATTTCTATGTCATTACCCTATCCCTCATATATACGCTTTCTATATGAGGGATAGGGTAATGACATAGAAATGCCGAAACCCGGTATGAATTTGTTAGAAAAAAAGCTCCACCCATCGTATTATTAACGCCCGTCGCACTGTACAATTTTGGTTGTCTGATATTTTACGCCGCTTTCAACAAATGTTTATTTATATCACGGCGTTTCCTGGGTAAGTTATCAGTACTACTGGTCAACTTGTGCTGACACCAGCCAGTCACTCGTAATGCCAACCCCGTAAAGCTGAGCGCCAAGGAGGGCAGCCATTACTACCATATTTTTGACTTTGGTATGACACGGCCGGGGATCAAACCTGCGACACCCGAGGAGGACGCTCTACCACTACACCACCGATGCGGTCTAAACACTGAAGGATGAGATTATTGTGCAGAAGTCTCTAAAACTCTTAGGTAAGTCTGTAGAGCTTCTAACACTCTTAGGTAAGTCTGTAGAGCCTCTAACACTAATATGTAAGTATGTAAAGCATCTTACCCTCTTAGGTAAGTATGTAAAGTCTCTAACACTCTTAGGTAAGTCTGTAAAGTCTCTAACAGTCTTAGGTAAGTCTATAAAACCTCTAACACACTTATGTAAGTATGTTAAGCCTATAGCACTCTTAGTAGGTATGTAAAGCTTCTAACACTCTTAGGTAAGTCTGTAGAGCTTCTAACACTCTTAGGAAAGTCTGTAGAGCTTCTAACACGCTTAGGTAAGCCTGTAAAGCCTCTAACACTCTTATGTATGTATGTCAAGCCTCTAACACTCTTAGGTAAGTCTGTAAAGCCTCTAGAACTATTATGTAAGTCTGTAAAGCATTAACACTATTATGTACGTCTGTACAGCCTCTAACACTATTATGTAAGTATGTAACGCCTCTTACACTCGTATGTAAGTCTGTTAAGCCTCTAACAATATTATGTACGTCTGTAAAGCTTGATCTTGATCAGACTATGTGAACAGTGTATATCTAAATCAGGCTGTGTAAACAGTGTATATCTAAATCAAACTATGTGAACAGTGTATATCTTAATCAGGCTGTGTAAACAGTGTATATCTAAATCAGACTTTGAAGGTCTATAAATTGGGAAATATTTCATATATATGAATTAAAAAATAATATAATGAATTCGAATATTACTCTTTCGGCCTTAAAAGAAATAACATTATAGAACAGGACAATCTTAACAAGACCGGAAATTGCTGGGGGATGACTCGTATACTACATATAGAGTCAGTAGATGATTAGTTCTAATCCAAACAGTCGTAATTACATTGAGATAAGATATGAAGTTACACCTTTACATAATTACAGTGAACGGCTTATGTCTTATTAGTCCAGATAAGGA
>JASEVX010000009.1:1419982-1462482 GCA_031761405.1 Serripes groenlandicus | reverse complement strand
AGACCAGTTTTAAAACATTGTGCAAAATGGAGAATTAACTAATAATGATCAAGCTCTTCCTTTGACACATTGTTTTCAATTGTATTCAATAGTTATCGTTTCTTTTAAGGTGAATTTCTATATTTTCATTAACGTCGTCGGCTGCGAATATATTGTATTGCGGAAAGGTTGTAAGTGACTTGTGAAACGTTTTGGGCAGGGACTAAACTCAGTCGTTCTTGAGTCCGTGTCCTCATCCAATGGCCACGAAATTGTTTTATCCTTATACTAACAAGGAATATTGCTATCGTCTTTTAAATAAAATTAATCTCCAAAACATCGTATTGATTTACTTGTATTCGGTCAATAAGTATTTCCTCAAAAGGTGATACAATCAATTCCCGTCTAATTTTACTTTTAAATTGCCGGTCGTTCGTATGATAATGTGTGTCCAGGCTTTTATTACTATTTAAGTACTGCTTTCAAACAAAGCGGTTTTAGTCTAACCCTTCTCCATTCTCCATATGTAGATGCATCTAGAGGCACATTCTTGGGCTTCCGAACGCGTACGCGCTAACATAATTCCAAACCAATTATAAGAGGCATCTTTAGCCGGGAAGGGAGATTCTCAAGGTCTCACCGGGTGAACTACACACCGGCTAATGCTCGCTAATAGAGCTGGTTGATATTATAATCATAAAAAAGATTGCTTTCGAGACAAATAGGGGGATATTCCATAACAAGTGTGCATGCTCGGTCTATTTATGAACAGTTGATATGGAATAGAAAAGATAAAGTTCACACTACCGACTCATTACGCCTAAGTTATTATATGTAGCAGACATCAAAGGGCAAGGAATCCCGACAACGTCTCCGCTGTTCGGAGGTCCATATTCGGATAGTACGAGGATCCTTGCGCCCAGAGGTACACTATTTATTTTTAACAACCACAGAGCTCAATGCAAATAGACCCAGGGCTACACTGAGTTTTCGACTACTGGTATCAACCCATATGGAAAGTATACGGGGTGGTCATTTACCGGTGTAATCTTGGACAGCGCCATCCCCGAATGGGTATGCCCAGACAATCGCTGTTAAAATTCAACCGTCTACAAAAAAAAAAACCCCAAAAAACACACATATGTATAGGTATATATATATATATATATCTATATATATATATACTAGAAAGTCTGCAAACCAATAGTCCGAAAACAGTAATAGTAGTCACAACGATAGCTGCTCGCCAAATGGCATTAATGCCGAGCGCGAGGGTAAACAACGCCAACCAACAACAACAACACATTTGTAAATGACTTTGAATTTGCAATTTGAATTTGTTGAGTAAACTAAATCCCCATTATGATTTGTTCATTACCTATAATTGATTTTTCACATACGTGTGCAGATTGATGTTATAATGAGCCATTTTCCTTTTGGCACAATGTGTTCAACTCTGTTCAATAATACATTTTATATCTATAGAGATAGTTCTATATTTCAACCTAAATGTTTGCGTGCGCTGCATATTTTGATTTGTTTGAGAAAGATTTAAATATTGAAGAGTTGATAAACAAAACCGTATCCCTTACATTCCATTTTCAGAGTCAGCTGCTTTCTAAAATACCCCAGGAAGAAGTAAAATCTGGACAAGAGAAAGTGTAATATTTGATAAGGGGAATGATAATTCAGATAGTTCATATCATCGCAATAAATAGTGTTGGGTCAGGAAACAGAAATGTCTATTGGCATTCGGTTTTACTGGGTAAGATTTTTTCAAGGTATTTTCCTAATTGTCAATTTCCTATTCAAGACACAAAACTTGCTGCGTTCTGTGAAATCTGGTCAGATTTGATAGATTTGCAAGGCGACTTACGTTGTTGAGGCAGCTTCCCTCCCCTCTGATATATCTGATAGATATGCAAGGCTACCTACGGGGCTGGTGGGGGTTTCCCTCCCCTCTGATATATCTGGTAGATATGCAAGGTGACTTATGGGGCTGTTGGGGATTTCCCTGGCCTCTGATATCTCTGATAGATATGCAAGGTGACTTACGGTAATGATCGGGGTTTCCCTCCCCTCTGATATATCTGATAGATATGCAAGGCGCCTTATGGGGCTGTTGGGGAATTCCCTGGCCTCTGATATATCTAATAGATATGCAAGGCGTATTATGGGGCTGGTGGGGGTTTCCCTCCCCTCTGATAGATCTGTGTTGGTGGGGGTTTCCCTCGCCTCTGATAGATCTGATAGATATGCAAGGCGACTTACGGGTTTGATGGGGGGGGGGGGGGGGGGGTGTTCCCTCCCCTCTGATAATATGATAGATATGCAAGGCGACTAACGGTGTTGGTGGGGCTTTCCCTCGCCTCTGATAGATCTGATAGATATGTAAGGCGACTTACGGGGTTGATGGGGGTTTACCTCCCCTCTGATAGATCTGATAGATATGCAAGGCGACTAACGGTGTTGGTCGGGATTTCTCTCGCCTCTGATATATCTGATAGATATGCAAGGCGACTTACAGGGTTGATAAGGGTTTCCCTCCCGTCTGATATATCTGATATATCTGCAAGGCGACTTACGGTGTTAGTGGGGGTTCCCATTGCCTCTGATAGATCTGATAGATATGCAAGGCGACTTACGGGGTTGATGGGGGTTTCCTTCCCCTCTGATATATATCTGATATATCTGCAAGGCGACTTACGGGGTTGATGGGGGTTACATTCCTCTCTGATAGATTTGATATATCTGCAAGGCGACTTACGGGGTTGATGCAATATCCAAATTAACATTATAGTCAGAAGTCGAACATGGGTTTGTTCAGTCCACATTACCATTATACTCAGAAGTCAAACATGGGTTAGTTCAGTCCATATTAACATTATAGTCACAAGGCGATCATGGCTTAGATCAGTTCAAATTAATATTATAGTCACAAGGCGAACAAGTCGTCGACATTAACATTATAGTCACAAGGCGAACATGGGTTAGATCATTGCACATTAACATTATAATTGCAGTTGCTTCAAAAGCACGGTGAATCGCTCGTTTTGATTGGTTCAAAACCGATCACGTGACTAAAAGGAATTGCGTTTATTTTCCAATAACTGCAATTGATCACATGACCAGTTCACGGAACTACTTTCGGAAAATACCTTTAATTTCGACAGTTAACCGTAAACAATGCCACAAATAATAATGCAGAGGTAATATTCAGCTTAATTTTTTAAAAGTAATAATAAATAACACTTATGAGATAGTATATCTATCACATAAAGTGACTTATGAGGCGTATTTCGATAAAAATGTACTTAACGTTTACAATATTTCTAGATGAAATTTACGGGTTTTGGCGCCAAAGCGACTAACGTATGACGTCAAAACGCTGACGTGACGTCATTTTCCTAGTATTAGGTAATTTTTTCCTAGAATTAGGTCATGTTATCGGCGTAAAGAACATAAAAAAGAGATCCCAATTTTCAATTTATATGTCCCTTTTCAAACAATTCAACAAATTACACAGCTGACATAATGCCCTTCGGGCATTATTTGCTGAGTAATTAGGCAATTTCGTGTTATACTCTTATAACTGTACCAAAACATACATTAAACCCTTTAATACGAAAAAAACCCATGAATGGGTTTTTTCGCTTATAGTTAACAGGTGTGAGATTCTTTTTTTTTTTTTTTTTTTTTTTTCAATAACCCATGAAGCTTTCTGAAATGAAACTGGCCAAATCCATGGGGGCCGCCATTTTGGGTATGTATAAAATGAGTCGAGAAACACGGATTGAAAAAAAATTATTGTCGTCTTTTTAATATTTTTTTTTAAATCGATAATTTGGGTATGTATAAAATGACACGAAAAACACGGATTTTTTAAATTATTGTCGTCTTTTTAATATATTTTTTTTTTAAATCGATATTTATTAAAGTGCTGTGTTTTGGGGGAATTAACATTAACATTAAAAATAAATGGAACTCTGTAAGAAATATGTTTTCCCGTTCGTCAAAAAAACGACAGCATTAGACTTCTACCCCTGAACCTAAATGTTGACTGTATCGTATCCAAAGAAGGACGTGACGTCATTTCCGTAACACTTCATCTTGGCGTAACGTCAATGGAGCGACGTCGTTTCCCGCAAAAAAGTGGTATCAACATGAAATACCCCAAATTCCTATACATGAGCTATTTATCAAACATTGTGGCAAAAGGATAACTTTCTCATAAGGAGCAATTGTTCTTTTAGCGACAATCTTTCCCTAAATCGTCTGTTGCAAAGGCCTCAGAAACCGTCTCTAATAGGGAAAGGGTTTAGCAGAAATGTGACCCCTTACATCATTTGTTCCAGTCATATTGACTGGTTGAAAAAGGCAGTTGCCAGGTGGCATCAGCAAAGAGCTGATCTTTTTGCTTCTTTACCATAATGCAGGTGATCGATTAAGGATCATCTTGGCCATCATGTTTTAACCTCGTTCATTATAAATGTATTCCTTGATTTTCTGAAAGTCTTTACATTATTATTTTCTGTTCGTAATAATAGACGACAGCAATACGAATTCCAAATATTTTTTGATAATGCACAAAACATGACATTAACATTATTATTGTCTAGTCAATTACTTATAAATCCTTTTTTATGGCCAAAGTATGCTCTTTACTTTTTGTTTATAATTATCTTGCGTTTTTTCGTAAATAGGTAGCACCTATAGATATATTAATCTTAGGGCGAACATGGGTTATTTCAATCCAAATCAAAAAATAGTCTCAAGGCGAACATGGGTTAGATCAGTCCACATTCACATTATAGTCACAAGGCGAACATGAGTTAGATCAGTCCACATTTACATTATAGTCACAAGGCGAACATGGGTTAGTTCATTTCACATTTACATTATAGTTACAAGGCGAACATGGGTTAGTTCAGTCCACATTTACATTATAGTCACAAGGCGAACATGAGTTACATCAGCCCACATTTACATTATAGTCACAAGGCGAACATGGGTTAGTTCAGTCCGCATTTACATTATAGTCAAAAGGCGAACATGAGTTACATCAGTCCACATTCACATTATAGTCACAATGCCAACATGGGTTAGTTCAGTCCACATTTAACATTATAGTCACAAGGCGAACATAGGTTAGATCAGTCCACATTTACATTATAGTCTCAAGGCGAACATGGGTTAGTTCAGTCCACATTTACATTATAGTCACAAGGCGAACATAGGTTAGATCAGTCCACATTTTCATTATAGTCACAAGGCGAACATGGGTTAGTTCAGTCCACATTTACATTATAGTCACAAGGCGAACATGGGTTAGATCAGTCCATATTCACATTATTTTCAAAAGGCGAACATGAGTTAGTTCAGTTAACACTTACATTATAGTCACAAGGCGAACATGGGTTAGTTCAGTTCACATTTACATTATAGTCACAAGGCGAACATGGGTTTGTTCAGTCCACATTTACATTATAGTCACAAGGCGAACATGGGTTAGATCAGTCCATATTCACATTATTTTCAACAGGCGAACATGAGTTAGTTCAGTTAACACTTACATTATAGTCACAAGGCGAACATGGGTTAGTTCAGTTCACATTTACATTATAGTTACAAGGCGAACATGAGTTACATCAGCCCACATTTACATTATAGTCACAAGGCGAACATGAGTTAGATCAGTCCACATTCACATTATACGAAAAAAAAACATGAATGGGTTTTTTCGCTTATAGTTAACAGGTGTGAGATTTTTTTTTTTTTTTTTTTTTTTTTCAATAACCCATGAAGCTTTCTGAAATGAAACTGGAAAAATCCATGGGGGCCGCCATTTTGGATATGTATAAAAAGCAGACGTAAAACACAGATTGAAAATTATTGTCGGCTTTTTAATAAAAAAAATAAAATAAAATCAGTTTATTTGGGTATGTATAAAATGAGCAGAAAAGCACGGATTGAAAATTACTGTCGTCTTTTTAATCATTTTTTTTAAAATCGATATTTAAGATCATTAAAGTGCTGTGTTTATGTGGGAATTAAAATGTGTACGAAAAGTTAAATATAAATGGAAATCTGTAAGAAATATGTTTTCCCGTTCGTCAAAAAAACGACAGCATTAGCCTTCTACGCCCGAAACTAAATTTTGACTGTATCGTAGCCAAAGAAGGACGTGACGTCATTTCCGTTACACTTCATCTTGGCGTAACGTCAATGGAGCTACGTCGTTTCCCGCAAATAATTGGTATCAACATGAAAGACCCCAAAATCCTATACATGAGCTATTGACTCACTCATTCAAAGTATAATTATTTATCAAACATTGCGGCAAAAGGATAACTTTCTCATAAGTAGCAATTGTTCTTGTGGCGACAATCTTTTCCTAAATCGTTTGTTGCATAGGCCTCAGAAACCGTCTCTAATAGGGAAAGGGTTTAGCAGAAATGTGACCCCTTACATAATTTGTTCCAGTCATATTGACTGGTTGAAAAAGGCAGTCGCCAGGTGGCATCAGAAAAGGGCTGATCTATTTGCTTCTTTACCATAATGCAGGTGATCGATTGAGGATCATTTTGGCCATCATGTTTTAACCTCGTTTATTATAAATGTATTCCTTGTTTTCTGAAAGTCTTTACTTTATTATTTTCTGTTCAAATAATAGACAACAGCAATACGAATTCCAAACATGTTTTGATAATGCAAGAAACATGACATTAACATTATTATTGTCTAGTCAATTACTTATAAATCCTTTTTTATGGCCAAAGTATGCTTTTTAATTTTTGTTTATAATTATCTTGCGTTTTTTTCGTGAATAGGTAGCACCTATAGATATATTAGTCACAAGTCGAATATGGGTTAGTTCAGTCCACATTTACATTATAGTCACACGGTGAACATGGGTTAGATCAGTCCACATTTACATTATAGTCACACGGTAAACATTGGTTAGATCAGTCCACATTCACATTATAGTCACAAGGCGAACATGGGTTAGTTCAGTTAACACTTACATTATAGTCACAAGGCGAACATGGGTTTGTTCAGTCCACATTTACATTATAGTCACAAGGCGAACATGGGTTAGATCAGTCCATATTCACATTATTTTCAACAGGCGAACATGAGTTAGTTCAGTTAACACTTACATTATAGTCACAAGGCGAACATGGGTTAGTTCAGTTCACATTTACATTATAGTTACAAGGCGAACATGAGTTACATCAGCCCACATTTACATTATAGTCACAAGGCGAACATGAGTTAGATCAGTCCACATTCACATTATAGTCACAAGTCGAATATGGGTTAGTTCAGTCCACATTTACATTATAGTCACAAGGCGAACATGAGTTAGATCAGTCCACATTCACATTATAGTCACAAGTCGAATATGGGTTAGTTCAGTCCACATTTACATTATAGTCACACGGTGAACATGGGTTAGATCAGTCAATATTTACATTATAGTCACACGGTAAACATTGGTTAGATCAGTCCACATTCACATTATAGTCACAAGGCGAACATGGGTTAGTTCAGTCCACATTCACATTATAGTCACAAGGCGAACATGGGTTAGATCAGTCCACATTTACATTATAGTCACAAGTCGAATATGGGTTAGTTCAGTCCCTATTTACATTAAAGTCACACGGTGAACATGGGATAGATCAGTCAACATTTACATTATAGTCACACGGTAAACATTGGTTAGATCAGTCAACATTCACATTATAGTCACAAGGCGAACATGGGTTAGATCAGTCAACATTTACATTATAGTCACAAGGCGAACATGGGTTAGTTCAGTCAACATTTACATTATATTCACAAGGCGAACATGAGTTAGATCAGTTCACATTTACATTATAATCACAAGACGAACATGAGTTAGATCAGTCCACATTCACATTATAGTCACAAGGCGAACATGGGTTAGTTCAGTCCACATTTACATCATAGTCACAAGGCCAACATGAGTTATTTCAGTCCACATTTAACATTATAGTCACAAGGCGAACATAGGTTAGATCAGTCCACATTCACATTATAGTCACAAGGCGAACATGGGTTAGATCAGTCCACATTCACATTATAGTCACAAGGCGAACATGGGTTAGATCAGTCCACATTCACATTATAGTCACAAGGCGAACATGAGTTAGATCAGTCCACACTCACATTATAGTCACAAGGCGAACATGAGTTAGATCAGTCCACATTCACATTATAGTCACAAGGCGAACATGAGTTAGATCAGTCCACATTCACATTATAGTCACAAGGCGAACATGAGTTAGATCAGCCCACACTCACATTATAGTCACAAGGCGAACATGAGTTAGATCAGTCCACATTTACATTATAGTCACAAGGCGAACATGGGTTAGATCAGTCCATATTCACATTATAGTCAACAGGCGAACATGAGTTAGTTCAGTCAACATTTACAGTATAGTCACAAGGCGAACATGGGTTAGTTCAGCCCATATTTACATTATAGTTACAAGGCGAACATGAGTTAGATCAGTCCACATTCACATTATAGTCACAAGGCGAACATGAGTTAGATCAGTCCACATTCACATTATAGTCACAAGGCGAACATGAGTTAGATCAGCCCACACTCACATTATAGTCACAAGGCGAACATGAGTTAGATCAGTCCACATTTACATTATAGTCACAAGGCGAACATGGGTTAGATTAGTCCATATTCACATTATAGTCAACAGGCGAACATGAGTTAGTTCAGTCAACATTTACAGTATAGTCACAAGGCGAACATGGGTTAGTTCAGCCCATATTTACATTATAGTTACAAGGCGAACATGGGTTAGATCAGTCCACATTCACATTATAGTCACAAGGCGAACATGGGTTAGATCAGTCCACATTTACATTATAGTCACAAGGCGAACATGGGTGAGTTCAGCCCATATTTACATTATAGTTACAAGGCAAACATGGGTTAGATCAGTCCACATTCACATTGTAGTGACAAGGCGAACATGGGTTAGATCAGTCCATATTCACATTATAGTGACAAGGCGAACATGGGTTAGTTCATTCCATATTAACATTATAGTCACAAGGCGAAAATGGGTTAGTTCGGTCCACATTTACATTATAGTCACAAGGCGAACATGGGTTAGATCAGTCCACATTTACAGTATGGTCACAAGGCGAAAATGGGTTAGTTCAGTCCACATTTACATTATAATCGCAAGGCGAACATAAGTTAGTTCAGTCAAGATTTACATTATAGTCAAAAGGCGAACATGGGTTATATCAGTACATATTCACATTATAGTCAAAAGGCGAACATAAGTTAGTTCAGTCAAGATTTACATTATAGTCACAAGGCGAACATGGGTTAGATCAGTCCACATTTACATTATAGTCACACGGTGAACATTGGTTAGATCAGCCCACATTTACATTATACTCACAAGGCGAACATGGGTTAGTTCAACCAACTTTTACATTATAGTCAAAAGGCGAACATGGGTTAGATCAGTTCAAATTAATATTATAGTCACAAGGCGAACATGGGTTAGTTCAGTCCACATTTACATTATAATCACAAGACGAACATGAGTTAGATCATTCCACATTCACATTATAGCCACAAGGCGAACATGGGTTAGTTCAGTCCACATTTTACATCATAGTCACAAGGCCAACATGAGTTATTTCAGTCCACATTTAACATTATAGTCACAAGGCGAACATAGGTTAGATCAGTCCACATTCACATTATTGTCACAAAGCGAACATGGGTTAGATCAGTCCACACTTACATTATAGTCACAAGGCGAACATGAGTTAGATCAGCCCACATTTACATTATAGTCACAAGGCGAACACGGGTTAGATCAGTCCACACTCACATTATAGTCACAAGGCGAACATGAGTTAGTTCAGTCAACATTTACATTATAGTCACAAGGCGAACATAGGTTTGTTCAGCCTATATTTACATTATAGTTCATTTCACATTTACATTATAGTTACAAGGCGAACATGGTTAGTTCAGCCCACATTCACATTATAGTCAAAAGGCGAACATAAGTTAGTTCAGTCAACATTTACATTATAGTCACAAGGCGAACATGGGTTAGTTCGGTCCACATTTACGTTATAGTCAAAAGTCGAACATGAGTTAAATCAGTCCATATTCACATTATAGTCACAAGGCGAACATGGGTTAGTTCAGCCCATATTCACATTATAGTTACGAGGCGAACATGGGTTAGTTCAGTCCTCATTTACATTATAGTCACAAGGCGAACATGGGTTAGTTCGGTCCACATTTACATTATAGTCAAAAGTCGAATATGGGTTAGATCAATTCACATTTACATTATAGTCACAAGGCGAACATGGGTTAGTTCGGTCCACATTTACATTATAGTGACAAGGCGAACATTGGTTAGATCAGCCCACATTTACATTATAGTCACAAGGCGAACATGGGTTATTTCGGTCCACATTTACATTATAGTCACAAGTCGAATATGGGTTAGATCAGTCCACATTTACATTATAGTCACAAGGCGAACATGGGTTAGTTCAGCCCATATTTACATTATAGTTACAAGGCGAACATGAGTTAGTACAGTCAACATTTACATTATAGTCACAAGGCGAACATGGGTTAGATCAGTCCACATTTACATTATAGTCACAAGGCGAACATGGGTTAGATCAGTCCACATTTACATTATAGTCACAAGTCGAACATGGGTTAGCTTAGCCCACATTTACCTTATAGTCACAAGGCGAACATGGATTAGTTGAGCCTACATTTACATTATAGTCACAAGTCGAACATGGGTTATTTTAGCCCACATTTACATTATAGTCTCAAGGCGAACATGAGTTAGATCAGCCCACATTTACATTATAGTCACAAAGCGAACATGAGTAAGTTTAGCCCCCATTTACATTATAGTCGCAAGGCGAACATGGGTAAGATAAGCCCACATTTACATTATAATCACAAGGCGAACATGGGTTAGTTCAGCCAACATTTACATTATAGTCTCAAGGCGAACATGAGTTAGATCAGCCCACATTTACATTATAGTCACAAGGCGAACATGGGTTAGTTCAGTCCACACTCACATTATAGTCACAAGGCGAACATGTGTTAGATCAGTCCATATTTACATTATAGTCACAAGGCGAACATGTGTTAGATCAGTCCATATTTACATTATAGTCACAAGGCGAACATGGGTTAGTTTAGCCCACATTTACATTATAGTCTCAAGGCGAACATGAGTTAGATCAGCCCACATTTACATTATAGTCTCAAGGCGAACATGGGTAAGATCAGCCCACATTTACATTATAGTCACAAGGCGAACATGGGTTAGTTTAGCCCACATTTACATTATAGGCTCAAGGCGAACATGAGTTAGATCAGACCACATTTACATTATAGTCACAAGGCGAACATAGGTTAGATCAGCCCACATTTACATTATAGTCACAAGGCGAACATGAGTTATATCAGCCCACATTTACATTATAGGCTCAAGGCGAACATGAGTTAGATCAGACCACATTTACATTATAGTCACAAGGCGAACATGAGTTAGATCAGCCCACATTTACATTATAGTCTCAAGGCGAACATGGGTAAGATCAGTCCACATTTACATTATAGTCACAAGGCGAACATGGGTTAGTTTAGCCCACATTTACATTATAGACTCAAGGCGAACATGAGTTAGATCAGACCACATTTACATTATAGTCACAATGCGAACATAGGTTAGATCAGCCCACATTTACATTATAGTCACAAGGCGAACATGAGTTATATCAGCCCACATTTACATTATAGGCTCAAGGCGAACATGAGTTAGATCAGACCACATTTACATTATAGTCACAAGGCGAACATAGGTTAGATCAGCCCACATTTACATTATAGTCACAAGGCGAACATGAGTTAGATCAGCCCACATTCACATTATAGTCACAAGGCGAACATGAGTTAGATCAGACCACATTTACATTATTGTAACAAGAAAAACATTAGTGTTGCCAGTCGTATTTGTTGTAAATGAACATTGAAAAGTCGACCTTAAGCTTTTTCCTCATACAGATGATTTTGACGCCTTTGCAGCAGACGACTTATGCAAACTTTGTGATAAAAGGGGAAATCGCTCGTAATTTGCAATTTCTCTTTTGACCTCTATGTTTTCAAAACTATCTAATTACAATGTTTTCTTCTTTTTATATTTTTACATCAAATCTTTCCAATGTCGTCTGCTGCAGATTTGATGTTAATGGGAAAATGTTAAATGAAAAAAGATTTACGAAATGACGATGTTTATGTATATACAAATTGACCATGACGATGTGTATGTATATACAAACTGACCGTTAGACATGACGATGTGTATGTATATAACTGACCATTAGAGAGAATAACCGGTCATTGACCTCTCCTTATCTAAGTTAACCAAACATAATAAATCGATTATCGGTACGTGGTGTGGTCATTTCTTTCACTCTGACCAAACAGTTCAAGTTGGGGTCGGGAGTCTCGTCACTGATCATGCGGATTATATATAATAGGATCCGCACCTGGTGTAAAGAGGTCTTGACGAACAATGTGGAAGTCCATGACAGAATGTACATCCCTTTAGTCTTAACCCTTTCAAACATTCAGCAAATTGGCCGCAGACGAAATTTAGAAAAAGATACGGAAATTCTATAATGTGTGTGTATATGTCTCTGGCGTAGTGTACACCGCATACATACACTGTCTCAAATAGACCCAATACATTTAAATATTCATTCAATCTGAACACTCGACAATCACACTTTCTCTGTCTTCATTTATTATGTGGCACCGTTAATAAGATTTCATTTTGACAACATTTTGATTGGCTATCGCAAAGTTTAATTTCAGTCTGTCCTCAGATCTATATGAACGTTTGAAAATCCAGCCAAGTTAAAGTCTTGTTTTAATGAGTTACTTAATATGCACGTATTATTACAACCGACTGTCTACGTTAAACAAATAACCCGAATCAAGTAGCAAGCTCAACCATGTCGTGTTTTATAACGAAACCAGACCATACATATACTACAGCTTTTTTGATTTTTGGATTGTTAGATTTCAAGTCTCCTGGCATCTCTCACGTATTCAAGTCTCCTGACATACCTCACGTATTCAAGTCTTCTGACATCTCTCACGAATTCAAGTCTCCTGACATAGCTCACGTATTCAAGCCGTCAGACATAGCTCACGTATTCAAGCCGTCATACATAGCTCACGTATTCAAGCCGTCAGACATAGCTCACGTATTCAAGCCGTCAGACATAGCTCACGTATTCAAGCCGTCAGACATAGCTCACGTATTCAAGCCGTCATACATAGCTCACGTATTCAAGCCGTCAGACATAGCTCACGTATTCAAGCCGTCATACATAGCTCACGTATTCAAGCCGTCAGACATAGCTCACGTATTCAAGCCGTCAGACATAGCTCACGTATTCAAGCCGTCATACATAGCTCACGTATTCAAGGCATCTGACATAGCTCACGTATTCAAGCCGTCATACATAGCTCACGTATTCAAGGCATCTGACATGACTCACGTATTCAAGCCGTCATACATAGCTCACGTATTAAAGCCACCTGACATGGCTCACGTATTCAAGCTATCTGACATGGCTCACGTATTCAAGCTATCTGACATGGCTCACGTATTCAAGCCATCTGACATGGCTCACGTATTCAAGCCATCTGACGTGGCTCACGTATTCAAGCCATCTGACATTGCTCACATATTCAAGCCATCTGACATGGCTCACGTATTCAAGCCATGTGACATGGCTCATGTATTCAAGCCATCTGACATGGCTCACGTATTCAAGCCATCTGACATGGTTCACGTATTCAAGCCATCTGACATGGACATGGCTCACGTATTCAAGCCATCTGTAATGGCTCACGTATTCAAGCCATCTGACAAGGTTCACTTATTCAAGCCATCTGACATGGCTCACGTTCGCAAAACGTCTGACATGGTTCACGTATTCATGCCACCTGACATGGTTCACGTATGCAAGGCACATGCCATGGCTCACGTATTCAAGCCATCTAACATGGCTCACGTATTCAAGCCATCTGACATGGCTCAAGTATTCAAGCCATCTAACATGGCTCACGTATTCAAGCTACCTGACATGGCTCACGTATACATCTGACATGGCTCACGTATTCAAGCCATTTGACATGGCTCACGTATCCAAGCCATCTGACATGGTTCACGTATTCAAGCCATCTGACATGGACATGGCTCACGTATTCAAGCCATTTGAAATGGCTCACGTATTCAAGCCATCTGACATTGTTTACGTTATTAAGCCATCTGACGTGACTCACGTATTCAAGCCATCTGACATTGCTCACATATTCAAGCCATCTGACATGGCTCAGGTATTCAAGCCATCTGAAATGGCTCACGTATTCAAGCCATCTGACATGGCTCACGTATTCAAGCCACCTGATATGGCTCACGTATTCAAGCCACCTGATATGGCTCACGTATTCAAGCCATCTGATATGGCTCACGTATTCCAGCCATCTGACATGGCTCACGTATTCCGGCCACCTGATATGGCTCACGTATTCCAGCCATCTGACATGGCTCACGTATTCCAGCCACCTGATATGGCTCACGTATTCAAGCCTCCTATATGGCTCACGTATTCCAGCCACCTGATATGGCTCACGTATTCCAGCCATCTGACATGGCTCACGTATTCCAGCCACCTGACATGGCTCACGTATTCAAGCCACCTGATATGGCTCACGTATTCCAGCCACCTGATATGGCTCACGTATTCAAGCCACCTGATATGGCTCACGTATTCCAGCCACCTGATATGGCTCACGTATTCAAGCCACCTGATATGGCTCACGTATTCCAGCCATCTGACATGGCTCACGTATTCCGGCCACCTGATATGGCTCACGTATTCCAGCCATCTGACATGGCTCACGTATTCCAGCCACCTGATATGGCTCACGTATTCAAGCCTCCTATATGGCTCACGTATTCCAGCCACCTGATATGGCTCACGTATTCCAGCCATCTGACATGGCTCACGTATTCCAGCCACCTGACATGGCTCACGTATTCAAGCCACCTGATATGGCTCACGTATTCCAGCCACCTGATATGGCTCACGTATTCAAGCCACCTGATATGGCTCACGTATTCCAGCCACCTGATATGGCTCACGTATTCAAGCCACCTGATATGGCTCACGTATTCCAGCCATCTGACATGGCTCACGTATTCCAGCCATCTGACATGGCTCACGTATTCCAGCCACCTGACATGGCTCACGTATTCAAGCCACCTGATATGGCTCACGTATTCAAGCCTCCTATATGGCTCACGTATTCAAGCCACCTGATATGGCTCACGTATTCAAGCCACCTGATATGGCTCACGTATTCAAGCCTCCTATATGGCTCACGTATTCAAGCCACCTGATATGGCTCACGTATTCCAGCCATCTGACATGGCTCACGTATTCAAGCCACCTGATATGGCTCACGTATTCCAGCCATCTGACATGGCTCACGTATTCAAGCCACCTGATATGGCTCACGTATTCAAGCCACCTGATATGGCTCACGTATTCAAGCCATCTGATATGGCTCACGTATTCCAGCCTCCTGATATGGCTCACGTATTCCAGCCTCCTGATATGGCTCACGTATTCAAGCCACCTGATATGGCTCACGTATTCAAGCCACCTGATATGGCTCACGTATTCAAGCCACCTGATATGGCTCACGTATTCCAGCCTCCTGATATGGTTCACGTATTCAAGCCACATGATATGGCTTACGTATTCAAGCCACATGATATGGCTCACGTATTCAAGCCACCTGATATGGCTCAACTACTCCAGCCGTTTTTTCGCGCCTCTGTAGCAGACATAATTTGTAAACATTTTGGCAAAAAGAGAAATTGCTCATTATAAGCAATTTCTCTTTTTGCCACAACGTTTCAACTCTTTTCAATACATACACCAGTTTTCGTCTCCTCCGGGTTTGACATACGTGGGTAAGAGTTAATATATGTTTTAATGGTTCAGACTTTCAGAAAATAATGAAATATATCCATAATGAACAAGGTTTAAACATGAGAGCCAGATGACCCGCAATCGATCACCTGCATGATGGTGACAAAGTAAAGGTGTAACTAATATAATCGGGTGAAATTTGTTTATTTCAGCCCTTTTCTGATTACACCTGGCGACTATCTTTTTCAAGCAGTCAATCTGGCTGGAACAAATGATGAAGGGGTCACACTTATGCTTAACCCTTTGCCGAATAGAGACGGTTTCTGACGCCTCTACAACATACGACTTAGGAAAAGAGCAATTTATCCTTTTGCCAAAATGTCTGATCAATAATTATACCTTGATTTATAGATAATTATTTTATTTCCTTGCCAGCTTGTTTTCAAATTTTATTTTTATTGTTTTAGTTTGTTTATTTGTATGAATGATTAAGCCTATGTGGATATGAGGGGGGGGGGGGGGGGGTCTTTATGTATTTGTTGCGTATGGGGGTGGGGATCAAGATTGACATGTACATATACATTCTGATCTGATCTAGCACTACACAACCTTTCACATTTCATAACAATTTTGATTGAGTGAATCTTGTGCTCATGTATAAGAATTTGGGGTCTTTCATGTTGATCCCACCTTTACTGCTGGAAACGACGTCGCTCCATTTGACGTCACGCCAAATAAAGTGTTACGTAAATGACGTGACGTCGTCCTTCGCTACAATAATCATCATGTTAATCATCATGTTAATTATCATGTTAATCATCATGTTAATTTATCGTATTAATCATCATGTTAATTATCATGTTGATTATAATTTTAATCATCATGTTAATTATCATGTTGATCATCATGTTAATTGTCATGTTAATCATCGTGTTAATCATCATGTTAAATTATCATGTTAATCATCATGTTAATTATCATGTTAATCTTCATGTTCAATACTTTCAAGAAAGACGCCACATAGTGTGTGATCTTCGTGTTAAATAAAACTTAAAAAGGCCTTCTGCCGAAATATTGAACAATAGATTGTTTTTTATTTTGATCTATGTAGGCTTCAAACACGACCGTTGTTTCTGTAAAACGCTTTACTGTAAAATGACATGCGTCTAGATCACCTTGTCAATACGGTACAGTCAACATTTAGGTTCGGACCACAGGCGTCTGCATTACCATTACAGAAAGAAATAGGGCAAAAAACCATAATACCTCGTCAAAAAGTATCTCTATTTTGTCCATACACTATGATAAAAATGATCGTAATGTTAATTTGGGGAATCCCTCCCGTGTTCCTATAACTAGCCCCTCTATACGGTCCATAAAGTATAATAATAATGACAAGGTGTGCAACGACATTTTACCCCTTTGCTCGATTTGGGCAATAATTTCCGCCGAAAAACGTCTAAGACAGGTTCATAAGTGATTTTTCTCATGATCCACCACATCAATATTTGCCAACTGACCAATACGCCGGCGTTTTTAAGCTTAATGTTCATTTTATTTGGAAATTTGCAGTTGTCCTGACCGCCATGCGCTGACGTCACAATTTGCAACATTCCGCAGCGACAGATTATTTAACCTACGATTTAAAACATGGTCTAAAAATATTTTCTATACTTCTTTTGAAAACTTACAAATAAATACCGTATTTCCTTTTTAATAATTTATTTTTGAAAGAAAAATGATTAAATACCAACCCCAACAAACATTGCTCAGGTACAATATTCTAAAAAAGCGCGTCATTTCGCGATAAATTTTCGCTGCGGAACGTGATTATTGTGACGTCTGCGCATGGCGGTCGTGACAACTGCAAATGTTCAATTATAATGAACATTAAGGGTACAAACACCGGCGTATTGGTCGGTTGGCAAATATTGATGTGGTGGATCATGAGAAAAATCATTTATGGACCTGTCCCTACCTGGGACCAGGTCGTTTAAGACGTTTTTCTGCGAAAATTATTGCCCGAATCGAGCAAGGGGGTAAAACGCCGTTTCACACATTGTCATTATTATTACACTACATGGACGTATAGAGGGGCTATTTATAGTAACACGTGCGGGATTCCCCAAATTACCATAACGATCATTTTATCATAGCGTATAGACAATACAGAGAGACTTTTGAGTATTTTAACGAGTTATTGTGTGATTTTCCGCATTTTTCTGTAATAGGAATTCGGACGCCTGTGATTACATTTGGAAATTTACAGATGGCCTGACGTCACAATTTTGAGCATTCAGCAGCGAAAGATTAATCAAACGACGATTTTAAACATGGTCTAAAAATAATTTGTTATACTTTTTTCGAAAACGTACAAAATCATTCAAATAAATACAGTATTGTTTATGAATAAGGTTTTTTTTTTTTCGGAATAAGACGCGCATGGCGATCAGTCTTCTGCAAATGTCCACACACATTTAACGAACATTAAGCTCCAGTACAGCATCTTTATGGTTCTTTAAATTATGGATCGCGAGAAAAAAATCATTGTTTGGCCTATTTCTACAAAATAATATGCCAACCCAGTTGTTTTTCGATTACAATTCTGGTCCGAATGGATAAGGGGCTTAAAATCGCGTTGCACACCTTGTTTTTATATATAATACAATAGGGAGTCTATTTATAGTAGCACTGTCTTTTTCTTTTTGATTTCTTGAGTTTTCTCATACGATAACAATTACGGTCGTTATTAGTATTATAGCATATGGACCATATGAATACTATTTGTAGTAGTTTAACCATGTATTGCATGTTAGGCTTTTCAAAATTCTCTCTAAAAAAAAATCGGACGCCTGTGCGTAGTATTGTTGTCGTCTATTATGACGATCAGGTAAGCAAAATCATACTCAGTACAATTTATTTTTTAACTTTTTCGTAAAAATGTTAGTTCACACGAAAGTACACAGCACTTGTATGCCCTTAAATATCGATTTAAAAACAAAGTGATAGACTAGACGACAATAATTTTCAGTCCGTGTTTTTCGTCTGACCGATCGCTTTTACATACCCAAAATGACGACTCGCATGCTTTGAGCATGGTTCAGTGCAGGAAAGTGTCATTGTTTATATAAAAAAAAAAATCGAGTCATTCAAAATTGTGTAATAGTGCGTGATTCACACACCCATCATAACTTTTTATCTTAAGTGCAAATCGTGTTATTTCGTTAATTAAAATATAGAAATGTGTATATTATTTATCCTGTCTCAAAAGTTCTACAAAGGATATAATAAAAGAAAAACAATATTGCAATAGCGATATCTGGCTTTATATTGTCTACTCGGGGTGTGGAACATTTGACATATCTCTCAACCTTCGGTCTCGCGTAATATCAATATCCACGTCCCTTATCGTACAATACCAATACTAGCTATTGCAACATTATTTTCGCTATATACGGCGACGGGTACCATTTATATACATAAGATAGAATTATATCGTTCTGGTCAAGTCTAGTAGCTTCTTGTCAGAATGCTGACCATCTCGGTGGTGTAACTGTAAAACGTCCGCATCGGGTGCGGGAGATCGCGGGCTCGATCCTCCTTGGCGCTTAGGGCTGTGGGTCTGGCATTACGACTGACTGGCTGGTGTCATGATGATTAGACCAGTAGTTCTGGTAGGTTACTCAGGAAACGCAGTGATATAACTGAACGTGGCGTCATACGCCAAACAATCAATTGCTTTAGTAATGTTTGCGAAAATACTCGGCAAACTGTTAAGTTTGCTAGGGTGCTGAATATGTGGAACATAAGTATAAAATAAATCTACACTGGTATTTTGCTGAGGAGTAGTGTGCAGCTGCAGCTATCAGTGATGGTTTCGTATGTCGAAAGGCAGATGTAATAGTCTATAGTCATGGGAGATAAGTATTGAATCCACTGACCATTTTCAGACTCAAATTGATAACCGGGATCGACTACTTCATCTTGACAATGACTAGTAATTGGACGATAGTAACTTTAATATCACGGGTCGCCTAAATATTTAACTCCGTCAAACTTTTATAATTTCAAATACAATTCATAATATCGCGGCTATAGTTCTGCTGGTAAAATCGCCAAATCAGTGTATTGTGTATATAACATCGGTCAATAAAGTGAACATCGGTCAATATAGTGCGGGCAACAGCTACGGACAATGACATTGACCCTGTCCCTACTGTCCGGTCGTGGAGAAAAAAATAACTATGGTCTTATCGGTAAATGGGCAAAACCAAACATTGACCTAAAGGTGTGTAACAGTCTTAGTGATGTAGGACTCTTTAACCCTTCATTCATTCAATAAATCTGCAGCAGACGACGAGGCAAAGCTATGGAAAGTCTCTACAAATAAAAGAGTGATTATTTAATCGAGTTGAAAACATCGTAGCAAAAGAAGAAAATTGCTCATTTTGAGGGTGGGAAATGGATATCTATATTCATGACTCGGTGTATCATGATATCCTGTGTTTTACAAAACATTAACGAACAGTCACACCAGGTAAAAGGGTATATTATTCAATAGTCTAATACGTTGGAATCTCGCCAGAGCATCCAATGATTGCAATTAGTACAACACAATGTTTGACTTCTGAACACAAATCTGGAAGTATAGCCCCACGGATTTTACGACAAGATATACACTGTTCGTATATTACTGACACACGATATACACTGTTCGTATATTACTTACACAAGATATGCACTGTTCATATATTACTTACACAAGATATGCACTGTTCGTATATTACTTACACACGCTATACACTGTTCATATATTACCTACACAAGATATGCACTGTTCGTATATTACTTACCCACGATATACACTGTTCGTATATTACTTACATACGATATACACTGTTCATATATTACTTACATACGATATACACTGTTCATATATTACTTACACAATATATACACTGTTCGTATATTACTTACACACGATATACACTGTTCATATATTACTTACATACGATATACACTGTTCATATATTACTTACACAAGATATACACTGTTCATATATTACTTACACACGATATACACTGTTCATATATTACTTACACAAGATATACACTGTTCATATATTACTTACACACGATATACACTGTTCATATATTACTTACATACGATATACACTGTTCATATATTACTTACATACGATATACACTGTTCATATATTACTTACATACGATATACACTATTTGTATATTACTTACATACGATATACACTGTTCATATATTACTTACATACGATATACACTGTTCATATATTACTTACATACGATATACACTGTTAATATATTACTTACATACGATATACACTGTTCATATATTACTTACATACGATATACACTGTTCATATATGACTTACACAAGATATACACTGTTCATATATGACTTACATACGATATACACTGTTCATATATTACTTACACAAGATATACACTGTTCATATATTACTTACACAAAATATACACTGTTCATATATTACTTACATACGATATACACTGTTCATATATGACTTACATACGATATACACTGTTCATATATTACTTACATACGATATACACTGTTCATATATTACTTACATACGATATACACTGTTCATATATTACTTACACAAGATATACACTGTTCATATATTACTTACACAATATATACACTGTTCATATATTACTTACACACGATATACACTTTTCATATATTACTTACATACGATATACACTGTTCATATATGACTTACACAAGATATACACTGTTCATATATGACTTACATACGATATACACTGTTCATATATTACTTACACAAGATATACACTGTTCATATATTACTTACACAAAATATACACTGTTCGTATATTACTTACACACGATATACACTGTTCACTTATTACTTACATACGATATACACTGTTCATATATTACTTACATACGATATACACTGTTCATATATTACTTACATACGATATACACTGTTCATATATTACTTACATACGATATACATTGTTCATATATTACTTACACAAGATATATGTACACTGTTCATATATTACTTACCCAAGATATACACTGTGCATATATTACTTACACACGATATACACTGTTCATATATTACTTACATACGATATACACTGTTCATATATTACTTACACAAGATATACACTGTTCATATATGACTTACATACGATATACACTGTTCATATATTACTTACACAAGATATACACTGTTCATATATTACTTACACAATATATACACTGTTCATATATTACTTACACAAGATATACACTGTTCATATATTACTTACACAAAATATACACTGTTCGTATATTACTTACACACGATATACACTGTTCATATATTACTTACATACGATATACACTGTTCATATATGACTTACATACGATATACACTGTTCATATATTACTTACACAAAATATACATTGTTCATATATTACGTACACAAAATATACACTGTTCATATATTACTTACATACGATATACACTGTTCATATATGACTTACATACGATATACACTGTTCATATATTACTTACACACGATATACACTGTTCATATATTACTTACACACGATATACACTGTTCATATATTACTTACACAATATATACACTGTTCATATATTACTTACACAAGATATACACTGTTCGTATATTACTTACACAATATATACACTGTTCATATATTACTTACACAAGATATTCACGGTTCATTGGAATGCTTTGAAATTTAGCACATATGGATATATAGACCTGCCCGTGTGACCACATATCGGGATTTCTCTTTGTCCTTACTAAGTATATTAATTTAAGGTAAATTACTTTTGAAACATCCCTTTTACACTCTATATACTTGTGTGAGTTTTACAAATTAAAATATAAAAAAAAGTCAAAGGCCGGTATATTAATTTAATGTAAGTACATTTTTAGATAAGCGAAATTCATGCTGTATCTAGTCTAAGCAGTTAAAATAGAGAACCAATCCTTTGAATTGGTTACCTGCATCATACGCTTTATCATTTCAATAGTATATCAAACCGGGAACCAACAAATGTAGCTAAATGTAGTCTGGTTCCTTACATCCTATGATATAGTACGCAGTAGTTAGAGGAAGAAGCCGGGGCTCGTATTCACCAAATTTTCAATTTAGATGTTTGACTAAATCTAAATCTAAATATTTAGTCCACTTTTTGGATTGTCCGTATTCACCAACGCGTTTAAGGCCGCGCATCGATTCTGGTTCCCGAATAAAGTTAGGAGCTAAAACAAAAGACAGTACCATTCATCTATAGTCTATTTATAGATTTTCATTTTTTTTATCGTGTCAATCATACTAACTATTCATTTGCTTTGTTTTTAATAATTTGACTTTCATGTTCAGTATAATATATTCCTTTTTACTATGTTGCGTGACGAAAACTTCGTCTGTCGGTCTTCTAATAGTTGTTTTTTGTCGTTTTCGATCATCTTGCATTTTCATTCATTTATGCATTTTGTTTTTCGCAAATATCGCTGAAAGTTTCGTCTATGATTGCACATACTTGATTCAAAGTTAACTTTGAGTACAATTGTCATCGCAAAATGCAGACATGAAACGATTTAAACCACAGCAATATATGTATTAAGATATCGGTGTATAACAAGTTTTATCACGGATGCGCTAACTTCAAGAAAACTTAAATTAAATGAAATCTTTTGGTTATTACAAACAAAGTGTTATCAGATTAACTGAACTGTATTTCATACAGACACTTTCAGGCACCTCTGCAGCAAATATTGTTTGGAAACATTATGGCAAAAGTAGAATTGTTTTCAACTTCATTCAATTATAATTATGATTGTTCTTTCAATTATAGAGTGTTCTTATTTTTGAATACCGGTAAATGCTTTGAAAGACATTTGTTGCAGAATTGTTGTTTGTTGGAAAGGGTTAACAAAATAATGTCCATATAATACTTACATAATATATACACTGTTCATATATTACTTACACAATATATACACTGTTGTGTATTTAGAATATGGCCTTTCCTAAGGTGAGAGAACTTGTGGCCAGACCCTTTTGCCTCTATGTAATTGTTAAACTATGTACACATATATATATGTTTGTAAATATTACGTGTTACTTTGGTAATAACATATCTTTAAACCTTACACTGTTCATATATTACTTACACAAGATATACGAGCCGTCCCGCGAGAAAACCAACACGATGGCTTCTGCGTAATGTATCGACCCAGATTAGCAGGCACAGAACACGCAGACTGATCCGGGCCGACACATTCCGTCTCCGCGGGATAAAGGTAGAGTAATGATTCCTGAACCAGAAATGCAGAGGAGGCGAAAAGTGTCTATCCGGGTAAACCTGCGCGGCATTAGGCTGATCCGTGTCGATACTTTACGTAGAGTCCACAATGTTGGCTTTCTCGCGAGACGGCCCATACACTGTTCATATATTACTTACACAATATATACACTGTTCATATATTACTTACACAATATATACACTGTTCATATATTACTTACACAATATATACACTGTTCATATATTACTTACACAATATATACACTGTTCATATATTACTTACACAATATATACACTGTTCATATATTACTTACACAATATATACTCTGTTCATATATTACTTACACAATATATACACTGTTCATATATTACTTACACAATATATACACTGTTCATATATTACTTACACAATATATACACTGTTCATATATTACTTACACAATATATACACTGTTCATATATTACTTACACAATATATACACTGTTCATATAATACTTACACAATATATACACTGTTCATATATTACTTACACAATATATACACTGTTCATATAATACTTACACAATATATACACTGTTCATATAATACTTACACAATATATACACTGTTCATATATTACTTACACAAGCTGTCAACTTGTGTATATTTTGATGAGACTGATGGAAAGGCTGATCTGGCCTACACTGTCCAGAAACGGGAACGTGTAATTTTGCATGGACAGATTTGACCACCTATATTATACTTAATCGGACGTGACCGGACAAGTGGTCATCTTCAGGTAACTAACGTACACTGACCGCGGTCAAACGAACCTTCGATTGGAAAACTGTTCCTTCCTACCCATTTAGTTTCAACCGTTTCCACACGCTGACGCTTATACGGTAAACAACTTTCGAAAACAGTATGACATAGGGAGAATTTAGTAAGACGTGAAAAAGCAGCCAATCTAGTGGTGAAAATAAATATAAATCAATAATGACGTTTTCTTTAATTAACCCTTTCCCTCATACGACAATTCAGCAGCAGACGACTTTGAACATATTTTGTCAAAACATAGAAAATCTTTATAATTGAATGGATAACCTATGACAAAAAGTGGAAAACATTGTGGCAAAAGGAGAAATAGCACGTTTTTCTTCTTTTGCCACTATGTTTTCAAAAAGCCGTCTGCTGCAGAGGCGTCATAAAGCGTCTATATGAGGGAAAGGGTTAACCCTTTCCCAAATGCAGACGCACTTGACGCATCGGCTGCAGACGACTTTCAACAATATTCTGGCAAAAAAGAAGAAATCGCTTATAATCAACAAGTTCTCTTTGTGTCACAATGTTTTCAACCCTGTTAAATGATTAAAACTAATGTGTGGAGATCTATCACATGTTTACCTGTATGATTTCAAAGGGGTCTGCTGCAGATTTGTCCCACGTGAAAAGGGGTTAATATACCGACGTTTTGCACAGTGGTCACTAATTGGGACAAACAGTAATTTGGTGAAAGCTCCGCTTTGAAACATTCTCCATTCCAATCAACATTTCTTATTTATGCATTTTGTCACAGCAGTTAATGTTTAGCTATTAAACTTAAAATTGATAGACCCATTTAACATGATAGACCCACTTAAGGTTTAAGACAACATTTCTCCCAAATGATCAGTGAATAAAAAACATGAATATAGTTATAACACGTATAGAAAAATAGCTGCCTGTTCTTCTATGCCAATATACTCAAATGGATACCGCTTAACAGTATTTTCTTGAAACAGTTTTTGTCTAAATGGCAAACAATGCCACGCCAGATGAACCTACACGATGCACTGACTGGCTGGTCTGGTTACACATTGGTCGCATGTATATATATATCTCGTGTGGTTAGTTTTTGCAGAACGCCGCGCAAATGCTAACTATACCTCTGCTGCAGAGGTGGAAATCATCGTTTATGTCAGAGGGGGAAATTATCCTCTGTGTTAGAGGTGGGTATTATCGACAATATCAGAGGTGGGTATTACAGTCTATATCAGAGGTGGGTATTACCGTCTATATCAGAGGTGGGTATTACAGTCTATATCAGAGGTGGGTATTACAGTCTATATTAGAGGTGGGTATTACAGTCTATATAAGAGGTGGGTATTATCGTCTATATTAGAGGTGGGTATTACAGTCTATATTAGAGGTAGGTATTACCGTCTATATAAGAGGTGGGTATTATCGTCTATATTAGAGGTGGGTATTACAGTCTATATTAGAGGTAGGTATTACCGTCTATATCAGAGGTGGGTATTATCGTCTATATCAGAGGTGGGTATTACCGTCTATATCAGAGGTGGGTATTATCGTCTATATTAGAGGTGGGTATTATCGTCTATCCCAGAGGTGGGTTTTATCATCTATATCAGAGGTGGGTATAATCGTCTATATCAGAGGTGGATATTATCGTCTATAATAGAGGTGGGTATTATCGTCTATACCAGAGGTGGGTATTATCGTCTATACCAGAGGTGGGTATTATCGTCTATATCAGAGGTGGGTATTATCGTCTATATTAGAGGTGGGTATTACAGTCTATATCAGAGGTGGGTATTACAGTCTATATTAGAGGTGGGTATTACAGTCTATATAAGAGGTGGGTATTATCGTCTATATTAGAGGTGGGTATTACAGTCTATATTAGAGGTAGGTATTACCGTCTATATAAGAGGTGGGTATTACAGTCTATATCAGAGGTGGGTATTACAGTCTATATCAGAGGTGGGTATTACAGTCTATATTAGAGGTGGGTATTACAGTCTATATAAGAGGTGGGTATTACAGTCTATATAAGAGGTGGGTATTATCGTCTATATTAGAGGTGGGTATTATCGACAATATCAGAGGTGGGTATTACCGTCTATATCAGAGGTGGGTATTACAGTCTATATCAGAGGTGGGTATTACAGTCTATATTAGAGGTGGGTATTACAGTCTATATAAGAGGTGGGTATTATCGTCTATATTAGAGGTGGGTATTACAGTCTATATTAGAGGTAGGTATTACCGTCTATATAAGAGGTGGGTATTATCGTCTATATTAGAGGTGGGTATTACAGTCTATATTAGAGGTAGGTATTACCGTCTATATCAGAGGTGGGTATTACAGTCTATATTAGAGGTAGGTATTACCGTCTATATCAGAGGTGGGTATTATCGTCTATATCAGAGGTGGGTATTACCGTCTATATCAGAGGTGGGTATTATCGTCTATATTAGAGGTGGGTATTATCGTCTATCCCAGAGGTGGGTTTTATCATCTATATCAGAGGTGGGTATAATCGTCTATATCAGAGGTGGATATTATCGTCTATAATAGAGGTGGGTATTATCGTCTATACCAGAGGTGGGTATTATCGTCTATACCAGAGGTGGGTATTATCGTCTATATCAGAGGTGGGTATTATCGTCTATATTAGAGGTTTGTATTATCGTCTATACAGAGTGTGGGTATTACAGTCTATATTAGAGGTGGGTATTACAGTCTATATCAGAGGTGGGTATTACAGTCTAAATTAGAGGTGGTATAATCGTTTGTTTCAGAGGTGGGTATTATCGTTTGTTTCAGAGGTGGGTATTATCGTCTATATCAGAGGTGGGTATTACCGTCTATATCAGAGGTGGGTATTACCGTCTATATCAGAGGTGGGTATTACAGTCTATATCAGAGGTGGGTATTACCGTCTATATCAGAGGTGGGTATTACCGTCTATATCAGAGGTGGGTATTACAGTCTATACCAGAGGTGGGTATTACCGTCTATATCAGAGGTGGGTATTATCGTCTATATCAGAGGTGGGTATTATCGTCTATATCAGAGGTGGGTATTATCGTCTATACCAGAGGTGGGTATTACAGTCTATACCAGAGGTGGGTATTATCGTCTATATCAGAGGTGGGTATTACCGTCTATATCAGAGGTGGGTATTACCGTCTATATCAGAGGTGGGTATTACAGTCTATACCAGAGGTGGGTATTACCGTCTATATCAGAGGTGGGTATTATCGTCTATATTAGAGGTGGGTATTACCGTCTATATCAGAGGTGGGTATTATTGTCTATACCAAAGGTGGGGTAATACCGTCTATATTAGAGGTGGGTATTATCGTCTATATCAGAGGTGGGTATTATCGTCTATATCAGAGGTGGGTATTATCGTCTATACCAGAGGTGGGTATTACCGTCTATATCAGAGGTGGGTATTATTGTCTATACCAGAGGTGGGTAATACCGTCTATATTAGAGGTGGGTATTATCGTCTATATCAGAGGTGGGTATTATCGTCTATATCAGAGGTGGGTATTATCGTCTATATCAGAGGTGGGTATTACCGTCTATATCAGAGGTGGGTATTATTGTCTATACCAGAGGTGGGTAATACCGTCTATATTAGAGGTGGGTATTATCGTCTATATCAGAGGTGGGTATTATCGTCTATACCAGAGGTGGGTATTACCGTCTATATCAGAGGTGGGTATTATTGTCTATACCAGAGGTGGGTAATACCGTCTATATTAGAGGTGGGTATTACCGTCTTTATCAGAGGTGGGTATTATCGTCTATATCAGAGGTTGGTATTATCGTCTATATCAGAGGTGGGTATTACAGTCTATATCAGAGGTGGGTAATACCGTCTATATCAGAGGTGGGTATTACAGTCTATATCAGAGGTGGGTATTACCGTCTATATCAGAGGTGGGTATTATCGTCTATATCAGAGGTGGGTATTACCGTCTATATCAGAGGTGGGTAATACCGTCTATATCAGAGGTGGGTATTACAGTCTATATCAGAGGTGGGTATTACCGTCTATATCAGAGGTGGGTATTATCGTCTATATCAGAGGTGGGTAATACCGTCTATATTAGAGGTGGGTAATACCGTCTATATCAGAGGTGGGTAATACCGTCTATATCAGAGGTGGGTATTATCGTCTATACCAGAGGTGGGTATTACCGTCTATATCAGAGGTGGGTATTATCGTCTATATCAGAGGTGGGTATTATCGTCTATATCAGAGGTGGGTAATACCGTCTATATTAGAGGTGGGTATTATCGTCTATATCAGTTGTGGGTATTATCGTCTAAATTAGAGGTGGTATAATCGTTTGTTTCAGAGGTGGGTATTATCGTCTATATCAGAGGTGTTTATTATCGTCTTTATCAGAGGTGGGTATTACCGTCTATATCAGAGGTGGGTATTACAGTCTATATAAGAGGTGGGTATTATAGTCTATATCAGAGGTGGGTATTATCGTCTATATTAGATGTGGGTATTATCGTCTATATCAGAGGTGGGTATTATCGTCTATATCAGAGGTGGGTATTACCGTCTATATCAGAGGTGGGTATTATAGTCTATATCAGAGGTGGGTATTATAGTCTATATCAGAGGTGGGTATTATCGTCTATATTAGAGGTGGGTATTATCGTCTATATCAGAGGTGGGTATTATCGTCTATATCAGAGGTGGGTATTACCGTCTATATCAGAGGTGGGTATTATAGTCTATATCAGAGGTGGGTATTACAGTCTATATCAGAGGTGGGTATTATCGTCTATATTAGAGGTGGGTATTACCGTCTATATTAGAGGTGGGTATTATCGTCTATATCAGAGGTGGGTATTATCGTCTATATCAGAGGTGGGTATTATCGTCTATATCAGAGGTGGGTATTATCGTCTATATCAGAGGTGGGTATTATCGTCTATATCAGAGGTGGGTATTATCGTCTATATCAGAGGTGGGTAATACCGTCTATATCAGAGGTGGGTATTATTGTCTATACCAGAGGTGGGTATTACCGTCTATATCAGAGGTGGGTATTATCGTCTATATCAGAGGTGGGTATTATCGTCTATATCAGAGGTGGGTATTATCGTCTATATCAGAGGTGGGTAATACCGTCTATATCAGAGGTGGGTATTATTGTCTATACCAGAGGTGGGTATTACCGTCTATATCAGAGGTGGGTATTATCGTCTATATCAGAGGTGGGTATTATCGTCTATATCAGAGGTGGGTAATACCGTCTATATCAGAGGTGGGTATTATCATCTTTATCAGAGGTGGGTATTACCGTCTTTATCAGAGGTGGGTATTATCATCTTTATCAGAGGTGGGTATTACCGTCTATATCAGAGGTGGGTATTATCGTCTATATCAGAGGTGGGTATTATCGTCTATATCAGAGGTGGGTATTATCGTCTATATCAGAGGTGGGTATTATCGTCTATATCAGAGGTGGGTATTATCATCTTTATCAGAGGTGGGTATTACCGTCTATACCAGAGGTGGGTATTACAGTCTATATCAGAGGTGGGTATTACAGTCTATATCAGAGGTGGGTATTATCGTCTATATCAGAGGTGGGTATTATCGTCTATATCAGAGGTGGGTATTATCGTCTATATCAGAGGTGGGTAATACCGTCTATATCAGAGGTGGGTATTATTGTCTATACCAGAGGTGGGTATTACAGTCTATATCAGAGGTGGGTATTATCGTCTATATCAGAGGTGGGTATTATCGTCTATATCAGAGGTGGGTATTATCGTCTATATCAGAGGTGGGTAATACCGTCTATATCAGAGGTGGGTATTATTGTCTATACCAGAGGTGGGTATTACCGTCTATATCAGAGGTGGGTATTATCGTCTATATCAGAGGTGGGTATTATCGTCTATATCAGAGGTGGGTAATACCGTCTATATCAGAGGTTGGTATAATCGTCTATACCAGAGGTGGGTATTATCGTCTATATTAGAGATGGGTATTATCGTCTATATCAGAATTGGGTATTATCGTCTATATCAGAGGTGGGTAATACCGTCTATATCAGAGGTTGGTATAATCGTCTATACCAGAGGTGGGTATTATCGTCTATATTAGAGATTGGTATTATCGTCTATATCAGAATTGGGTATTACGTCTATACCAGAGATGGGTATTATCGTCTATATCAGAGGTGGTTATTATCATCTATATTAGACGTGGGTATAATCGTCTATATCAGAGGTTTGTATTATCGTCTATATTAGAGGTAGGTATAATCGTCTATATCAGAGGTTGGTATAATCGTCTATATCAGAGGTGGGTATTATCGTCTATATCAGATGTGGGTATTATCGTCTATATTAGAGGTGGGTATTGTCGTCTATATTAGAGGTAGATATTATCGTGTATATCAGAGGTTGGTATTATCGTCTATATTAGAGGTGGGTATTATCGTATATATTAGAGGTGGGTATTACCGTCTATATCAGAGTTGGATATTATCGTGTATATCAGAGGTGGGTATTATCGTCTATACCAGAGGTGGGTATTACAGTCTATATTAGAGTTGGGTATTACTGTCTATGTCAGAGGTGGATATTATCGCCTATATCAGAGTTCGATATTATCGTCTATATCAGAGTTCGATATTATCGTGTATATCAGAGGTGGGTATTATCGTCTATACCAGAGGTGGGTATTACAGTCTATATTAGAGGTGGGTATTACCGTCTATGTCAGAGGTGAGTATTATCGTCTATACCAGAGGTGGGTATTATTGTGTATGTCGGAGGTGGGTATTATCGTGTATATCAGAGGTGAGTATTATCGTCTATATTTGAGGTGAGTATTATCGTGTATATCAGAGGTGGGTATTATCGTCTATACCAGAGGTGGATATTATCGTGTATATCAGAGGTGGGTATTATCGTCTATACCAGAGGTGGGTATTATCGTGTATATCAGAGGTGGATATTATCGTGTATATTAGAGGTGGGTATTATCGTCTATATCGGAGGTGGGTATTACAGTCTATATTAGAGGTGGGTTTACCGTCTATGTCAGAGGTGGGTATTATCGTCTTTACCAGAGGTGGGTATTATCGTGTATGTCGGAGGTTGGTATTATCGTGTATATCAGAGGTAGGTATTACCGTCTATATTAGAGGTGGATATTATCGTGTATATCGTATTTGGTTATTATTGTCTATATCAGAGGTGGGTAGTATAGTCTATATTAGAGGTAGGTATTATCGTCTATACCAGAGGTGGGTATTACCGTCTATATCAGAGGTGGGTATTATCGTCTATATTAGAGGTGGGTATTATCGTCTATCCCAGAGGTGGGTATTATCGTCTATATCAGAGGTGGGTATTACAGTCTATATTAGAGGTAGGTATTATCGTGTATATCTGAGGTGGATATTATCGTCTATACCAGAGGTGGGTATTATCGTCTATACCAGAGGTGGGTATTATCGTCTATATCAGAGGTGGGTATTATCGTCTATATTAGAGGTAGGTATTATCGTTTGTTTCAGAGGTTTGTATTATCGTCTATATCAGAGGTGGGTATTACCGTCTATATTAGAGGTGGGTATTATCATCTTTATCAGAGGTGGGTATTATCATCTATATTAGAGGTGGGTATTATCGTCTACATTATAGGTGGGTATTACCGTCTTTATCAGAGGTGGGTATTATCGTCTATACCAGAGGTGGGTATTATCGTCTTTATCAGAGGTGGGTATTACCGTCTATATCAGAGGTGGGTATTATCGTCTTTATCAGAGGTTTGTATTATCGTCTATATCAGAGGTGGGTATTACCGTCTATATTAGAGGTGGGTATTATCATCTTTATCAGAGGTGGGTATTATCATCTATATTAGAGGTGGGTATTATCGTCTACATTATAGGTGGGTATTACCGTCTATACCAGAGGTGGGTATTACCGTCTTTATCAGAGGTGGGTATTATCGTCTATATCAGAGGTGGGTATTATCATCTATATTAGAGGTGGGTATTACCGTCTATATTAGAGGTGGGTATTATCATCTTTATCAGAGGTGGGTATTACAGTCTATATCAGAGGTGGGAATTACAGTCTATATCAGAGGTGGGTATTATAGTCTACATCAGAGGTGGGTATTATCGTCTATATCAGAGGTGGGTATTACAGTCTATACCAGAGGTGGGTATTATCGTGTATATCAGAGGTGGGTATTATCGTCTATATCAGAGGTGGGTATTACAGTCTATATCAGAGGTGGGTATTATCGTCTATATCAGAGGTGGGTATTACAGTCTATATCAGAGGTGGGTATTATCGTCTATATCAGAGGTGGGTATTATCGTCTATATCAGAGGTGGGTATTACAGTCTATATCAGAGGTGGGTATTATCGTCTATATTAGAGGTGGGTATTATCGTCTGTATCAGAGGTGGGTATTATCGTCTATATTAGAGGTGGGTATTACCGTCTATATTAGAGGTGGGTATTACCGTCTATACCAGAGGTGGGTATTATCGTCTATATCAGAGGTGGGTATTATCGTCTATATCAGAGGTTTGTATTATCGTCTATATCAGAGGTTTGTATTATCGTCTATATCAGAGGTGGGTATTACCGTCTATACCAGAGGTGGGTATTACCGTCTATATCAGAGGTGGGTATTATTGTCTATACCAGAGGTGGGTAATACCGTCTATACCAGAGGTGGGTATTACCGTCTATATCAGAGGTGGGTATTATCGTCTATATCAGAGGTGGGTATTACCGTCTATACCAGAGGTGGGTATTACCGTCTATATCAGAGGTGGGTATTATCGTCTATATCAGAGGTGGGTATTATCGTCTATCCCAGAGGTGGGTATTATCGTCTATATCAGAGGTGGGTATTACAGTCTATATTAGAGGTAGGTATTATCGTGTATATCAGAGGTGGGTATTATCGTCTTTATTAGAGGTGGGTATTATCGTCTATATCAGAGGTGGGTATTACCGTCTATATTAGAGGTGGGTATTATCGTCTATATCAGAGGTGGGTATTACCGTCTATATCAGAGGTGGGTATTATCGTCTATATCAGAGGTGGGTATTACCGTCTATATCAGAGGTGGGTAATACCGTCTATATCAGAGGTTTGTATTATCGTCTATATCAGAGGTGGGTATTATCGTCTATATCAGAGGTGGGTATTATCGTCTATCCCAGAGGTGGGTATTACCGTCTATATCAGAGGTGGGTATTATCGTCTATATCAGAGGTGGGTATTATCGTCTATATTAGAGGTGGGTATTATCGTCTATACCAGAGGTGGGTATTATCGTCTATATCAGAGGTGGGTAATACCGTCCATATTAGAGGTGGGTATTATCGTCTATATTAGAGGTGGGTATTATCGTCTATATTAGAGGTGGGTATTACCGTCTATATTAGAGGTGGGTATTATCGTCTATATCAGAGGTGGGTATTACCGTCTATACCATAGTTGGGTATTATCGTGTATGTCGGAGGTGGGTATTATCGTGTATATCAGAGGTGGGTATTATCGTCTATATCAGAGGTGGATATTACCGTCTATATCAGAGGTGGGTATTACCGTCTATATCAGAGGTGGGTATTACCGTCTATATTAGAGGTGGGTAATACCGTCTATATTAGAGGTGGGTATTATCATCTTTATCAGAGGTGGGTATTACCGTCTATATCAGAGGTGGGTATTACCGTCTATATTAGAGGTGGGTATTATCGTCTTTATCAGAGGTGGGTATTACCGTCTATATCAGAGGTGGGTATTATCGTCTTTATCAGAGGTTTGTATTATCGTCTATATCAGAGGTGGGTATTATCGTCTATATTAGAGGTGGGTATTACCGTCTATATCAGAGGTTTGTATTATCGTCTATATCAGAGGTGGGTGTTATCGTCTATATCAGAGGTTTGTATTATCGTCTATATCAGAGGTTTGTATTATCGTCTATATCAGAGGTGGGTATTACCGTCTATATTAGAGGTGGGTATTATCATCTTTATCAGAGGTGGGTATTACCGTCTATATCAGAGGTGGGTATTATCGTCTATATCAGAGGTGGGTATTATCGTCTATATCAGAGGTGGGTATTACAGTCTATATCAGAGGTGGGTATTACCGTCTATATTAGAGGTGGGTATTATCATCTTTATCAGAGGTGGGTATTACCGTCTATATCAGAGGTGGGTATTACCGTCTATATTAGAGGTGGGTAATACCGTCTATATTAGAGGTGGGTATTATCATCTTTATCAGAGGTGGGTATTACCGTCTATATCAGAGGTGGGTATTACCGTCTATATTAGAGGTGGATATTATCATCTTTATCAGAGGTGGGTATTACCGTCTATATCAGAGGTGGGTATTATCGTCTATATCAGAGGTTTGTATTATCGTCTATATCAGAGGTGGGTATTATCGTCTATATCAGAGGTTTGTATTATCGTCTATATCAGAGGTTTGTATTACCGTCTATATCAGAGGTGGGTATTACCGTCTATATCAGAGGTGGGTATTACCGTCTTTATCAGAGGTGGGTATTATCGTCTATATCAGAGGTTTGTATTATCGTCTATATCAGAGGTGGGTATTATCGTCTATATCAGAGGTTTGTATTACAGTCTATATCAGAGGTTTGTATTATCGTCTATATCAGAGGTTTGTATTACAGTCTATATCAGAGGTTTGTATTATCGTCTATATCAGAGGTTTGTATTATCGTCTATATCAGAGGTGGGTATTACCGTCTATATTAGAGGTGGGTATTATCATCTTTATCAGAGGTGGGTATTACCGTCTATATCAGAGGTGGGTATTATCGTCTATATCAGAGGTTTGTATTATCGTCTATATCAGAGGTGGGTATTACCGTCTATATTAGAGGTGGGTATTATCATCTTTATCAGAGGTGGGTATTACCGTCTATATCAGAGGTGGGTATTACCGTCTATATCAGAGGTTTGTATTATAGTCTATATCAGAGGTGGGTATTATAGTCTATATCAGAGGTGGGTATTACAGTCTATATCAGAGGTGGGTATTACCGTCTATATCAGAGGTTTGTATTATCGTCTATATCAGAGGTGGGTATTATCGTCTATATCAGAGGTTTGTATTACAGTCTATATCAGAGGTTTGTATTATCGTCTATATCAGAGGTTTGTATTACAGTCTATATCAGAGGTTTGTATTATCGTCTATATCAGAGGTTTGTATTATCGTCTATATCAGAGGTGGGTATTACCGTCTATATCAGAGGTGGGTATTATCGTCTATATCAGAGGTTTGTATTATCGTCTATATCAGAGGTGGGTATTACCGTCTATATCAGAGGTGGGTATTATCGTCTATATCAGAGGTTTGTATTATCGTCTATATCAGAGGTGGGTATTACCGTCTATATCAGAGGTTTGTATTACAGTCTATATCAGAGGTTTGTATTATAGTCTATATCAGAGGTGGGTATTATCGTCTATATCAGAGGTTTGTATTACAGTCTATATCAGAGGTTTGTATTATCGTCTATATCAGAGGTTTGTATTACAGTCTATATCAGAGGTTTGTATTATCGTCTATATCAGAGGTTTGTATTATCGTCTATATCAGAGGTGGGTATTACCGTCTATATCAGAGGTGGGTATTATCATCTTTATCAGAGGTGGGTATTACCGTCTATATCAGAGGTGGGTATTATCGTCTATATCAGAGGTTTGTATTATCGTCTATATCAGAGGTGGGTATTACCGTCTATATTAGAGGTGGGTATTATCATCTTTATCAGAGGTGGGTATTACCGTCTATATCAGAGGTGGGTATTACCGTCTATATCAGAGGTTTGTATTATAGTCTATATCAGAGGTGGGTATTATAGTCTATATCAGAGGTTTGTATTATCGTCTATATCAGAGGTGGGTATTACCGTCTATATTAGAGGTGGGTATTATCATCTTTATCAGAGGTGGGTATTACCGTCTATATCAGAGGTGGGTATTATCGTCTATATCAGAGGTGGGTATTATCATCTTTATCAGAGGTGGGTATTACCGTCTATATCAGAGGTGGGTATTATCGTCTATATTAGAGGTGGGTATTATCATCTTTATCAGAGGTGGATATTACCGTCTATATCAGAGGTGGGTATTACCGTCTATATCAGAGGTGGGTATTATCGTCTATATCAGAGGTGGGTATTACCGTCTATATCAGAGGTGGGTATTACCGTCTATATCAGAGGTTTGTATTATCGTCTATATTAGAGGTTGGTATTATCATCTTTATCAGAGGTGGGTATTATCGTCTATATTAGAGGTGGAAATGATCACCAGTCTTGTACTAAGCTCGTCCATAAGAAAAGTTACACGTTCGCGATTTTGACCATGATAGGGTTCACACCAGCCCGTTCATCTTTTCACTCGTATCAGATTATATACATGTTGACAGAAGCTTGTACCCAGCTCGTGTTCTTATTACATGAAGAGTGTAGATCGGGACCCAAAGCCAACTACCATGTTCTCCCCATACTGTATCATAGTGCTAGGATACATCAGTCCAAACACTGTTCACACGATCAATTCAGATGAGTAGCTTCTTGATGTTATGTATTTGGTAGTAGAATGAGGCGTATCCTTATTGAATCCACACACACATACACAATAGGACGCCTCTGCAGCATACGACTTTTGAAAACATTATGGCTAAAGGAGAACTTGCTCTAAATATAAAAAGATAGTGATCGTTGTGATAAATTTTCCCTTCCCTTGGCTATTACCGATTAATTTTCAAATAAGATTTGAATCTTTTATTACATATAGACGCATTTCGATGCATCTGCAGTAGACGAGTTTTGAAAACATTGTGGTAAATGGAGAATTCTTTCATAATGAAATATTTCTCCTTTTGTCACAATGTTTTCGAATAATTGTATATCCAAGAAATCTAGAGAGTTTACATATTTAGCTGTGGGGTTTTAAAGTCGTTTACTGCATGTACGATTGAAAGGGTTAAATTGGTCAGTGTACGATCAGAGCTTATCTGACCCAAAATGCCGTATTAATTGGTCTTTAAACCGTGGATTGAATTAAACCTCGGTGCGTTCGCCTTTATAATAAATTAAACTAACTGACATACGAATGAGTAGCCTGGCTTGATTCTGTTTCTCAGTATCATTGACCGGTGAGATAGTTTTATTTATGGGCAATATACACTTCGTCGTTAAGACTGTGTTATAACGTTGTAAGGGGCACACGTAACATGTTAGAACATTGTAAGGGGCACACATAACATGTTAGATTATTAAAGATAGAGTGAAACTCGAGGTAGTTTGTGTGGGAGTCTTTGAATCTTGTTTCGATTATACAAGTCACTGTCCTTCAAAATAAGGCATGCATCGTACCACAATTGGCGCACAGGGCCGAGTGTTCGCAGTCATCTTGGTCTGAAGAGTTGGAGGATCTCAAACCATCTCAAACGCTTACGCTTCCCGCAGACAAAATAGTCTTGCAATGTATAATAATAAAAGTATCTAATAATGAACCTAATGACTGTATACTAATTAATATACATAATAAATGTGCTTAATAAATGTACCTTATAAATGTATATTAATAAATGTACAGAATAAATGTACTGAATACATGTAATGAAAACATGTACGGATTAAATGTACCCAATAAATGTACCCAATAAATGTACCCAATAAATGTACCTAACAAGGGCGTTGGTCTAATGTAACTCATTGTAATAATATACTCCCGTATAAAGGTCTAGTTTAGTATACCTCATTGTAATATTGTAATATATACTCCCGTATACAGGTATAGTCTAGTCTATAGTGTTGAAATGTATATAAAAATCAGGTAAACTAAAATACAACCTTTGAACGGGAATGTATATTACAATCAGGTAAACTAGACTAGAACCTTCGAACGGTAATATCTATTACAATGAGGTTAAATAGACTAGAACCTTTGAACATACATTTACAATGAGGTTAACTAGACTAGAACCTTTGAACATACATTTACAATGAGGTTAACTAGACTAGAACCTTTGAACGGAAATGTATATTGCAATGAGGTTAACTAGACTAGAACCTTTATACGGGAATGTATATTACAATGAGGTAAACTAAACTAGAACCTTCGAACGGAAATGTATATTACATTGAGGTACACTAAACTAGAACCTTTGAACGGAAATGTTTATTACAATGAGGAGACACGGGAATGTGTACTATAATGAGGTAAACTAGACTAACACCTTTGAACGGGAATGTATGTAACAATGAGGACACATTAGACTAGAACCTTCGAACGGGAATGTCTATTACAATGAAGTAAACTATACTAGAACCTTTGAATGGGAATGTATATAACAATGAGGTATACTAGACTAGAACCTTTATACGGGAGTATATATTACAATTAGGTACATTGGACCAACGCCTTTGTTAACAAAAGTATATAACAATGAGGTATACTAAACTTGAACCGTGTATAGTACATTGAGGTACATTACACCTACGCCTTTGTGACGAAAACTATATTACAATGAGGTATACTAGACAAGAACTTTTGTCTGGGGATGTATATTACAATGAGGTATACTAGACTATAACTTTTGTCTGGGAATGTTTATTACAATGAGGTATACTAGACAAGAACTTTTGTCTGGGAATGTATATTACAATGAGGTATACTAGACTAGAACCTTTGTGTTGGAGTGTATATTACAATGAGATATACTAAACTAGAACCTTTGTACGAGAATGTATATTACAAACGCTTTTATGTGGAAATGTATATAACAGTGAGGTATACTAAACTAGACCTGTTTACGGGAGTATCTATTACAATGAGATACATTAGACCAACACCTTTGTGAGGAAATGTATATTACCATGAGGTATACTAGACTAGACTTTATACGGGAGTATATATTAAAATTAGGTACAATAGACAAACGCCTTTGTGAGGAAAAGTATATTACAGTGAGATACCAGACTAGAGCCTTTATACGGGATTGTATGTTACAATGTTGTACGCAAGACTAGAACCTTTATATGGGAATGTATATAATGAGGTCCACTAAACTAGAAACTGTAAATGGAAATGTATATTATAACGTGCCAATGTGCGGGAATGTATATTGCAATGTGGTAGATTAAACAAGCCTGTTATATATAGCTACAATATACCTATCTGTACGTGGTATGGAAAGCTACAATATACCTCTCTGAACCTGGTATGAAAAATTACAAGAAACATTTTTGAACATGGTATGGAAGGTTACACGATATATCTCTGAACATGATATAGAAGGCTACAAGATACCTCTCTGAACATGGTATGGAAGCCTACAAAATACCTCTCTCAAGCTGGTACTGTTAGCTATAGCTACTTGATACCTTTCTGAACTTGGTATTAATAGCTACATTATATCTTTCTGATACTGGTATGGAAAGCTACAAGATAGCTCTGTGAATCTGGTATGGAAAGCTACAAGGCATCTGACTGAACATGGTATGGAGAGCTACAAGATACCTCTTTGAACCTGGTATGTCAATATACTAGATACCTCTCTGAATCTGGAGTTGAAAGCTACAATATACTTTTCTGAACCTGGTATGGTAAGCGACAAGAGACCACTATGAGCATGGTATGACTTGCTACAAGATACCTCTCTGTGAACCTGGTATGGAAAGAGGCAAGATACCTCTCTGAACATGGTATGACAGTTACAAGATACCTCTCTGAACCTGGTGTGGATGTCTACAAGATACCTCTCTGAACTTGTATGTAAAGCTACAATATACATCTCTGAACCTAGCATGAGAAACTACAAGACACCTCTTTGGACCTTGTATGGATAGCTACAAGATACCTCTCTGAACCTGGTATGGAAAAGCACAAGATACCTCTCTGAGAATGGTATGACTAGCTACAAGATAGCTCTCTGAACTTGTATGTAAAGCTACAATATACATCTCTGGACCTAGCATGAGAAACAACAATATACTTCTCTGGACCTTGCATGGGGAGCTACAAGAAGACACCCCTCTGAACCCGGTATGGATAGCTACTAGATACCTCTCTGAACCTGGTATGAATAGCAAATAAGATACCGATATAAACCTGGTATGGATAGCTACTAGATACCTCTCTGACCTGGTACTGAAAGCTACAAAATACCTGTTTGAACCTGGTATGGAAAGCTACAATCTACCTCTCTGAACCTGGTATGGAAAGCTACAATCTACCTCTCTGAACCTGGTATGGATAGCTACAAGATACCTCTCTGAACCTAGTATTGAAAGCTACAAAATACCACTCTGAACCTGGTATGGAAAGCTA
Source organism: Serripes groenlandicus (assembly GCA_031761405.1). Taxonomy (NCBI): domain Eukaryota; kingdom Metazoa; phylum Mollusca; class Bivalvia; order Cardiida; family Cardiidae; genus Serripes; species Serripes groenlandicus. Next base: position 1,420,871 of record JASEVX010000009.1, on the reverse strand, counting down.
CAAAATACCACTCTGAACCTGGTACTGAAAGCTACAATCTACCTCTCTGACCTGGTATTGAAAGCTACAAAATACCTGTCTGAACCTGGTATAGAAAGCTACAATCTAGCTCTCTGAACCTGGTATGGATAGCTACAAGATACCTCTCTGAACCTGGTATGGAAAGCTACAATCTACCTCTCTGACCTTGGTATGAAAAGCTACAAGATACCTCTCTACACCTAATATGGATAGCTACAAGATACCTCTCTGAACCTGGTATGGAACGCTACTAGATATCTGTTGAAAGTACTAAATACATTTCTGAATCGTGTATGGATAGCTCCTAGATACTTCTCTGAACATGGTATGAATAAAAACTAGATACCTCTCTGAACCTAATGTAAAGCGTCTATATACCTCTCTGAATCTGGTATGAATAGCTACTGCATACCTCTTTGAACCTAGTATGAATAGATACTAGATACCTCTATGAAACTGGTATGGAAAGCTACAAGATACCTATCTGAATCTTGAATCTATAGCTACTATAAATACGTGTCTGGACCTGGTATGGAAAGGTACAAGATACCTCCTTTCTGAACATGGTTTCGATAGCTACTCGATACCTATTTCTACCTGGTATGGATAGCTACAAGATACATATGATAGCTTCAAGATACATATTTGAACCTGTAATTGATAGCTACAAGATACATATTTGAACCTGTAATTGATAGCTTCAAGATAATCTGGTATGACCACATATTACAACATTAATGAACTACTAAATTGCGATAGGTTTGAAACGGTTGAATTGTTGTAAGCACTTAAATCTCTGAATGAGAATGATTTTGCAAGTAGCACAAACAGATTAATCTGGACACAAACAATCATTTAAAACTACTAT
>JASEVX010000009.1:1409982-1414982 GCA_031761405.1 Serripes groenlandicus | reverse complement strand
CTAGGCCAATTTGGTTGAAACTTCATGGGAAGCATCCTCTCAATGTCCTCTACTAAATTCCTTCAATTTTTTTTGATCCATTTGAAATTCTGGTTTCCATGGCAACCGAAAGAAAAAAATAGTGAGAACTTAAAAAATCTTCTTCTCCAAAAGAGTCAGGCCGATTTTCAAATAATTTTGTAGAAATGTTCCTTGGGTGACTCTTTATTAGATTCCTTCAAGAAATGTTGATTGGTTGAAAAACATGGCCGCCAGGGGGGCGGGGCTATTTTGCCTTATATTGCAAAAGTGAAAACTTAAAAAATCTTCTTCTCCAAAAGTGTTCAGCAGATTTTCAAATTTTTTTGTAGAAATGTTCCATGGGTGACCCTCTATCAGATTCCTTCAAGCCATGTTGATTGGTAAAAAAACATGGCCGTCACAGGGCGGGGCTATTTTGCCTATATGGCTAAAGAGAAAACTTAAAAAATCTTCTCCTCCAAAAGTGTCAGGCCGATTTTCAAATAATTTTGTAGAAATGTTCCTTGGGTGACCCTTTATTAGATTCCGTCAAGAAATGTTGATTGGTTGAAAAACATGGCCGCCAGGGGGCGGGGCTATTTTGCCTTATATAGCTATAGTGAAAACTTAAAAAATCTTCTTCTCCGAAAGTGTTCAGCCAATTTTCTAATAATTTTGTAGAAATGTTCATTGGGTGACCCTCTATCAGATTCCTTCAAGCCATGTTGATTGATCGAAAAACATGGCAGCCAGAGGGCGGGGCTATTTTGCCTTATATGACCATAGTGAAAACTTAAAAAATCTTCTCCTCCGAAAGTGTTTGGCTGATATTCAAATAATTTTGTAGAAATGTTTCTAGGCTTACCCTCTATCAGATTCCTTCAAGCCATGTTGATTGGTTGAAAAATATGGCTGCCAGGGGGTGGGGCTATTTTGCCTTATATGGCTATAGTAAAAACTTTTTTGCAGAAACATTCCTTTAAGCCATGGTAGTTGGTAAAAAAAATAGCCACCAGGGGGCAGGGCTGTTTGGAGATTTTATTTTTGCCTTATGGCCGTGGAGCGATACTGGCCCTCTTGGGCCTCTTGTTCTCAAAAAGTACTTGTGTTAGGGCTTTCATATTTGGAATATAATTACATATTATTCCTATTTTCACATTGTATATTGAAGATAATGGAGTGTGACCTTCTTTTTGGAGTAAAAAACATTATTTTGGTTGATTTTGAGAATTTGAGATGAATTCATTATTTTTGGTTACATTAATTTTTAATTATGATCATTCATTTATCAAATATAGTTCTTCACCATTTCAAACGGGATTTGGTGTCAAACATTTGGAAAGCCTTTTTTAAGGTTTTGCTATTTTTGGACTCAGTCAGTTTTAACATTTGCGTTTAGCTCAACGTTAAAGTTTTGATTTTAGCTCGACTTGTCGAAGAAAAATGGAACTTTACTACTCGCCCCAGTGTCGGTGTCCGGTTAATGTTTTAGGGCAAGCTGGCATTTTCATTTATAACTCTAATACCCTTCATTCAAATCAGTCTTCATACTTCACACATTTGTTAAGGACCATCACACAATTAGGTTACATAACTCCATTGTATCCTAAATATGGAGTAATTGCCCTTGATTGACTTAGGAAATTTGATTTTTAAATTATATATATTTAAATGTATGTATCTATTCAGTTGCTTTTACATATAGAGTATATATGATCTAATAGTACTTAAAGGCAATATACGGAAATAGTGCTTAAGTGAATAAGCGGTGAAAAGTCGAGCGCGCTGTCCTCCAACAGCTCTTGTTTGTTTATATACTCTCGTTTTTTAGCTCACCTGAGCTGCTCAAGGTGAGTTATTGTGATCGCCTTTTGTCCGGCGTCCGTCGTCCGTCGTGCGTCGTTCGTCAACTTCTTCTCCTCAGTAACCAGTGGGTCAATTGGGATCTATGCAGAATTCTGGTTTCCATGGCATCGAAATGAAAAAGAAATTCAAAATTCTTCTTCTCCCAAACTGGTTGGTAGATTTTCAAATAATTGTGTAGAAATGTTCCTTGGATGACCCTCTATCAGATTCCTACAAGCCATGTTGATTGTTCGAAAAACATGACCGCCAGGGGGGCCGGCTATTTTGCCTTATATGGCTATAGTGTAAACTTAAAACATCTTCTCCTCCGAAGGTGTCAGGCCGATATTCAAATAATTTTGTAGAAATGTTCATTGGATAACCTTCAAGCCATGCTGATTGGTTGAAAAACATGACCCGCCAGTGTGTGGGGCTATTTTGCCTTAAATGGCTATAGTGAAAACTTAAAAAATCTTCTCCTCCAAAAGTGTCAGGCCGATATTCAAATAATTCTGTAGAAATGTTCCTTGGATGACCCTCTATCAGATTCCTTCAAACCATGTTGATTGGTCGAAAAACATGGCCGCCATGGGGGCGGGGCTATTTTGCCTTATATGGCTATAGTGAAAACTTAAATTTTCAAATCATTTTCTAGAAATGTTCCTAGGGTGACCCTCTATCAGATTCCTCCAAGCCAATTTGATTGGTCGGAAACAATGGCCAATAGGGGCGGGGTTTATAGAGCTAAAATGGGGGGAAAATCAGGTGAGCGATCCAGGGCCATCATGGCCCTCTTGTTGTTATCATACTTCTGCTCAACTGGAAGGAGAATAGACTTCCCTCTCTCCTTCCAAAGCTTGTGTCACACTTAACTTACAACTAGAGGCATTAACACTTAAGTTAATATCTGTTAATAGTTCAGTATCTGTGTTTTTTGTTTATCTAATTGATCTAGTTAGAGAAGATTTAAAATTAGGAAACTTCAGCTTGTATGACACTTTATTGTTGCAGTCAATGTTAAGCAAACGGTAAACCAAATGGTTTGAAGACTTAACTTTACATGCTGAATATCACATAGATCGTAGCATATAAAGTGTATAATCCCTACGTCAAAATGGACCCTTTTTGCTCTCGATAACATATTATTATAGGCTATGGTATCCAGGTGAGCAATAAAGGAACATCTTGGCCTTCTTGTTTAAGATAAAGGTACATTTGGCCTTCTTGTTCAAAATATTTACATCCAGTCCGTTTGCACAGGTTATTTAAATGTATTGAACTGCATCTGCTTCCGTTTAAGTCATGCTTTAAAATCATGCGCGGCGTCTTTGATGCTTAGCATCAAAATTCGTCTTGTATGTACTTTGAAAGTCTTTTTTATCATAAACGAACTGAATAATTTACTAATACAGGACAACAAACTAGTTGAGTGGTTATCGTTAACATCTTTCCTCCATAGTGAGGGTATTATACTAGTATCAAAGCTCAGCTATAATAACTGTTGTAACTGGTGCAAATTGTAGTACACTATATGGTATGTCAGCATAACGACTAGCTGACTTTGACTTGGCTTTCATTATAATAGCGGCCATTTCCTCCAAACTGATTTTTCCGTTTAATTCTTCGTTTATTACATATAATGGGTCGATCATTTCATTTTCAATAAGTATTCTATGAGTTTTTGAATGATTATAATGGTTGTTGTCAAATTCACTCAAATCGTCACAATTGTACAAGTTCTCAAAATCTATTCTCCACCTTTCATATACCGTACGTTCATTTCGCGACACGTTTCCTTCCTGGTCAATTATCTCGACTGGGATCGAACTTTCACTTCTGGGTCCTAATTGATTGATTTTATTCCAGAATTCATATGGGTTATTGTTTGATGACATATTTTCTATTTCAATTGACACAGAGTGTTTGTATGCACGCTCATGTTTACGCAACGTCTTGTCAAACACGCTTCTTGCCTTCACATATTCTGATCTTAGTCTGTTTCTTATTGAGTTAGAACCATTAAATCTAATGAAATGCTTCTCATTGTTATTTATATCGTTCCATAATCTCGATAAGTCCTCATTCCAGTAAGGCTTTTTATTTTTAAATCTCGATGTTTTTCCGCACTGTATTTAGGAATAGTCGAATCCATCTTCGTTATAAATGTTTCGCAAAGTTTTCTGTATATAAAGTTTATGTTATCCTGTGTTTCACGACAACTCTCTATATGAGATACTATTTCAATCAATGCATGTATTGCCATAGGGTGTTCCATAAAGTCAACATGTATTTTGGCCGTATATACTTTTTATTAGGATCTATAGGATCTATTCAATTTTTTATTTGTTAATAGCGAAGCGCAAAACAAATTTAGAAACCAGCATTTGAAGCCTGGCATTTTATGGATTTTTCTAAAATTTCATACGCCCTCAAGATAGAACCCATAACATGCTCTCACTTTTCAAATGTATCACGATCTTTGAAAGAATTATATATTTATATCGTATGTGTTTTATAATTTAGTTCTGCCATTCGAAAAGAATTTGGAAATGAAACAATAATTGTGTATTTAAAAAAAATAACGCGGAGTAATAGCAAAAGTCAAAATCAGTAATTTGACCAACAGGATCTATTTCTGACCGATTCACACCTATATAAACTTAAGCCTAAATATTGTACCACATTTATAAACCCGTATAATGAAAATCAAATCTGATGAAAGTGAAATTTCAACTTAATTATGGAATAATAAATATTTCAAGTACAACTTTGATCCGAACAGGCTAATACTGTGTCCCTTTGAAGGAATGGTATAACGAGTAACATAACATTTCATACGTGTGTCGTATCATGCATATACATCCAGAATAAAGATTAAAAAGCAGTTTCTGTCCGTCCTGGGGGTTGCAGGAAAGTTGAAGAAGTACGGAAAATGAGAAAGGAAATAAGAATTGCAGCTTATATTTATGTATATATCGTTAAGAAGTTGAAAGATCATATCAAACATAGTAAATATTATGAAACTGCCAATTTGAAAACAGGTGGACCTTGTTGGCAATATATCGCTCACCTGAGTGTAAAAGCTCACATGTATACACATTTAAGACATGAAGATCAATGAAAAAATTGACAGCAAGTTTAGGCAGAATAGTTGA
>JASEVX010000009.1:1184568-1404782 GCA_031761405.1 Serripes groenlandicus | reverse complement strand
CTAAAGCAGTGCTCTGGTACTTCCCTCCAATAATCTCTCTTATTACTAAACCTTACACTATGTTGTGGGTACTCAAAATAATCCTCTCACTAAGACACGAGGTTTAAGTATCAAATACAGGTGGTGGTGGTGGCGGTGGTGTTATTGTAACCTTTTTCATGATCTGACAATATTAAGGTTTGTCTGTTCTAACAAATATCTTAGCAAAAGATTTGAAACCTCTGCAAAGTTGAAAGGGGTATTTTGATATGGAGTTAAAGAAAACCTTAAAAAGTTACTCATTTTGAGCAATTTCTCCCTTTCCCACAATGTTTAAAAAGTCCCTTCACAGGCTTCTTACGAGGGAGAGGATTACATTAATGTACTTTCAAATATATTCATGATTCAATATTGTCTTTTCCAATATATTCATGAATTAATATTGTCTTTTCCAATATATTCATGAATTAATATTGTCACAGGAAGAGGTTTTTAAAAACAATCTAAACACAAGTTGTAGTCATCCTAAACTCTTTCCAAAGCACACTATATTTATAACATTTGACTTTACAAAAGATAAATCCCTATAAATGAAATTATGTTTTTTTAATAGAGTTGAAAACAGTGTCAATTGGATAAATTGCTCAATATGAGCACTTTCATCTCTTGCTACAATGTTTTGAAAAGGTCGTCTGCATGGTGAGGAGCCTGTCCTATTTTCCACAATGTTATCAAAAGGTCGTCTGCATAAGATGCGTCTAAGCCCCGTTAGCTCAGTCGGAAGCGAGGTCGGCTGTCAATTCAGGGGTTGTGAGTTTGAATCCCAGCTCGGCCAATATTCGTTCCGACGTTTGACTTGACAAAGGTCACAGTGACAAGCGTCATTCGTCTTTCATCAATGGGCTATCAGTCTATGTCGAAAAGCAGCCAGTTGCTTGGATAGTATGTTGTGTGGAGTTCTGGTGTGAGCAAGCCAGGAAACACATGAGTAAGTGAACTGGCCGCCGTGATATGACTGGAAACTTGTTGAAAACGGCGTTAAACCCCAATCAATCAACCAGATGCGTCTGAAGTCGTCTGAATCGGGGAAAAGGGTCACTCACCTGAAGGCGAAGACCATTTCGTCACACTCATTCATAAACATGCGAAAGTAGACTACTCGTAATACTACACGGTTTTCCAGTTCCAATATCCGACCCTGTCATATCAACGATTGACACCTCGGCCACAGAAAACATTGGGAAAATATTAAATGGACATTACCTTCTTTTTTACAGCGTATTTTATAGACTTAATTACAAGATTTTCCGTCTTGCTAAACTGTTTGCATTTTGGAAGAGTCAACTAGCACTTTGGGTAATTCTAGTTATACATAGTTTGAAGTATAATAACAGTTTCAATTGCTATTTCGAACGGAAGGATTTTCAGTATGCCACATCCATTTATTTTTTAATTCCTAATGGGATTATAATGGCTTCTATTCAGTTTAGTTTCTTATTGGTATAAATAACCGAAATATTTCATGAATGGGCAGACAAATTATTTGCAATTATTCTATTTGCGGTCCTTACTAAAGATCAACCCTAACACTTTTCCACATACAACAAACAAATCTGCAGCAGACGATTTCGAAAACCTACCCGGCAACATTGAAATTTCTCTATAAAGTGAATTATAATCATGGAATAAAGTTGAAAACACTGTGGCAAATGGAGAAATTGCTCATCATTGGTAATTTCCTCATTTGCCACAATGTTTTCAAAAGTCATTTGCTGCAGAGGAGCGTCTAGACGTGGGAAAGGGAGGGTTAAGTGCCATCATTGGTAAAGTTATTTGGAGTTCCCAAAGGTTGACATTTTCATTTGCCGAAAAGTGCTTCTTCCGATTCCGTTCGAAAAGTCCGGTATACAAGTTAGTCGCTCCAAAGGAAAAGATGTCTTACTGCATCCCGCTTTGCATTACAATGAGACGTATGGTAGCGGAACCAATTAAGCTACACATCCCGTATCCACCATTCATTCTTATTCTTATTTTGAAGAATAGTCTCAATTTCAAAGTAAAACTCTTTCTGGTGGGTTAAATCATACGGGTGTGTCCTTTTGCCACAATGTTTTCAAGCGTCGTCTTTAACGGAGGCGTCATAAAACGTCTGTATGTCGGAAAAGGTATATACAATGATAAACCAGTGACTTTCCGGTCAGATGGTTTCAGTATGACGATACGACGGTTTCACGAATATCAAATGCCCATTGGCGCTATAGAGTTCACGCGAGCAACTCGAAAAGCGGTGAAAAGTTCATTCTTCTAATGGAATGTCGATTGGCAATTTATTGTTAAACGCGTACATACACATAGAACCCAATTGCGTCACGTGTTACGGAAAGCGACATTCGGAGACTTTCTAAAATTTACATTAAACCCTTTCTCACATGCAAACGCATTATAATGCATCTGAAGCAGACACGTTTTGAAAACATTGTGGCGTAATGAAATATTGCTTATTGCCAAAATGATTTTAACTCCATTCAATACTAAATATTTTCATTTAAAGATAGATTCCATATTTTGGCCTAGATGATTTCAAAGTCGTCTGCTGAAGAGTTGTTGTATGTGTGTCCAGCGGCTTCCATGATGACGTTTATCAATCTAGATATCAACCAACAGGGACCACTAAGCGGTTCCACGAGACAACCAACATTACGAACAATGCGTAATGTATCGACTCAGATCAGCCAACGCTGTCTGCGCAGCATAATCCAGGCTGACTCATTCCATTTCAGGGAGATAGAGGTATAGAGTAATAATTCGTGAAGTAGAAATACCACAGGAGGCGAAAAGTGTCTGTAAGGGTTTGCCTTGCTTAAGCTGATCTGTATCGATAATTTACGCAGTGTCAACATGTTGGTTTTCTCGTAATTCGACACAAATTATGAACAGAATGCGTAAAGGTGCAGTTTGATCTATATCATTACTCTTCACCTCGTCCAAATGTCGAGTTTCGTTCGACTTCATTCTGCAGCTCAATGTAAAATGACGTTTGGCACGACTTGGTTAAATATTTACATTCATGCAAGAAATAAAAGCTCCGTTACAGCATTTCCTATAAAACAGCCACTTGAAGTTTAACCCAAAACAACATTTGTCTTTTCTTTATTTGACTGGTATTAAGCAGCCATTTGAGTTCCCCAGTCACATTTTGGCTTTCAACTGAGTGGCTGCTGGTAGAATCCGCCGTAGTCGAGGGATTAGCGTCGGGGATTTAAAACCGGGCGTCCCGGGTACGATCCTCAGTCGCGGCACGACGGTCATGGTTGAGTGTACTTGGGCAAGGCACATTTTCTAACATAGATCTGGTTTGTTTACCCAGGGATCATGAATAAGTGGACTGTCAGCGTGATATAACTGAAATAATGTCGAAAAACGGCGTAATTCCCCAATAAAACCTGATAGTCAAAGTTATAAAACTGTTAAAAAAAATTCTTGACAAAATTAGAGTAATAATTTCACTTTCCAGTACCATAAACATGTAAAAAGATATCGTTAATGCTTCATTTTTACTTAGTAAGTCAAATTGTGTACATGTTCATGACTTTCAATGGACAGTTTTTCAACATTTACTGCCAAAATAGTTCTGAACTACTTATTACTTACTTTGTTGTCACTCTTAGCAATATTTTCAGAAGTTTCAACATTTCAAAATTCCTTTAAGACAAGTTCGACTGTTTATTACTGTCTCGCCGTGGTATATCTCTTATATACATCCAAATTAAGTGCTACCTTCATAGTGTGAGCAAAGTACACTGAACTCTCGATAACTCGAACACGAAAAAACGACTTCGAGTTATCGACGTGTTCGACTTATCTAGTATTAGTTCGTCTGTTTTTTCGAAGAAGAAAAAGTCAGGGTATTGTAATACCCTTTGCGTCGTCGTCGGCTGTCGGCACAAAAACCTGAAACTTTATCTCACAACTCAAAAAACCTTTCAACATGAAAATTGGTACACATGTTCCAAGGAATAAGGATGTCTATACCAAGTCACATTACTCTGGCTTTAATAATATTTAATAAGGCGGACGAGCGTTGGCGTTCGCTTACGGCGCCCTTGTTTTATGTTCAATTGAGTTATGTCTTTTTTTTAGTTTTGTATTCAATTGAATTATGTCTTTTCAGTTTCGTATTCAATTGAGTTATGTCTTCTCAGTTTCGTATTTAATTCGTGATTGAACGTTTATTATGACATGACAATTCGTTGATCAAATAATATCAAGAAAAGCAGCGGAGCAACAGTTCTAAACTACATGTTCTTATGTGCTGTTTTCAAAAAGACTTATCCGTTCTATGAACTAGTTTGAATTAAACGATATATTAGAATGATCACATGTTCAAGTAATCGCTAGACCACTGTAATATAGCGACCGACGTAGGGCGATTAACCCTGATCATGCTCCAAACGACATTCAATGCCAAATTAAAAAAAAAGTCGTCTCTTCCAAACTTTCACGTTGAAAGTTGGAACACTCCATTTTTCGTCAGAGAGGAAATTTGTTTAAAATTCAATGTGAAAGTGGCGAGCAATGCAGATTTCCGGAGGGACAGCTCGTTACAAAGTCGTCTCATCTGAATCTTCATGGTTTGCAAAGACCTTTAATTGTCTTAATTAAGCAGCCAAAGGGTTAAATGTACTCCTCCTTTCTATATATAATATCAAAAGACATTTGCGAAAAATACAGACCAAGATCAGCTTGCAAAGATTTGCAGTCTAATATCGGTATATACTAATCTCTATCCACCATTAATCTTAAGCAAAGCAAACTCAACAACCATTATTCAGTGAGTACGCCAGACATTGTCAAAATGTGACAACATTAGGATATGTTTGTTTTATTTTTTACGCCGCTTTCAACAATTTCTCAGTTAAATCACGACGTTTCCTAGGTGAGTTACCATGACTTCTTGTACATATATCCTGACACCAGCCAGTCAGTCGTGATGCTTATCCCATAATCATGATCGCCAAGGAGGGAAATCTATTGCTTCCATTTTGTTGGTATTTGGTATGACGCGACTGGGGATCGCCCCACGACATCCCGCACTGAGAGGGACGCTCTACACTAAAGCCACCGAAGCGTTCTCCGTTCGGAAAACTCTTCGGTGAAGGGTAAGTCGTTCTACAAAGGCTAACTGGATGTTGTTACAGATGGATTGTGATCAGAGACGATCATAATCGATATTGTCGTTAGTTAAAAGTCCACAAGGTCGTATTTCGTATGATTCTTTATGCCATTTATCGTTTTTCTATAGAATCAATGAAAATATTAAAGGTCAATTGCTGACTCTGACGTGTCAAATGTACAATTATGATCACTCCCTAAATTTATATATGGTATGCCAGGATAACATATTTATCTCCAAACGTTCCAATTATTAGCATTACGAATCGTAGATTGAATTTTCAAAAATGTTTAAGTTCATAAGACTCCCTTAACCGATTAAAATATGGGTTTCAGTCCAAATCATTTTCTCTAAAATTCGAAATATGTTGTATGTTTATCTATTTTTCACTGCTCCAGGGAAATTTAAAGGTGACCGGAGATTGTCAACTGACCAAAGAAGACGGGATTACCATATGGAATTATACTTTCGAACTTTCGTTACGGTGGCAGTGTGGAAACTCATACAGGTAATTGGAATTCCAGAAAATTTGGTTTAAATACATGCCTTTAGTATTCTAAATCATTCAAATCTTGACGAACACAATCTGTTATTATTTTATAGAAAAATAATTTCATACATTATGTTCAGCTTTAGTTTATTAAGTATGTTGTTCTTTCAATTACTTTTACCGCTTTATTAAATAAGACTTTGTAATAGAACATAAACCGTGAAAGGAATTCAAACATCTTAAACTGTTCATGTTGATTTGATATACTTCGTTGTTGGTTAATATTCCTGTTTTTCGTTTTCAGACGTCATTAGGCCTACGTTTGAATTTAAAATAAGAAATTTGATCTATACATTATACTCAGGTTGTACTAACACACCGAACAAACGGTAACAATCTGTAATTGGCTGATTCGGCTAACACTCGCCGATCACTCGGAGTTCTTAGGACATTCCATTTTATGAGTTACGACAACAGTCAGTCGATTTTAAATTTGTACTTCTCTGGTAAAGACCGACGTAAAATTACATAAAAAATAAATTCTTTCTCCGAAACTTATATTAGTCTATAGATAGGTCTTAGACCCTTTTCGCAGCGTTTTGTGCAAATCATTATTGTTTCGTCATTATTCACTTGCATGTACTATAAAGTTGTCAAAGAGCTCTGATTGTATGGCGTTTTAAGCAGTAATGTGTAAATTATCTTTGCTACTGGTAGGCGTATCATGTGTAAATTACCTTTGCTACTGGTAGGCGTATCATGTGTAAATTACCTTTGCTACTGGTAGGTACCAGTGCATCAGTCGTAATACAATCCTCGCAAGTGAGGAAAGCGCCTCGAGTCATTTAAAACGTATCGGAGATCGAACCCTAACTATCCCACTCTCGAGGCCGACGCTCTAACCACTACACCGCCGAGACGGTAAACCTATCAAGTACTTCATGTATATCAGAGACATTTTATACATACCTATTTCCCTGATTTTATTAATCACCATTTTGAAATTATTTCAGTTGCGGTACTAGCGTATGCGCATGTCAGCACAGCGAACCCTATCGGTAATAACGGGGACCAATTCATGATCTGCGGCGGAAGATATAGACCGAATGCGAATGCAAACCACGAACAGCCGTTAAATAGACTATTGCGGCGACTCGCATCTCGATCCAAACAGTTACAGCGGAAAACAGGACAGGTTGTCGCTTCATATGTAAGTGAATTTCGGTATCATTTAAATGAGTTCTTTGCCCGTCCTGAATGTGTCACGTTAACATCGTCGAGTTATACATAGTTGGCCAATGAATCGAATCAAATGTTTGAGAAAACCCCTGATTCAGGGTCATCTGTCCCATATCATACCATATCATATCATATTATTCCATGCCAAATGTCTTTGTTATTGTTTATAGTTCATAATGGAGATGTGTAATCCTTCCCCAAATACAACATATGGAAAGCTAGATACATTTCTTAGCCTAATACTGTTTTTGTTTTGTTTAAACAGGAATTATGAAAAAGTGATCTGTGGCTATGAGATAACAGGAATAATATTGAAAACCTCCGAAACCCCCAAATAAAATAAATAAGCATTGGGAAAACCTTAGAAATTGTATTCTCATCACATCATTTAAAACATAATAATCATTCTATATATTAACAAAGATTTTCTTTTAACACATTGATGGTAAGTTATGAGGGAGGGTGGCTACGACCTTCACCAATTCACGTGGCCAATAAAGTTATATATATATATATATAAACAATTTGACACATTTTATTTCAAAAGTCGTTTGCTGCAGACGCGTCTCAAATTACCTAAAACAACAACATTGCAAACGGGATTGATAGTAAATCAGGTTAGGTTCGTCACTAAACTCACGCCAACAACTTTGAGCGGCGCCTGCGAAAACCATCCGCAAGACATTTACGACCAGTGTAGAGCTAGATCGCCATGTGCATCCGTATAGTCTAATCTACCAATAAGTCATACAAGTCTTAAATAACATTCTGTAAAGCTGTATTCATTTTGATACATTAGCAGGCAAGTATTGTCCTCACACGTGTACTAATTACGTTATTTAAGGTCTATTTTCGCGGAGAGCCGTTCACTTGGTGTGTTCCCGGAACGCCTACTCGACTTAAAGTGTATTAGGGAATTAGGGGGCCTTGTAAAGGGTAAATTAAAGATTTATGACTTTAGAACTCTTAAATTTTGTAAATAAAATTATCATGTTTTATGTTCTTATTACTTATGATATAAACGTGTAGCACCAACAAATTATCATTCAAACACACACAATATTTGCCTTTTAAGTTAAAGCTTAATGTTCTTACAGTTTGATAGCTATTAATTAATTAATTTCGAACTGTCATAATAGTTGTCTATCTTTAAGTTTAAGCATACTGTTCTAGAAATTTAATATCTATTGATCAAAGTCAAACTGTCAGAAACTTCTGGTTTCAAGGGCAATGATGAAGATGTGGAAATCATTCTCATGTTCAACCATGGACAATTAAAGCGATTTCAAGTGCAGACGAGAATCAAACTTATGCCTACAGAATAAACACCCTAACTTAAACTATACATAGTTTTTCATCATACAATATAAGAATTAATAAATAAATTGCATGGCCCCTTTTCAATTAAGATTGAAGCGTAATACATACAAAATAATATTGTTTGTTTAGAAAAGAAATAATCTGACCATGTTCAATTATTTTGTCATAATGATAATTAATTAATTCCACTTAAATCTATCACTTATAACTGCCCTTTAAAAGTCCCCCTAATCCTCAATTTTGACCAGATAGAGATTAAATCGAGTAGGCGTTCCGGGAACAAACCGTTCACTTAAACATCAACATTTTCCACCCGACAAACCCTTACCACTTCCGTTTCAATACAGAAGAATCAGCTTTAAGACAAGTAATAGCTATAGAACACAGAAGGGTATATGTGCACGCCCTTTATAACCAATGTATTAACCAATAGTTTGTGACGAAACATTTAGATATCTATCTAACCATAATATTTAATGTAGTTATGTCTAGTTTATTTCCGTCTAACTGTTTAATACCTTAACATTTTCGCTGCCTTTCAAGGTTTTTGCAAACCACGTAAATTCAGATGAGACAGCCCATAGCGAGCTGTCTCTCCTGAAATCTGCCTTGTTTGCCACTTTGATATGTTGTTAGACTGTTGGACAAAACATGGAGTGGTCCAATTTTCAACATGGAAGAGTCAACTTTGTGAAATTCGGTAGTGAAAGGGTTAATACGAATGGATTATAAATAGAAATTAATTAATCTGGGTTGAAAGTACAATGACGATCTCTTCAGACCTAACCCTTTCCCACATATACACAGACGCTTTCTCTCGCTTCTGCAGCATACGACTTTTGAAAACGTTATTGCGAAAAGGAGAACTTTTTCATAAAGAGCAATTTCTCCTTTTGGCACAATGTTTTCAATTTTATTCAATAATTGGTCTTTTATATATAGAGAGTTTCCATGTTTTCGTGTAATTGTTTTCAATGTCGTCTGCTACAGATTTGTTGTAGGTGGGTAAAGGGTTAATGGGTTATAGGTGCAACTACGTACCAGACAGGAAGATCTAGTTTTCCAACTCGCGAATAATGAGCCTACTCCTCTATAAAACCGGATGAAATATTCTTCCTTCTGCCTCGTAGTCTAAAAGATAAACCTTACTAAACACATCCATTGGGAAACCGCCTCGGTTGTGTAATGGTAGAGTGTCCCCATCGGGTGCGGGTGGTCGCGGGTTCGATCCCCGACCGGGTCATACACAATACATAAATTGGTAGTAATGGATGCTCTCTTTGACACTCAGGGTTTACAGGATTAGCATTACAACTGACTGGCTGGTGTCAGGATAAATGGACCGGTAGTACTGGTAACTTACATAGAAAACGCCGTGATATAACTGACTGACAGGCTGGTGTCAGGATAAATGGACCGGTAGTACTGGTAACTTACATAGAAAACGCCGTGATATAACTGACTGACTGGCTGGTGTCAGGATAAATGGACCGGTAGTACTGGTAACTTACATAGAAAACGCCGTGATATAACTGACTGACAGGCTGGTGTCAGGATAAATGGACCGGTAGTACTGGTAACTTACATAGAAAACGCCGTGATATAACTGACTGACAGGCTGGTGTCAGGATAAATGGACCGGTAGTACTGGTAACTTACATAGAAAACGCCGTGATATAACTGACTGACTGGCTGGTGTCAGGATAAATGGACCGGTAGTACTGGTAACTTACATAGAACACGCTGTGATATAACTGACACATTGTTGAAAGCGGTGTTAAACACGAAACAATCAATTAACCATGGGAAAAGATAGACATTAACAGTCTTATCAAGATCTACACTGTTCACATATTACGTCCACAATGTTATTAGAAGTTTCTAATATTATGCGTATATTATGATAAAACGTATAGATGTACAGGCTTTCGTTAATCTACATTATTCGGAAATGACAACTCGTACATTTTTCCATGGATAGGCACAAACACAGGACATATGCGGCCTGTTTAAATTCAGAAACAAGTTGACTGTCCACACAGTCTAATCAAGATTTACACTGTCCACATATTACCTACACAGGCTTGCTAGAAACTTAAATCAACATGTGTAGACTCTGATCAAACGGAGTAGTTGTCCAGGCTTAAATAAATCTACGTTTTTCGTAAATGCCAACTAATACATTTTACCGTGGATGGGTACAATCAATCACAGGACATATGTGGCCAGTTTAAATTCAGATACAAGTTAACGGTCAAATAGTCTGATCAAGATCTACATTGTTCACATAATACGTAATAATAAGCTTCTGATATTATGTGTAGATTATGATAACACGTATAGATGTACCGTTTTTTATGAATCTACATTTTTCGGAAATGCCAACAAGTATACAGGATATATGCGGCCAGTTTGAATTGAGATACAAGTTGATTGTCCACACAGTCTGATCAAGACTCCATTCTCAAATATAATTTAATAAACGATCTGTTAGCGTAACATTCATACAGACTTCCAGTCCTTATATAAAAAAAAAGGAAGACACACATAGGGAAAAACACGTTTTTCACATTACATTTGAACACACACTGTAAACACATGTTTGTGTATGGTATGTACACATTACAATCTGTACCTCACATTTGAGCATATTCTGTTTAAAACATCCTGCATTTGATTGCTGTATCCTCATTTGATTTATATTTGGACACACTCTATTGTATTTTGCAGAACTCCGACCTTATCATCAACGTAGACATTCCTATCAATGACACCTGCATCAACGACATCTTGTCAGTTGCAAACACCTATGATGTACGACCGGAAAACGTGAGTTATCGTTCTTGTTTCCATGGGTCGTAATTAGTCTTGTATTACTGCACGTAATACAATCAAACTTGTGTCAGCGGTCAACTCTGTTAAGCAGCCAACTTATATCAAGTAGTAACATGAATTTTAACCAAAAAATAATTTTCTTTTTTATTTGATTTGTATTAGCAGCCACATGTGGTCAGAAGTTAACTTTTGACAAGTTTGACTGTATTTATAATAGAACATTTTACAATTGACACTATGGGAACAGAGATCTTCCTGAGAGGGCGATTGGTGAAGATCAATCTCAGTCTACCCCTCGTCGCAGCCTGACCAGAGTCTTACTTGAACGCAACGTAACTTTTACAATAGACCAGTCGGTAAAAATGAATGCTATCAATTCATTGGGTTATGCACTCAATAGCCGTCTCTCACCCATTGAGTATTTCCGAAGATTGACAAATAATCTATTGTGTAAAGTAGCAAGTTACCTGGGAGACTATTGAAGTTTCGGCTGAAATGTAATGATGTCATAAAGCCTTAAATGTTGTAAAGTAAAGTAAACTTAGCCGAATCGATTCAATTCTAAAACGTTTGACGGTACTTTAACGGGCATGGGGTTTAGGTACAAAAACCACTTATACAGCCTTACTGTGGATTTGCATAGCGACGTTGGTAGAGTGGTTGGCTATTTCACGGAGATAAGAAACGTACATTGCGGTTAGTGCCTGGATGGATGACCAGCGGTGGCTTATCTCCGTGAAGGACCACGCACAGGCTACTAATGGTTGCAGAGGTGGGACTTTTGGGTGACATCCCCACATCATCCCTGGACCCTGTTGGTCTCAATGATGCTATGTAGGCTCCGTTATGGTGTACTATTGAACTGGTGTGCAGCTGTGTGACTTCATGTCTGAGTCAAGAGAAAAAGGAAGAACTGTAACTGGAATGAGGTATAGGTACACATACCACTTATACAGCCTTGCTGTGGATGTCGGCTTTTATAGCGACGTTGGTAGAGTGGTTGGCTCTTTCATGGAGTTAAGATACGTACATTGCGATTAGTGCCTGGATGGGTGACCCGCGGTGGCTTAACTCCGCGAAGGACACTGAATACGTTACATTACTATCCCGTGTGACACTTGAGTATAACATAGTATTGGTATTACCATTTACTCACATTTAAATGACCCTGCAATTAAAGACCACATGTGAACAAAGACCAGATTGTTCACTTTCCATTGGTGGTCTTTAAACACAAATTATGTCTTGCTTTAGTTCTGTGAGTTTTTGTGTCTTATACAACAGTTTCTCAGTTATATCAAAGTTACATTACTGCATATCCATGAATAAGCAGTACTAGGCTGCGATACATGCCTTGTCCAAAGTCATTTCATTATTATCAAAACTTTGCTTTATTGGATCAATACAGTAGAAGATATTTGAAATGTTCCGACAAAGAAACAAATTGTTATTTTACATATGTTTTTACTTGTAGCTTCACCACGACCTCTCAGAAGACTACAGCGCCCTGTTTAGTGTTTACTCAGCGCTCAGATTAGTTCAAGAAGTAGATACCCAACGTGACATTAGGAACTCCTACAATACCATTGAACGGCTCATTAGAGACATTCTCTGTGCTTTTAATAGATCGTTAATCTCGTTTGGAGATTTAAGATCACGTGATGTGCAAATTGTGCCATCTAGGGACAGCTGCGGAGCAAGCCGATACACGGATATGGTATATCGTAATTGGCTGATTTTACGTAGAATTGATTCATTTGCAAACCGACTGTTCGTGAAATATAACGCTCATAAGCATTTGTTAAAACGGAAGCGTACCAATTAAAGGATCTCTTAAGATGATTGACATAACACGTGAACTGGTCTTATTGGAATGATCTCATTATTATGTGTTTATCTTAACATATATTTTACCATTTCGGACATATTAGTCGTGAAGAAAGAGCCACAATGTTTTTTTAATCATTTAGACAATATTCGTTACTTAAATTATAGACAGTATTACTATGTCATTTCTCTTTTTATTTATTCATTTGTAGAGTTGATGGCTACAACTGTTATAACTAGTTAAGCATTATAAATACTGTTCATAAGTAACTTTTTCATTACATAGTTCCCACAACTACAATCATTAACTCCCTTGTCTGCCATTTTGATAGGCAATTATAATGAGAATTTATAGAGATTTTTTTTTAAAAAATGTGATAATTAGGAAAACACCAAGGAATTTTAGTTTGACGACCATATGTCGTTGATGCCTTAGTATGATCTGATTGTATCGACTTCGTGATTTAATTATTTTTGCACATACAATTGTTTAATTTATTTCTATTTGTTATTTCTCTATTCTACATAATAGTAAATTTGCCTATCAAAATGGCCGACAAGGGAGGTAACTATTTCAGTTGTGGGAACTATGTATTATTAGCCAATGTGTGTCTATTAGTTGATATTTCTCAAATGTTATGATATTATTTAATAAAGAATTTTGCAATGTTTATCACGAATTTCTGTTGTTAAGTAGACCGAGGTTAACGGTTACTGATACATTTTACCATTTTTCAAGATGTAAATGCGAACACTTAACAAATTTAATTTGGCTCCCATTATTTTCTTGCATTTTAATCCAAATATAAATGTGTTCATAAATGAACTCACAATAAAAATATACTATAAACCATGACCAACTGGCAATTTGTATACAGATAGAGATACTGACCTCTTTGATAGTAGGGAGTAAATGACTAAAGCAGTACGTTGTTAAACCTCGTAAAGTTCATTGACATTGTGGCGGAGGGGTCTAGGCGATCAGATTGTCTGGTTTCGTTGACTGACGTCTTGTACAACACAATTATCATTTGAAAGGAGCGACCAAAACGATCAATACAGTTGCAATGATTTGATTAGTGCATGTCTAGCCGTCTAACGTTACTGTGAAGTGAACCGACTACGGGAATGCATTGCAGCAGATATTAAAAGACATATATTGCATTGGAGCATTCGAACACTGAACAAAGTAGAGTGGTTGTCTATTTCACGGAAACAAGCAACATACATTGCGGTCAGTGCCTGGATGGGTGATCCGCGGTGGCTTAACTCCGTGAAGGACCCTGAATACGATGCAAATGGTGGCAGAGGTGGTATTTTGGGGTGACATCACCATCATCCCCGGACCCGGTTGGTTCCCAGTGATGTTATGTAGGTTCTTTTCTTGTGTTCTATTGGTGTGCAGTTGTGTGATTTCAGGTCGAAGTCAAGAGAAAAGAGGGATAAATGTAACGGGAATGCGGGTATAGGTACAAACACCACTTCTACAGCCTTGCTGTGGAAGCCGGATTTTGTAGCGACATTGGTAGAGTGGTTGGCTCTTTCACGCCAACGTTAAGCAACGTACATTGCGGTTAGTCCCTGGATGAAAGCACTACGGGAGTGCATTGCAGAAGATGTTAAGAGACATGTATTACATTGGAGCACTCTAACCCTGAGAATATTCTGGACCAAACACTATAAAACTCTGAAAACTTTCTTTGTGCTTAGAAATGAACTCCATGCTCTAAACATGACTTCTGATTGGTCACTTTCGAGAATTATTTTGTTCCTGACCAATCACATTCTTGAGAACAAATTATGAGTACCAAGCAAACTTTTATAGGTTTGGAGCCGATCTTGGTCTGAATTTCATTTTACAGCAAGATTTAATTTACGGATTGATATTGTTACGTACTCGGGTTGTCTTGTCAGGACGCGGTCTTTGCTAAACCTTTTCGTTATACCCCTGTCGAGGACTGGTCCGATCTGGAAATTTACACTTTCTGGTATACGAGATGAATCGCTAAAAACACTGGAGCAACAGTTCATGAGGTTTTAATTCACTTCTAAATCATAATCATATAACTACAATTCACATACAATGCATTGTAATCTATTAACCGTTTAAAACACTGGAGCAACAGTTCATGGGGTTTAATTCACGTCTAATCATAAACGTATCACTATATAATATACATGTAATGTATTGAAAACTACCGTTTTGCGTATTAAACTTAAAGTACGACTACCTATAGGCTTGCCACAACTTTAGTAGACAAGAGTGCACGAGTCCTTAGATAACACACACTGTTTGCATAGTACTGAATCAAATAATATATCAAATGTAAAAAGGGTTTCTCTTAAACAAGGGTTTCGTAAATCTTATAAAAAACTTCAGTCCGCTAATAAAATGTGCTTACAATATTGCAAGTCATGTTGAATGGATTGTTCAGAAAATTCTGTATCTGCGAAAAATGCGCTCTCAGTCTTAATGTTCGGAAAAGAAGTCCTTATCTGGTCACAAACAATTCCTTTTATACTAAAAGAGATAAGTGATCAAAGAAAACTGGTAAAATGGTAAATTGACCAGATTTAAACGGTCACCTACCAACTTGGTCACAGTGACCGAATCGGGTCACAGTGACCGAGAAAATGGTCACAGTGACGGATAAGAGAATATTGGTCACAAAACATGGAGAAACTTGCTTCTTTCCTCACGATGTCTACTCATACAATTAAATTATGATTCCTAATAAAATATTTACCAAGGGATTAAATCTGTTACTGCTATTAGCTTTAAACATCTTTACTATATATTTAAGGATGATAACAATACTATCCAGCGATCGCTTAGTTAATGTAGTAAACAGTCCCACAATGCACTCGGACACAAACTGTATATCCTGTCAGGAAATGTGGAAAATAAACATGTTCTTGGAGAATAGATACGAATTACGCAGAAACTAGATTATGCTGACAAATGAAACAAGTATTACACACACATTTAAGTTGACTGGACTAATTGTGCGAAAGTAACAGTGATTCACAAGCTAGGAAAATGATGAAATATGAGGATAAATAACGACATGTTTTAAATGTGAATGTAAACAAACTTCGGGTAAGATTAAACGAACATGGGGAAGTATATTATGTGATTGGTCGGTCATTTTATGTTGGTCAACGCATAAGTGTACAGTTCTGTGTTACGTTGATAGCATCTTACTAGCAAATGACACTCGAAGTGAACACATACGGTCTGTACCATAATTTGGAAAATAGACTAGAATTAGGACTCAAAAAGGCAAAGGTAAGGTAAGCACCCCAAGATCGAGGCATTACAATATGTGATTAAATTCGTTCCAAAATCAGATCATTCCGAAAAATACGTCGGACATTAATATGAAATTCTGACCGATATCAGCTTTTTTCAGTGCTAAACTGTTCCCAAAGCTGTTCCCCTATTCCATTTCAAAATATGTTGGTGGTTCCGTTTCCCAAGGCGGAGATATCAGATCACAAACGTAAAGACATATTTCGGTTAAGCATTGTAAGTAAGTAAGTTCGTAACATTTTATTATAGTGACATGTGTTCATATTATACAAATACAAACATCAAATAATAAAAACACCCGGCCGCGTAGGGCCTGAAAGTCACCTTTGTTTAACAATATTTACAGCTAAGGTAAAAAAAGAGTTAAAGAGAGAATAAAGGGGGAAAAGGGAAAGGTAGAACATATGAAAAATTGAAAATCAGGGGTCAGGCAGGATATTCAGAAATTAATTTATTTTCCAAAATGTCAAACCTGTATTAATTGAAGTCTCAATTTATCCATGTACGATACCAATAGTATACGTGCATATAACTTGTATTTATCACAGTATCAAACGTACACACTATGCGCCCAATTACGAGAAAACCATAATTGAGGACTCTGTGTAGAGTATCGAACCGGATCAGCCTAAGCATGCCCCACAGGCTAACCCGGACAGACATTTTTCGCCTCCTGAGGTATTTCTGTTTCAGTAATCATTACCCTATACCCTATACCTCTATACCCCTGAGACGGACTGTGCTGGCTGATCTGTGTCGATACATTACGCAGAGTCCATAGTGTTGGTCGGCTCATATGTAAATAGTAACTTTTAGTTGTCAGTATTCTGTGATATATCATTGTTTACAAGACGAACGACGCTCGTTAATTAAATCTGTGTCACATTCAGACAAGTTTTCCTCTAGATTGGTATGCTTCTTCTCATGTTGTAAAATTAACATATTTCTCGTCGAATGTCACAATAAAACACATGATATATAGACAAACATTTTACATTTGGATTGGACATAACTTATGCGTATACACATCCCTTATCAACACTTAAACGTGCTGAACGTCAGATAGTAGATAGGATAGTCAAAGTCTTGAAATGTTAGAATCATAATTCTGGGACAAAATTTGAGTCATAATTTCACTTTCCAGTACAATAAACATCTAAATACTGATCGTTTATGCTTCATTTATACTGGGTAGACATACCCTGTAAGCTGAATGTTGTACATTTGTACTGACAAAATAGTATTGAACTATTTATTTCTTACTTTGTTGTCACTATTAGAAATATTTGCAGAAGTTTCAACATTTTAAAATGTTGATCTCCATTTGGAGTTCAACACCTTTATCTACCTCATAGTTTGTTCTCCTTTGGTGAGGTTCATATGCCGACATTTTTTCCCTTTAGCCCGTCAGAAGCTTCGAGAAGGAATATATGTACGGCTTGTACGGAAGACCACGCTGTGTCGCCAAAATGATATGTGCTTAGCCGGTCTGTTATGTGACTCCACTGATTATACTATATCAGAATCAATCAGCTTGTTCAGACACGTTATCTAATGTGTATCTTCGATGATAAACATAGGATAACAAGAAATAAAAGAATTGTCAAATTATCGAAATTCAAGATTGTAAAGTCAGATATAATTATATCTACATATAAATAAATTCAATATAGTGTGATTTAAAAATAAGTCGTGCGTTCCTCATCACATTTCATTATACTACGAAGTTTATTCGGACTAAATTCCTCGTGTTGCATGTCCTCACTTCCAGCGATAGTTTTATTACAGTCACCATCGTCCGTTATAGCATGTCCAATGTCATTATTGTGAGGTATAACATTTCTAATATCACCATTGTTAGTACTGACATTTCCAAAGTCAACTTCGTCAGTCATGATATTAGCGCAGTTACCATCGTCGGTTATGGCACATTGTTCAGTGGATATGACACTCGTTGTGACGTCAGAAGTGCTTGGACTAGAATTACCATGTGTACTAACGTTGTCCTGTATCTCAATCGTCACAATTTCCGTATTATCCTTAACACTGGATTCATTTGATGTATTGTCGATTTCACTGTTAGTTGTCCATGAGTTGGAACCACCAAATCCGCTGTCACCCACCGCCGAAAGTGACTTACGCCAAAGCCGCGAACCCGTACTTACGTTGGGACTGTCGGGATTTCCACGATGCTCACAATCCGCACTCCACGCAAAGGCATCATTAGCCGTACCAGCATTGTGGATATTGGATTCTTTTTGACCGCACGCCGCTTTGCCGTTCTTACCGTTACATAGTTTCATACATTTCTTGCACATTCCACTTTGAAATATGGTTAACATATCAAAGATGAGAATGGCGCCGAACACACAACTCAAGAACAGTATGGCGAAATAACCAACGTAAGCAGCCGATGGACGATCATCCATAATGCTAATTCTCTTTAAAGCTTTAGCCTTTTCTTTAATTTCTGTCTCTAATACCATGAGTTCCTCAACGGGATCTTCATACATCGATTCGGATGGAATAAACATGACCGGTGACGGTGTCAAAGTCACCGTTGATGTCAATATCGATGTCATGGTAACAAATGCTGTTTCCGTTACCGTTGTTGAAATGACAACGCGATTTGTAACAAACATGTCACGTGTTACATGAATATCCCTGGTAACGAAGACATCATTCGTTACGGTCACTTCACGTGTATGTAAAACGTCATGGGTAACAAATATGTCCTTAGTAACGAACATCTCCGAACATTGGAGCTCAACAGAACTGGTTTCTGAAATATGTCAAATATATGCGTTCAAATCATAACAAGTTTAACTCTCCGCTGAGTATTTTTTTTCTGCTGCAAGTGGATTGTATTTTATTTAAATAATTTCATTCGTTTATATCAATCGTAGAAGAAAGTGATGCTGTGGTAGAGCATCGGTTTCTCGTACCAAAGGTCCCGGGTTGAGCGGGTTCTGCCTTTTGCATACAGCGCAAGTATTAGTAAAGTTACTAGGAAGCAGACATCGAGGATGAAAGCTTGTTTCGATATAGAAGTAAAATAAATTAGCTTAAACTAAATCAATATCAAACATTTCATTTAGTACTATAACTATCATAATTTGTTAGGTACAAATTACACAATGAATTTCCAATATCTATTTATCGATAGGACATCAGCTTCCTCCTCAACTCTGGTATCAAAAGTGCTGATTATGGAATATCAAATTATATATTAGCCAGCTCTAAAGTTCAAACCAGTCTGTTTTGAAGGACAATATCATAACATTGCGATTAATTAAACGATGGAATAGATCATTCGAAATACAAATGTAGATTTCCACCTGTATACGCCATTACCTGTGAATATTCATCAGATCATAATCTGAGAACATTACTGAGACAGATCGAATGACGTAATCGATGCAAATTCTGAATTCAATTGATCTACATCTACACTGGTCGCCAGTGATCCCTTGGTTCGTGTTCGTAGAGTGAGGCTAAATGGATCAATATTTGTAGTATCTATCGTAGTGGTAGAGCGTCCGCCTTGGATGCGGGAGGCCGCATATTCGATCCCCGACCGGGTCGTACCAAATACTTCAAACATGGTAGTAATGGCTGCCCTCCTTGTCGCTCAGGGTTGTTGGGTTAGCCTTACGACTCACTGACTGTTGTCAGGATAAATGGACCAGAAGAACTGGTAACTTACCCAGGAAACGCCGTGATATAACCGAAACAATGTTGAAAGCGGCGTAAAACACGAAACACATTGTAGTATCTTAAACCTTTCCCACATGACAAATATAAAACAGACGACTTTGAAAACATCTAGACAACAAACATGTACCATCTCTATATTTGAAAGTGCGTCTATATTTGGGAAAGGGTTAAAACAAGTTCATCTTCTCAGATTCCTTGTTCTATTTAACCATTTCCTACATTTAACCAAACAGCAGTAAACGACTTTGAAAACATAATGGCAAAATTAGTGAAACTAAATAAATCAAAGTATAATTCCGAATAGAGTTCAAGGCATTGTGGTAAAAGGAGAAATCGCTCGTTTTGAGCAATTTCCTCGTTTTGTCACAATGTTATTAAACGTGTTGCAGAGGCATCAGAAAGCCTCCGTATGTTGGAAATGGTTCTGCCGTTATTCAGGTTTGTTCATAAGGTGGACAAAATCAATAGCAATTTAGTCGCAATTATTCACAAATAAATACAGGATTAAGTTCTTTGATGTAGAAATGTTGCAACGTTATCTGCTACCTGATATTTAAAGCTGTAATGGAAAATACGTGTTTGCATGTAAATGCATCAATGTCTATTGTTTTAACCCGTTTGCTGCCAAAGGCAAATGTAGGCTTTTGCAAACAATGCAGATTCAGGTGAGACAGCTTCTGAAATGTGCATTGTTTACCACTTATCACATTTTCTTTTGGACACAAAATGGAGTGATCCAATATTCAACATGGAAGAGTCGATTTTGTGAAATTCGGCTGCTAAAGTGTATATTCCGTCAGAGACATACAGAACTATGGAAATGTATGAGCTTAAAGCATCCAGATCAATCTTAACCATTTCCAAAATACAGACACTTTCTGGCACATATGCTGTAAAAGACGTTTGAAAACATTGTGGCAAACAATTTCTACCTTTGTCACAATATATATTTTGACATTTATTTAATAAAATTGTTCTTGCGTTTTAAGAGTTTCCATATTTTTTTTTATTAAATGTTTCCAAAGTCTTATGCTGCAGATTTGGTGTTTCTAGATTTGGTGTTTCTAGATTTGGTGTTTGCCAGATTAAACTGTAAGTCTAGCATGACTCATATGTTGTAAATGAATGCAAAAAGCAATGCAATACAACACAATGCAATGTTATATTTCTATGATGATTTTGTACATAAACATATTACTTAAATAACATATCGGAATTATATGCATAGTAGTCAGAGAGCAACGAAATACGTACTGGGGACGTAGATAAGACGTTCCTGGAAGTACTAATGAAAACAATATTAGAATGAAGAGGGAATGAGGTAAAAATAAAGAAATAAGGTAAATAAGGGAAGGTATAATCATGATTTATGATATATATATATAATTTTTAGTTTAAATGTCGTTATGATGAAACATAATAATTATATGTGCATACACTACCTGGTAGTATAGACGGTGTCGGCGTGATAAACGCAGGCGATGTAGAAAACACTGTAACGGTGCTTGATGGTACGATGGACGACGTTAAATCTAATAATGCTCCTGTTACTTCACCTGAAGTACAGAATATTGATTAAGACAACGATATTGAATACAATTATTGGTCATGTCACCTCACCTGTAGTGCAGATTATACTTATTATTTAGACATTTATTGGCAGTAAAATGCTATATGATATAAACGATATTTTGAATACAATAATTCTCCTGTCACCTAACTTGTAGTGCAGAATATGCTTATACTTTAGACAGTAATGGGCACGGCACTAAAATACTGTATGGTGTGGATGATTAAATAGAATAATGCTCCTGTCACCTCACCTAAAGTACAGAATATACTCATTATTTATACAGTTATTGGCACTATAAGATGTACTGTAAGATGCGGACGATATTGAATACAGTAATGTCAAATCACCTTAAGTGCGGAATATACTTATCGTCTAGACAGTGATTGGCACTAAATTTGTATGGTGTGGATGATATTAAATACAATAATTGTCTTGTTACCACTCCCTGTAGTTCAGAATATACTTATCTTTTAAACAATGATGGACCTGTATGGCTCATCAGAGCAAAACAGTGTGATTTTTAATGCCAACCACAATAACTAATTTTGCAGTCAGGTAAACTAATTCAAGAGGCCCAACTCAAAAGAATAAGTATAGCTCCACTGCCTCAAAGCAAAACAAGCCAGACCATATTTTGTATAATATGAATTAAAAATGCGTATGTATATCAATTAGATATTAATGACGACATTGATATTAGTATATCAAAAAAAGAAATATAGTTTCTTAGGAAACAATACTTTTCTAAATATTTCACTCTGGACTTAAGGTTTAAACAGCTACAGCTCCTGGTTTCTACGTCTTTTGACCAATCAACATGGTTTGAGGTATAGGTTCGACAATGGAACTTGTCTACAAACTTATTTGATAATCCATCCTATAGTTTTAGAAATGAATATCTTTGGATGTTCTAGCTTGGGCGCACAGACAAGTTCTTATCCACACGTGTACTACTTACTCTTAGCTTTGTGTTTTCTAAATCATTGATTGATTGGTATTTTTGTGCCTCTTTTTAATACCTTTTCAGTTATATCACGGCGTTTCCTGTTCAAGTTGCCAGTACTACAGGTCCATCAGTCGTTATGCTATCCCTGCAATCCCTGAGGGCAAGGAGTGCAGCCATTACTACCATTGTTGAAGTCTTTAGTATGAACCGGCCGGGGATCGAACCCATGATCTCTCGGACGCTCTGCCACTATACCATCGTGACGGTGTTTATCTGAACCACCGCTCAAGTATTGTTTTTCATGTATGAGACCTGAGCGTCTTAACCTAAAACTTCACAGAAATACATTACATTGTATCGGGAGTCTTAACAATTTCCCAAATGCAGACACTTTTTGACGTTATTGCATCAGACATCTTTTGAAAACATTAAGGCAAACAGAAAACTTGCTCAAAATGAGCAATTTCTCCCTTTGTCGTAATGTTTTAACTTTATTCAACAATTCTTCTTTTATGTAAATAGAGTTTCAATACTTTTGACTACATCTTAGAAAGTCACGTACTGCAGAATTTGTTGCACGCGGGAAAGGGTTAAAACTATATTCTGAAGTTACCTGAATTACATAAAAAAAACTTGAGCTCAAAAGAAAACCTCTAATTCCTTGAGCGATGCTCTCCGCAAACTAAACCTGCGACAAGTGCAGATTCAGATCAGCCATATCATCTGCAGAATATTATCCTGCATTGCCCTATTCGTAAATTAGTCGCAAAATGCGACAACGCTCTTCTGTTAAGTATAAACATATTCTGAAGTTACCTGAATTACATGTTCTGTGATAATAATCCCAACCATGGTGACTGGAATAAAACGTGGGTAGTGTCCAAAGGTTCCCGCTGTTAAATTGACATCGTTTATCGACAGGGTCATATTCGAACGATTGACACAAGAAAACACCGTTTGTAACGCAGACCTCCTGACATTGCTGCGCGGTCTTTTCGTACAGGTACATAATGTTATGTGCGGCTATACTGGCATTGCGGTGAACCTCGAACCTACATTGCCCTGGCAAAATACTATCATGTTAGTTATCATGTCATTCCGTATTGGCCAAGTAACAGTAGGTCAGATGTTCGGCCAGTACAGCAAACATGTTCCAGTAGCCTACGTGTAACTGGCCAATATATTATTTGTTGACCAATTACGTTTATATTAATATAACATCTGTATTGTCCGAGTGTTGTCTGAATTATCAGTTTATGTTTGATTATACCCGTACATTTGTCTGTGCTAAAACATGCATATTGTCATGGAAAATACAAAACGACTGCTTAAAATATTGAATTAGGTCAAATACGGTACCAAATGTGGTAATGGTTCGTCACAGAAAAATGATATGACGTCATTGAAATATGATTGCACGTGATTTAGAAATGCTGTCGTGGAACGGCATTCATACGTCATGCGTAATCTTTATTTGATGTGTAAATGTTGATGCTTTTATGTCACGTTGAACTAGGTGTATAATTGTAAGAGGAAAATGAGTTTGCAGTACCTGGCTTTGTTGGGTTTAAATCAAACGTGGTAAAATTCATCTCGCCAAATGTCAACATCAACGTGCCTCGTAGTACAATACAAAGACAGGTATCACTACTGCAACATAAGTTTTCCCGTCTAATTGGCTAAGTTTTCCGTATACTCCACACAGCAGTCAAATCAACTGCTTTTCAACATTGACTGTAAGCTCAATGGTGGAAGATGAATGACGCTAGTTTCATTGACATTTGTACAACGTCAGAACGAAAGTTGGCCGAGCTTGGGTTCGAAATTACAACCTAGTGTTACAACCCCTGGATTGACTGCCTCTGTTGCTACCGACTCAGATACCAGGTTTGCCAATATGGAATAACATGGAATTACATTTAAGGGTATGTGAAAGAAAATGAAATGGCTACACGTCTATATATTTCGTTTTGATTAACCAATACTAATTATCCATGTATAAACGAAGTTTTAGGAATGCTAATATAACTGTATAACCCTACGCGCCAAAGAAGGAAAGCCGTCACTACCATCGAATACTCTGGTGAGACTGGACACATGTACAGACTCGACTCGCCTCTTCTCTGTTTGCATAAACAATTGAGACCCAAAGTGTACATTGCATGACGCGGCTCACATACAGCGTGAGATTCGACCTGCGACACCCGAGTCAGTTACTACTAGGGGTTTCGTTTGTTGACACGTGTTGGTGGCATTTATAAGTATATACTTGTTTCGTCGATAAACTACTTCATTAACCATTATCCAAAATGCAGACAGATGCATTTTAAAAATATTGCGACAAAGGGAGAAAATATTAATGATAGGCAAGGTGAATTCATTTGACATTAGTCAATCAGGGAAAATTCATTTATAAATATTTTGCGCGGTTGTTTTTGAAGTTGTGTGCTGCTGAGTGTAATCGTTTTTGAAAGTGAGTTAATGAGGTCTAACAACAGACGACACAAATGTGGACAATCTCTATAAATGAAAGTATAATTATTCATTAGAGTTCAAAACATAGTGGCCAAAATGAGAAAGGAATGTTGATTGTCAAAATTTAGCCTTTTGCTAAAATGTTAACAATATTAATCTGCTGCAGCAGCATCGTAATGCCTCTAGACGTAAGAAGTGTTTTAATCATATCGTGTTAGAATTCAATCGACTGTTGTGGTTTGAAATATTTATCTATTGACCCAATCAGATACTTTTTAACCGTGTTTGATATGATACGGAGGCTTGCTAACGCCTTTGCAACAGCATCTTTTCGTAAAAGTCGTGATCATTTTGCCACATTGTTTTCAACTCTTTTAAATAATTAAACTGCCAATTATAAAAAGTAAAAACACTTCCACATCTTCGGCCGATGTTTTCAATGTAAACAGCTGCAGATGTGTTGTAAGGGTGAAATAGGTCCTTAGCGTAATTGATTTCCCATCGCACGAATTTATCTTACAAGCAACATAACTCTACGGTCACCCATTGCTCCAGCTTTAGATGTGCACGTGGCATTTTGGCTATTGACAAAATGTGATCCAAGACAGACGAACATTAATACCAATGTGTAAACTAAGATATGAATAAATCAGAGCTCTAGATAAGGGGCATAATCATTATTTGACATTCAAACCCTATGTAGTGGGTACTCAAAAGAAACGTCTCTTTTGAGTACCCACAACATAGGATTTGGGTTGGTAATAAGAGAGGGGGGTGGGAGTTACGCATTTTTTTAACATTATTTCAGTTATATCACGGCAACAGTTCACTTATTCATGATTCCTGGGTAAACAAACCAGTACTAGGCTAGGACATGTGCCTTGTCCAAGATCACTGCACCATGCCAACAGCGCTGCGACTGTGGATCGAACCCGGGACGTCCGGTTCCAAATTCCCGACGCTAACTCCTCGGTTAACTTGTCAACTTGTAATATTTCTCGTTCATTGGCTCATATTATGGTGCACGGAAGTGTCCTGGGGGATCTTTCCAAGCTCGTATGTTAAAAACGTTAGCCTAATATTAACATTGATGTTCAGATAAGATATATCCCCATTTACAATATATATCAACCCTTTTCAATATACAGACGATTTATATCGTCCCTGCAGCGAACGACCTTTGAAAACATTATGACAAAAGAAGAAATTCATCAAAAATGAGCAACTTCTCGTTTTGTCACATTGTTTTCTTAAACAATTATAACTTCATTTGCAGCGTTTTTTCCACGCTTTCAAAGTCGTCTGCAGTAGTTTTGTTGCTGTATGTGCGAAAGGCTTTACACAAACACCACATACACTTTTAGAAAAGTGTTTCAAAGAGTCTCAATGATATTGTGTTAGTAGTAGTATGTATAATGCTTTTGACCTTCACTTTCCCACACCACCTCTGAAGGTCAATAACCATTTTATATTGGTCGTATATACCATAAACCAAGTTAGACCTCCGTTATCTCCTACACCAAATCTGCACCTTTGAACAGATCCGTACCCAAATATGGAAATCTTAAACGAAATAGAGTTGAACAATTGTTAAGTGCAAGTTTACCTTTTGAAAAATACTCTCAAAAGACGTTTGCGTGTGGAAAACTGTTTTTGCCGCTTGCTTTGTTGAAGCCGTTCTACGTGAAAACCCACACTGTGGTCTCTGCGTAATGTATCGACCCGGATCAGCCTACGCAGTCCGCGCAGGCTAATCCGGACAGACACATTCCGTCACAGTAGGATAGACATATAGAGTAATGATTCCTGAAACAGAAAATCTACATGAGGCGAACAGTGTCTGTCCGGATTAGCCTGCGCGGCATGCTTAAGCTGATCCGGGTCAATACTTTACAATGTTTTTTTGTTCGCAGGACGGCTCAAATAATTAAAATTAGCTGAAACAGACCTACCTTCTTCTTGATATTGACACAGAAATGGTAGGCGAAGAGTGCATGGTTTGATTGACCAATAGTATGGCTCCCTGAAGGTCACGGCCACACAACCATCATCTGTACCATCTCCTGGTTCCCAGTTCTCGTAACTAACCCCTTCAGCGTTGTTCCACAACCAGGATTCAGTCTTAGCCTTAGTCAATCCAATCCACACGAGAGCTTCTTCTGTACTGCGAAGAGATACACAGACAAGTAACTTCGCCGACACAGCTAAGTGTCAATGACAGTAATGAAAATTACTAAAATGGTAAGATAGAACCTCCACTGACAAGTCGCGTCAAGCGTTTTGGTGGTCCTATTCCCTGTGCAAACAGTGAAGATTCGGGAAGCCTTTGCACCTCCAAAGCCTCATTAAAACTTTATTCTACGTTTAAAGGTGCTTTAACTCCAGATTATGGATAGTATAGTATTTTTTTAAAAACTGTTCAAAGGTTGTCTTGAAATATTAAAATCATAATTCTGGGATACAATTAGAGTAATTATTTCACTTTCCAGTACAATTAATTGATATTGATCGATTAAGTTTCATTTTTACTGGGTAGAAATACTCAGCTAGCCAAATTGTGTACATTGTACATTTACATGACCTTCAATTGACTGTTTTTTTTAACATTTACTGCCAAAATAGTTATAAGTATTTATTACTTTCTTTGTTGTCACAATTAGCATTATTTGCAGAACATTTTAAAATTGTGATCTCCGTCTGGAGTTCAGCACATTAAATGTAACATTTGAGCCCATGTATTAGAACAGGTAAAAGTTGGCTTTAGTGAACCGTATAGATCTATATTTGATTAATGATCTACACTATTCACATATTCCTTACATAATCTTCTTAGAAGCATCTGTCAACTTGTTAGAGGTGTCTGTCAACTTGTATAAATTTTGCCTGAGCAGATGAGCAAGATGATCCGAACCTACACTGTTCAGATGTGGCAACATGTACCTTTACTCATACACGGGCTCAAATAGTCCTACATGACGTTTGGAAATACCTAGAAGTGTAACCCTACTCGTTTTACGTCAATGAAACTTGTATTGGTACACACATGGTGAGGTAACAGAACAAACACGGTGAGGTAACAGAACAAAAACGGTGAGGTAACAGAACAAAAACGGTTAGGTAACAGAACACAAATAGCCAGATACGGCTCATTCATATGTTTGTATGATTCCTAATTGATCAGTTTTTAGCAGGAATTTCATAATTCAACTGCCGCAAATTTGTAAAAATGCCGTCTGCAAATTAATTATTTAATTGTATGTTGCTTTAAACATGTATGCATGGTTAACGCGATACAGTTTACTATTCTTATTAAATTAGATTGATTGATTGATTGTTTTGGTGTTTTACGCCGCTTTCATCACTCTTTCAGTTATATCACGGCGTGTCCTTGGTAAGTTACGAGTTCTACTGGTCTATTTATCCTGTCACCAGCACGTCAGTCGTAATGCTAACCCACAATCCTGAGCGCCAAGGAGGGCAGACCAGATTTCTACCATTTTTAAAGCCTTGGTATGACCCGACCTTGGATTTAACCAATGACCTTCCGCACCGAGGCGGAGATTCTACCATTACACCAGCGAGGCGGACGATCTGCCATTACACCACCGAGGCGGACGATCTACCATTACACCACCGAGGCGGACGATCTGCCATTACACCACCGAGGCGGACGATCTACCATTACACCACCGAGGCGGACGTTCTACCATTACACCACCGAGGCGGACGATCTACCATTACACCACCGAGGCGGACGATCTGCCATTACACCACCGAGGCGGACGATCTACCATTACACCACCGAGGCGGACGATCTGCCATTACACCACCGAGGCGGACGATCTACCATTACACCACCGAGGCGGACGATTTGCCATTACACCACCGAGGCGGACGATCTACCATTACACCACCGAGGCGGACGTTCTACCATTACACCACCAAGGCTGACGATCTACAATTACACCACCGAGGCGGACGATCTGCCATTACACCACCGAGGCGGACGATCTACCATTACACCACCGAGGCGGACGATCTGCCATTACACCACCGAGGCGGACGATCTACCATTACACCACCGAGGCGGACGATCTACCATTACACCACCGAGGCGGACGATCTACCATTACACCACCGAGGCGGACGTTCTACCATTACACCACCGAGGCGGACGATCTACCATTACACCACCGAGGCGGACGTTCTACCATTACACCACCGAGGCGGACGATCTACCATTACACCACCGAGGCGGACGTTCTACCATTACACCACCGAGGCGGACGTTCTACGATTACACCACCGAGGCGGACGATCTACCATTACACCACCGAGGCGGACGTTCTACCATTACACCACCGAGGCGGACGTTCTACCATTACACCACCGAGGCGTACGATCTACCATTACACCACCGAGGCGGACGTTCTACGATTACACCAGCGAGGCGGAGATTCTACCATTACACCAGCGAGGCGGAAGATCTACCATTACACCACCGAGGCGGACGATCTACCATTACACCACCGAGGCGGACGATCTACCATTACACCACCGAGGCGGACGATCTACCATTACACCACCGAGGCGGACGTTCTACCATAACACCACCGAGGCGGACGTTCTACGATTACACCACCGAGGCGGACGTTCTACCATTACACCACCGAGTCGGACGTTTTGCCTTTACACCACCGAGGCGGACGTTCTACGATTACACCATCGAGTCGGACGTTTTACCTTTACACCACCGAGGCGGACGTTCTACCATTACACCACCGAGGCGACGTTCTACCATTACACCACATGGGCGTGTAAGAAGAAAGGGTTGAATAATGTAATTACTTACTCTGTTAATGATTTTACAAGTACGAGGTCAGGAATCGTAGAATAATCATACACCGTGGCCAGGTAAGCACCGTTTTTGGAACATATTTCATCCGCGTCTTGCCAATTTGTCTGTGTTAGATTCAAAACGTAGTGTCTAGGGTCAGTATAGTCTTCTAGAGCTGTAAGGAACATGCTTTGCTTAGATATGCACTCGGGTTTGTTTTATTGAGGACTTACGCCGTTTAAAACATTATTTCAGTTATATCCAAGCGACAGTTCACTTATTCATCATTATGTCAGTTATATCCAAGCGACAATTCACTTATTCATCATTATTTCAGTTATATCCAAGCGACAGTTCACTTATTCATCATTATGTCAGTTATATCCAAGCGACAATTCACTTATTCATCATTATTTCAGTTATATCCAAGCGACAGTTCACTTATTCATCATTATTTCAGTTATATACAAGCGACAGTTCACTTATTCATCATTATTTCAGTTATATCCAAGCGACAGTTCACTTATTCATCATTATGTCAGTTATATCCAAGCGACAATTCACTTATTCATCATTATTTCAGTTATATCCAAGCGACAGTTCACTTATTCATCATTATTTCAGTTATCGACAGTTCACTTATTCATCATTATGTCAGTTATATCCAAGCGACAATTCACTTATTCATCATTATTTCAGTTATATCCAAGCGACAGTTCACTTATTCATCATTATTTCAGTTATATACAAGCGACAGTTCACTTATTCATCATTATTTCAGTTATATCCAAGCGACAGTTCACTTATTCATCATTATTTCAGTTATATCCCGGCGACAGTTCACTTATTCATCATTCATGTATCTGACGCTTAACGACAAAATATCGTCGAACGAAATTGCCCTCGTCTTCTGTTTCCCACAGTGTGGGACGAGATAGGTCAATGCCTACGATATACAGCCACTGAAGCTGCACGAAGTCGAACAAGAGTTAGCTAGGAAAATACCTCGCTTTGCATACATCGGATCTGACGACATCGCATACAATGTCCTCTCGAATTGAGAATATACGTTTTAAAATTCATGCTCGTTTTATTGTCCAATAAAATCGTGCCGAAAACTAGTACATTTGAGTCTTGCAACATAACAAAAGACTTGGTTGACGAAGATGGACAAATGATGGTAAATCAAGTTTTATACGCTTTACCGTTCGGTGTTTAACACATACCTGAGTAAACTTGTTCCTCGTTTAACATACATATATGACAACGGGTAGGGGTTATTCTATCTAGGTTCGATTGGACGTGCTGCAGCCAATATAACTTAACGTTAACTTACATATAACGTTTGGCATTAATTCAAACTATCATATATATCAAGCTACCAATGAATTGGATTTTTCGATGTAAACAAAGTTAGTGTTAGGCATAACCAACATGTTTTATAAAAAACTAACTCTAACTGGATTATACCTAATAAATGTTATTGTATCAGGAGCGCTTCGCTAGCGGTTTAACAAACAGGGTATGAAAATCTCGTTTGAAGTCTCGGAAAATCCCATGGGCATATTTCTGCTCGTTTCGATTAGCCTGTACCGATCATCGCGTTATACTAGGGGAGGTAACACATCTTAGACCCAAGTCAACTTGAGTAAAGAAGGTTTACTTTGATAAGTTAACCCGAGTTAAACAGCCGCATGCGGTCGTTATAGGGTCGGGTAAGGCATATGCCAAACATGACGGCGCCCTTTGGAATTTGTGTAGCTAAAAAGACAACCTGTGTATGGACTAACCGGCTAACCTTTCAAACATTGAATGTAGTTAAATTCATTATTTATGTATTGATTCCAAACATCAAGTTGTAATAATCCACCGTCAACTTTACTAATTTATAATACATGTATATGCAATAGCGATATATAAGGAGAGGTGAATAATCTTGTCGCCACTATTGGTTAATGTCAGACGAACTTATTGCGCGGGTGCATCAGAACCAGCGCATAAGTTGGTTGTGTTTAGAACTATCACTGGTGCAATGGACTTGCGCATGCGCTGTGTTAATCTCTTGATCGCGCATGCGCCGTATTTTACGGTCAGTTCTCGGATATTTCCGTAGTAGGTCGTCATTAGACTGGTTCTCGTTCGAGTTTGCAGTAGAAGATTAAGATTTTCGTTTTACATATTTTAACTAAAAAACTCTGTCTCTGTCTCTCTCTCTCCTTCTCTACCATTATCTCTCTCTTTATATCTTTATCCCTCACTCTCTACTCTATCTCTCCCTCTCTTTCTCTGTCTCTGTCTCTGTCTCTCTGTCTCTCTGTCTCTGTCTCTGTCTATGTCTCTGTCTCTGTCTCTGTCTATGTCTATGTCTCTGTCTCTATATATCTCTCTCTCTGTCTCTCTTTCTCTCCCCTATCTATGTCTCTCTCTGTCCCTCTCTCTCTGTCTCTCTCTGTCTCTCTCTGTCTCTCTCTGTCTCTCTCTGTCTCTCTCTGTCTATCTATGTCTCTCTCTCTCTCTGTCTCTGTCTCCTTGTCTCTCTCTCTTTGTCTCTTTCTCTCTGTCTCTCTCTGTCTCTTTTATATAAAATCACTTCATTCCAAAGGGCCAATGTTTGCTGTTGGTTGTCCTTTTTTGTAAAAACAAACGTATTCAAATTAAACGAGGTCAATTACCCTATAACATAGCTTACTTACCTCTCGTTCTTTCAATAGAAAGCATAATACAACAAAGAAAGTATTCCGAACATGGGCTATATATCGTTTTTAGTCTCATCCTTCATCGTATTAAGGTAAATCGTCAACATCAATCGGTTGATCACGATAATCCTTTAACTATAAAATCCCGTTAACTATTAATCCAAATGCTGACACTATAACATTTAATACAATTAGAGATTGTCATTTGAGCCTTCCCACTAGAAAACCAACATTGTTGCCTCTGCGTAATATATCGATCCAGATCAGCCTGCACAAGCCGCGCAGGCTAATCCTGACCGACAAATTCAGTCTCAGGGGCATAAAGGTATAAAGTAATGATTCCTGAAACAAAATATCCACAGGAGGTGAAAATTGTCTGCCTGGATTAGCCTGCGCGGCATGCTTAGGCTGATCCGGGTGGGTACATAACGCAGAGTCACTATTGTTGGTTTTCTCGTGGGAAAGCTCATTAGTCTTTGTCTCAACGAAGTCGGACATGTTATGAAAATTAATATAAAAACGTAGATTAATTAACCTTCTCCCACATATAGCCTACTTCAGTATACGCTGTTTGATAACATGGTGGCAAAAGGCGAAACTGCTAATAATAATCGATCCTTTTGCCACAATTGTTAATGTTTTTTTGTTAATTAAACTAGCATTTTAAGGGAAAATAAATGTATTATTTATTATCAAGATGTTTTCAAAGTCGTCTGTTGCAGATTCATGAAATGTTGTAAAATACGAACGAAAAAGGGGCTTCATATGAATAAATCTCCAAACGATCTAGGTGTACAGCATAGCAGTACGTATACACCAAACAACAAGGAACGGTCGACTCTTTAAAATGTTCTACGTTACTGTATAACATGTAAATACAGATACCAAACATATTCCATTGTAATGAAAACACTCATGCACTAAACTCGTTGGATGTATTCTATTAAACAGTGTAATTTCTCATTGTTCTATTTAAATTCTCAAACTTATTAATTCACTGTATATTCCAGCCATGGAAAACAACTAATAACAGGTAAGAAATCTTAGAATACATTGTCCTAAATGTGACGCCATTGGCAATATTGAGATTTCTGTGAACAATGCAGATTTAGGTGAGACAGCTCAGAACGACCTGTTTCACCTGAAATATGCATTGTTTGAATTTTAGTTACGATGATTATCCAGAACTCATTATACATGAAAAACGTCATGCGAATTTGAACATGGAATAGTTTTTTTTAAAGACATTCTGCACTGAAAGAGTTAGAACGATAAAAACACATTCGAATATCAACATTCGGGTAGGTAGCAAGAACTCAAATTACCTAATGTGCTTCTCTCATAACGCATTTAAACTAACAGAGCGCGATAGAATATCGAATTTGTTGCCATATAGCACCATGCATTGCGAGGAAACAATTTTCAAATTTCGTCCCTCGTTATCAATACAAAACCAATATAACTGTGGCTTCCCACAGCTTGAAGAATCTAACTGTCAGCTGTCAGATATCAAATTGCAGCGCGAATTTCATTTTACGTCATAACGTCGATGGTCCTGTGGGTATAACCCTTTCCCATATACAACAAATCTGCAGCAGATAACCTTAAACACATCTCGGCAAACACACTGAAACGCTCTATAAATGATGTTTTAATTACCGTAAACAGTTGAAAATGTACAATTTCTCTTTTGTCACAATGTTTTCAATAGTCATCTGCTGGAGAGGCGTCTACAAATCTCTAAATGTGATAAAGGGTTAACCGTGGTGCGTTTAGGTGCTTATAGGTTATAAAGCATTCTACGTAGCCTTATTTTTCGCCGATATCTCGATATCTCAGACGGTAGCGACGCGGGCTGTCAATCCAGGTGTTGATTGTTCGAACCCCAGCTCTGCTAAGATTCTTTCCGACGTTTGACAAAAGTCACTGTGACAAGCGTCATCCGTATTCCACCAATTGGCTTACAGTCTACGTGGCAAAGCAGACAGTTGTTTGGAAAAACTATAGTGTGGAGTACTGGTGTGAGATATCCAGGAAACACATGAGTGGGTAAACTGGCCGCCGTGATATGACTGAAAATTGTTGAAAACGTCGTTATACCCTATACCCTAATCTATAAAAAGAAAACCGCAGCAATATCATGTAACCATTTGCTATCCCCAGGGACTGCGTTCTAACTGCCATTCCTTTCCGGTGATAAGATTTACGAGATATATTCGGGACGTTTTCTTCAGAATGATACACTATTGCACACTTTTGGCGAGCAATACAGTTTTATTGGCCTGGGGCTTTAGCCCCTGGTCATAGTAGTAATACCATTGTTTTCGGAGTTGGCAGCCTGCCAATTGCTGTTAGCACCAAACAACGCATTTTAGGTTGAGACTACGAAAGAAAGTAGCGTGTAAACGCAAGCCTCTCACTCAATCGTGCTGTGCAGGTGCCCGTAAGTGCTGTGGAGGCATCAACGGCATTTTCGTTAGAATGCTTGTCTTAATGATATCTAAGTCAAGTTCGAATTTGGGTCATATTAGGTCAGAAATAGGCCAAATTGAAGGGAAATCTTGTTAACATAATGGAGGCTGCATATTAAACTTGAGCATGTTAAAACTATATCAGAATGTTTGTCTTGTTGATATGTAGGTCAAGTTTGAATATTGATTATGTCTGTTAAAAAACTAGTTCACTAGGCCAAATTGAAGGAAAATCTTGTCAACACTGTAGAGGCAACATTTTTTAAAAGTTGGTCAGAATGTCTAATCCATGTTCGAATAAGGGTCATATCGGGTAAACAAAAAAAGGTCACTAGGCCAAATGAAGGAAAATCTTGATAACACACTGGATGCTGCAATTTGAATCTTTTTCAGAATAATTGTCTTGATGAGTTTTGCATATTTCAAACACTTTCACCAAGTCTAGCACATTGTTTAAAGAACTATTTCAACTTTATTGTATGTGATTTAACATTGATATATTTCTCAATATAATAATGCAGAAACTTCAAAATGTTCTGCCTTAACCTGCTGTCAAATTCCCCTTCGATTCTTCATGTCTTAAATGTGGATACGTGTGAAATCTTGCACCCAGGTGAGCATAGAGCCAACACGGTCCTTCTGTTATTAAATTGGCAGTTTAATAAAATTTACTATTTTTGACATGATCTTTCAAAAACTTCTTGACAATAAATACATAAACATAAGCTGCAATTGTTTTCCCCTACTTCTCCATCCTAGCAGCAAGATCCCAGCCTGCAGCACTGCACTGCTTTGATTTAACATGGAAATGAGTGCATTAATTCCGAAACAAATAATTCAACCTTTAAATCATAAACTTATACTACAATGATAACGATTTTTATACCATTACGGGCGTTTACCTCGATAGGTACAACTTTTGAATATAATTGAAATCATAATGTTCAAAATGTTCCTTTTCATGCGATATTGCTCTTTAGTTAGTCCTTTCGACGAAATTCTGGTAAGCAATGACTCTTATACGCTTCTGTAGATTAGTCTTGCATTATTTCGTTTGGTCGGTTATGTTGATTTTTGTTTTTTTATTAGAGTTTAACGCCGTGTTTAACATTATTTAAAGTTATATCACGGCGACAGTTCACTTATTCATGGTCACTGGATTAACAAACCAGTACAAGGTTAGGAAATGTGCTTTGCCCACTCCACCATGACCGTAGCGCCGCGACTGGAAGAGATCGAACCCGGGACGCCCGGTTCTAAATCCCCGACACAAACCACTCGGTCACGGCGGATTCCTGATGGCATATGTACAGAAAAACTACCGTAACAGAGAACAGTGCTGATTATTATGATGTTCTTAAACAAATGCCGGTTAATGTCCTATCACATTTTTAGTCATTCGTTTGATGGTCCTACATGTCAAGGTAACTTGCCGCAACTTCCCTTCAATCATTGTGTCCATTGCGTGACTTAAGCCCCAACACATTGAAGTGTTTGCTAGTTCATTGCGTGAAACAAGTACATTGAAGATTCCGCTAGTAAATTGCGTGGCTCAAGCTCAAGTACCTTAAACTGTCCGCTAGTCCTTTGCCTGACTCAAGCCCCAGAACTTTGAAGTTTCCGCCAGTCTATTGCGTGACACAAGCCCCATCACTTTAAAATGCCCGCTAGTCTATTGTGTGACCCAAACCATAACACTTTGAAATGCCCGCTAATCCATTGCGTGGCTCAAGCCCCAGCATCTTGAAGTCTCCGCTAGCACAGTGTAGGACTCAAGCCTAAGCACATTTAATTTTTCGCTAATCCCTTGCGTGGCTCAAGCCCCATCATCTTGAAGACTCCGCTAGTACAGTGCAGGACTCAAGCCCAAGCACATTTAATTTTCCGCTAGTCCTTTGCGTGGCTCAAGCCCCAGCCTCTTGAAGTCTCCGCTAGTACAGTACAGGACTCAAGCCCAAGCACATTTAATTTTCCACTAGTCCCTTGCGTGGCTCAAGCCCCAGCATCTTGAAGTCTCCGCTAATACAGTGCAGGACTCAAGCCCAAGCACATTTTATTTTCCGCTAATCCCTTGCGTGGCTCAAGCCCCTGCATCTTGAAGTCTCCGCTAGTACGGTGCAGGACTCAAGCCCAAGCACATTTAATTTTCCGCTAGTCCCTTGCGTGGCTCAAGCCCCAGCATCTTGAAATCTCCGCTAGTACAGTGCAGGACTCAAGCTCAAGCATCTTGAAGTTTCCGCTAGTCCTTTGCGTGGCTCAAGCCCCAGCCTCTTGAAGTCTCCGCTAGTACAGTACAGGACTCAAGCCCAAGCACATTTAATTTTCCACTAGTCCCTTGCGTGGCTCAAGCCCCAGCATCTTGAAGTCTCCGCTAATACAGTGCAGGACTCAAGCCCAAGCACATTTTATTTTCCGCTAATCCCTTGCGTGGCTCAAGCCCCTGCATCTTGAAGTCTCCGCTAGTACGGTGCAGGACTCAAGCCCAAGCACATTTAATTTTCCGCTAGTCCCTTGCGTGGCTCAAGCCCCAGCATCTTGAAATCTCCGCTAGTACAGTGCAGGACTCAAGCTCAAGCATCTTGAAGTTTCCGCTAGTAGAGTGCGAGACTCAAGCCCCAGCGCTTTGAAGTTTCCACAAATCCACTTTGTGCCTCAAGTCCCATCACCTTGAAAATCCGCTAGTACATTGTGTGAATCAAGCACAGGTACCTCGAAGTTTCCGCTAGACCATTGAGTCTAAATACCGTAAAGTTAGTGCTTGTCCTTTGTGTGACTCAAGCCCCAACACTTTAAAATGTGCGCTAGTACATTGCTTGACTCAAACCACAGCACATAGGGAAATATCGCCAGTCCATTGCGTAACTCCACCTTGATGATTTTATTTCCATTTTGTTGTCGAGATGTTTTCAATGTCGTCTGCAGCAGATTTATGTTGTATGTGGAGGAAGGGTTAAGTCGCTGCCAGGTAGGTTCTGATTAAAGTCACAAAAGACTGTATAATACGTATGATGTGTTGATAGTGTCAGAATTCCCCTTTTCTTCTAACAAATAGTCATTTCAAGAAAATTACTTCATCTCTTTAGATTTCTGTTGCAATTACCTGACGTTTCCCTTGCATTCAAAAACATTCTATGAATCGTTATTCCTCGGTTTTTGGAAACAAGAAAATAAGCGAGATTTTGTGTTTTTATTGCGGCCGTCGCGAACTAAATAGGGTGAGCGCCGGAAATCCAATTTAAAATGATATCTATACGTTGTGATTAAACGTTAATTAAATTGGAGGTGATAATATTTGTTTTGCAATAAAGTCTAGTTATTAAGGTAACCAGTCCAATAGCTGTTGTATTGTACATGATTTACAGTTTCTCGCTATATTGAGAAATGAAGGGTGACATTAACGGCAAACACCCTCTCCGTTTTCTTAAGATTAAGTGTAAAGTTTGGGTAGTTTTTTACTTTTACATGTTGACATAAAAAATTACCATTTTTTTCAGAATCGGTGTTCAGGGTTGTATGCTTAGCATTACAAATAACTCAATGAAGTCATCATAAAAGTACCAGTAGAACTGGTAGCTTACTCAGGAAACTCCGTGATATGACTGAAACAAAGTTAAAGGCGGCGTAAAACACTACACCATCAGAATTGGTACTACTTCGATCATGTAGGTATTAGAAAAACGCATCTTCGTGTCATTCCAAATACAGTCAATCCTGTGTTTAAAGACCACCCATAGGAAGTGAACAGTTTTGTCTTTGTTCACATGTGGCCTTTAATTCAGCGTCATTTAAACAGAAAATGGGTATATGGGTAACTAACAGTTTGGTTATCTATAAGCAACGATACTAGTTGCTTCTTTCCTTCTCGCCAAGGATTGATTAGCTAACATCACGACTGATGATCAGAGGACACTTTACGCCGCTTCAACAATTTTCAGTTATATCACGGCATTTCCTGATACTAGCCAGTCAGGCGTAATGCTAAACCTTCCTCCCTGAGCGCCAAAGAGGGTTGCCATTACTAACATGTTAAAAGACTTGTAGTACAAGGGGCGTGGACAATTGATATCTCGCGAGAACCGAGTAGACAATACTAAAACCTGTATCGATACTA
This sequence comes from Serripes groenlandicus, assembly GCA_031761405.1. NCBI lineage: Eukaryota > Metazoa > Mollusca > Bivalvia > Cardiida > Cardiidae > Serripes > Serripes groenlandicus. Next base: position 1,365,780 of record JASEVX010000009.1, on the reverse strand, counting down.
CAATATCATTTTCCGTTTACTATATAGAGAATAACTAACTGCATGTTTTTGATATAGAATTTATGTCACAAGGGAAAAAAAGGGTAATTTGGTTAAAATCACGAAACCGTAGGTTGAGTGATTTTACACCAAATTACCCCTTTGTTCCCGAGTGACATAAATTCTATATCAAAAACATGCAGTTAGTTATTCTATTTATTATATATCTGGAATAAATCTCTCCTTTACTTTAAAGAAACATATAAAAAAAAAAATGACTTGGCTTTAGGCGTATGAATGTTACGTAACCAAATACTGCTGCTTCTATTTGGCGCCAAATGACTAGCGTTATGACGTCAAAACCGCTGACGTGACGTCATTTTCCTAGTATTCGGTCTCGGTTTTTTTTTAAATTCCTAGAAAAAGTAGTTCCGGCAAAAATGATATCATCACTAGTGATGATATAAAAAAACTAAAAGTGTTATCGTCACAGTGTTAGTTATCATTTTTTTAAACATTGATATTGATTTTATGTCACTTAAATTTCAATGCAAAATTTGGATAGGTATATGTAATAAATACCATGTATAACTATTAAAAGACAGATTAAAGAAAAATATAAACATTTCTATATTTTTTAATAAATCTAACATATCTTACACATACAAAATAACATATAATTGGCGTGTGAACAACGCACAATTACCACTTTTTGAATGACGTAAATCATATTTTAATGACGTCACTTCATATTTCATCGTACTATTACCAAAGTAAGTCAAATACGGAATTTAATCATTTTCATTTGGAGACATAATTCATCCATATCCGATGCACTGGTTTATTATACTATATACACTGGTTTATTGTCAAGTGAGCTTGGACGGATTCCCGTTTCACTGATCTAGGTCAAAGGTCACAGTGACTAAAACACATCGGTATGAAAAAATACTGCGAGAGGATTTGTATCTGTGGCGATTCTCATGTTTTTATATTGATTCCGAACATCAAGTTGCATTGGTTCGCTGTAGACTATATTTTGCTAATTTACTTTATTTGCGATGGAGGACGACGGACGTAATAATTTACTTTCGTTCTGATCTTGAGGATAACGATCAATTGGTCGAGTTATATCAAACTTGCTCTCAAAACTGTGCCATTTATCTCTGTTTTATTTCATAACTAGCTATGTAAAATAAACATTAAAAAAATATGACAATACATATCAGACAATACAGCGGTCTCACGATAGTACTAAGTCAAACGGGACCCAGAAAGTACCTCGAGTTGTCGACTTAATTAAATGTCTTGATGTGTACCTAATTCGTTTAAGTCGACAACTCGCGGAAATTTCTGGGTCCCGTTTGACTTAGTACTATCGCGAGACCGCTGTGATTGTTGATTTGGTTTTAACGTCATTTTAAATAATGTCAAATTTATGCCCCGGCGGCCTGGTTCCCAACTCATGTTTTTCCTGGCCTTCTTACTCCATTACCGCTATTATTCTGGAAGTTACGAACCAGAACTGTTTCTTGCCGTCATGTTTACCAAGAACTCTGTTCATTTCCCGTGTTTTCAATCGTGGGCTGTGATTACAACGTGCATTAACATATATTCTCAAATACGTAAAGTATGCATGCCCGTTTTATTGGAAATACCATTTTTGTAAAGCGTTTATTCCCGGTGCGCTATATTAACCGGGGGTGTGTAATAAAAAATATATAAATAAAATGTATGTATTAAGTTTTATTGTTGTTATTACAAACATACATAATTATATTAAACGGAATCTTTGCAACGATAATACGATTCTGTTCATGGTCCAGCCGCGACAGCGAAGTTTAGAGTAATACACGCAATAATGTCCGCAGGTCGTCGTTCCCAAAAGCTGAATTCTTACTTTATTATAAACGTATTTAGGTCCATTTTTCTTTAACACTGTTTTGAATCGTCCGTGATAAAAGTTCGGGGCACGACCCAATGAATCGAATAGCTCCGAAGGTTCTTTTTTTGGAAAGTAAAATAGCATCCAATGGGTTCCGGGTCGTTCCTTTGTATCAGAGTTGAAGACGTATAATCTGGGGCGTCTCTGAACCGTAATTGGTAATTTGTCCGCGGCGCATACACTTCCGAGCTGGGATCGAACCTCGGGATCATTTATTAAGATTTCTGTCAATTCCGAAGCGTACATCATTCTAGGCTGACCTTTCTGCTGGCGTCAATTTTCATCAGATCCGGAAACTTAGCGTAAAAGACGACCGTACAGGTTTCCGAAAGAGCCTGGGAAAACCTAAGTTCCAGTAGGTGTGAGCTCTATCGTCTACTCTGTTTTTGTTATCGCCGCTAGGCCTAAAGACGTATAGGCAGTACCCTCCTTTGAAATCTCTCCTCGTGATAGGAACGACCCTTATTGTATTGTCCCAGTACAATCTCTGATACGCGTCGACGAATTGATCGCTCTTATAATCGATCCTTAGTGGTTCCGAGGGCGTTGACTGTCCGTCTACGAAAAATCCTGATTAGTTACAGTCGTAATTTTGAAAATTAAATAGGTTCCTTACGTAAGATCCGTGTACCGCCTCTGCACTGACTAAGCCGACAATCAGTTTGCTGTGGAACGTCTCCTTGAAAGAGGTCATCCGTGATGAACGAAAACTGATCTTTCGGTACCGCGAAAGTCATGATGACTGATCGACTGTACGGATATACAGCGTCATTTTTGGACGGTACCCCTAAGGGTACTGTCTATAGTCATATGCATTTTGAAAAATCGTACAACAGTTGGCTCCCCGACTATAAACAGAACGACAGTGTAAAGCTGGGAGCCGAAAAAGAGGGATTTTTTTAACCGTCAACAAAAAAAGTATGGTCAATTATCAGGCAATAAAACTGCATTTTCGAAAACCTTGGTGAATCAAGATATCTGAATATTGAAAAAAGACTGTAAAAAGGAAGCATTAGTGGTTGAAAGTTAAAGTAGAACGTTTACAATATTGAGTTGAAGTTTGAATAAATATATTCATAATTAATGTATGAATATATACCAATTTGTTTAAATGTTCAATCACAAAGAATATACTTTTTAGAAACGAAATAATCAGAAGTGATTTTTGGATGTTTGGTAGTATTAACAATAATGCCAAACGCGTCGATGAAAAACTATCTCCCAACTAATTATCTAGCCAATCGATTCATTTTACTGAAAGAGATGGTAAGGAACGACAACTCTGCGAAGGAGAACTTGCAACTTCCGTTCAAAATGAAAGTAGAAATCTGACAAGCTGCCCTGACGATAGATTGTTATTGTTTTTGTGGAGAAAAGACACATGAAGTTTTATATTGAGGAAGACTGACAGGAAAGAAATGTGTTCATTTAGTCATCAATCCGTAAAGCGTTCGGGGTAGGTCTGTCAATTAAACTGTAATTTGGAGTGGAAAACTTTTTGTTTTTTATTTTCGCCCTGTGCTGTATCGTAACCGAATATGAAAATAAGCTCTCATGTATTTCATGTACACGTATGTCTGAAAATAGCCCAATTCCTGTAGACATTCGCTTGTTCGTTTTATCATTTGACATCTGTTAATTATTTAAAAAGGGTGGCATATGAAGGAAAATAAAAAATAAAAAATGAAGGACTTCGGAGACTTCGTACATATATTGTACAAGTGTATCATCGTTCTTGTATGTATACACTATTTAGGCTCATTTAAGGACATAGGAGACAAAAGTGGTTAAGTGATGTGAAAACTGCTTTCAAACTTAAGTGTGTACAGTTATTTGTATTGATGATATTATGTATACAAGTTTTATTATTGAAAAGAATAAAGAAATACAATGTATATTGATAAATGAATTTTCCATATTTTGTCTATACTTAGATGGAGCATATGCATGATGCTTTGCCAAAAATGTTATTCAATTAACGCACAAAAACATATGTATATTTGTGTACGTATGTTATAAATTGTCTAGTGAATCCATGTCTAACTGACACTTTGCCTTGGCGTCATTTATAAAGTTATATTGACATAGTTATGTTGACATAAAAGTAGTGAGGCTACGCTGTTTTTAGGTCTAAATTACATGTGTATGGTCAGTTAAGACTGGTGAGACTACATAATATGATACATAGGCTCCTCTGAGTCTTCACTGGATACAGATGCATTATAACCCCAAATAACTTAATGCAGATCAATAATTGCAAAGTATCTATTATAAACGGATTATTTTATTATTCAAATCATAGCATACATATATATTGATAAAAATGGTTTTGTGCAGACATGTATACACATCTTGATTTTATTTTTATTGTGCAATCAGTAACTGTATGTATTTTTGTTTCGTTTCAGAACATGGAAATGTTGACAGATTATAATGCGCAGCATTACTTGTGAAGAAGATTCATAATGTCAGTGTATGGGACATTTTTACAACCAACTTTTATGTATTGGAAAAGTTGGGGTATATTTACTGTTATTTCCGGTTTCGTTTGTAGTTGAATCAGAGAAATAAAAGACAAATGGCAAGTCCTGGACGCAACAAAACGGCTAGAAAACAAAAACAAAACGACGTTAATGGCATTCTTCAAAGCTGGTAACAGCAGCGAGTCGTTGTGACAAGTATTCTGAATGAAAGTGTTTGTTTTAACTCGGAAAACAGTAACGGAATGGAATGTTGTAAACGATACAAATACGAATCAAGGATGCACAATGAGATCTGTTTTTGTTTACTATAATACAGGAAGATAACTGTGTAATTAACTAGTTACTATGAACAAGACATTCAAGTAAATCATTTTGAGCTCTAACACAGCCTTCCAGGAAGACACTTGTACATGATAACTAACATTAAGTAGATCATTTTGAACAACATATTGTGTCACACAGGGTGAACCTGTTGATAATTTTGATCAGGCAGATCATTTGTTTTGTTAAATGACCCAAGATGTAAAAGGTTTGTTAAATGACCCAAGATGTAAAAGGTTTGTTAAATGACCCAAGATGTAAAACTGTAAGTTTACTAGCATTTGTCAACAGTAAGAGGCATGAGTAAAAAGCATTGTGACAAAAGGAGAAATTGCTTGTATGGAGCAATTTCTTCCTCTGCTTCAATGTTTTCATAAAGCTGTCTGCTGCAGAGGCGTCAGAAAGTGTCTATTTGAGGGAAAGGATGATTGAAATATTATAATTAGCTCCTCTGGCTGAAAGCTAGTCGAGCTTATGTCATGGCGAATTGTCCGTCGTGCATGCGTTAAATTTTTGTTTCAAACTACTTCTCCTACCTAACCACTTGGCCAATTAAGATGAAACTTCCTAGGAAGCATCCTCTTAATGTCCTCTACTAAATTCATTCAAATTTGTTGGATGCAAAATTCTGTTTCCATGGCAACCAAATTAAAAAAATAGGGAAAAAGTTTCTCCTCCGAAAGTGTCAGGCCGATTTTCAAATAATTTTGTAGAAATGTTCCTTGGGTGACCTTCTATCAGATTCTTTCAAGCCAAGTTGATTGGTAGAAAAACATGGTCGCCAGGGGGGCGGGGCCTTTTGCCTTATATGGCTATAGTGAAAACTTAAAATATCTTTACCTCAACAAGTGTTTGGCATATTTTCAAATAATTTTGTAGAAATGTTCCTTGGGAGACCCTCTATCAGATTCCTTCAAGCCATGTGGATTAGTCAAAAACATGGCCATCAGAGTGTGGGGTTATTTTGCCGTATATGGCTATAGTGAACACTTAAAAAATCTTCTTCTCCGAAAGTTTCTGGCCGATTTTCAAATAATCTTTTAGAAATGTTCCTTGTGTGACCCTCTATCAGATTCCTTCAAGCCAAGTTGATTGGACAAACAACATGGTCGCCAGGGGAGCGGGGCTTATTTGCCTTATATGGTAATAATGTAAAATTAAAATATCTTTACCTCAAAAAGTGTTTGGCAAATTTTCAAATAATTTTGTAGAAATGTTCCTTGGGACCCCCTCTGTCCGATTCTTTCAAGCCATGTTGATTAGTGGAAAACTATGGCTGCCAGGGGGCGGGGCTATTTTGCCTTATATGGCTATAGTGAAATCTTCTCCTCCGAAAGTTTCAGGCAAATTTTCAAATAATTTTGTAGAAATGTTCCTTGGGTGACCCTCTATCAGATCCTTCAAGCCATGTTGATTAGTCGAAAAACATGGCCGTCAGAGGGTGGGGCTATTTTGCCGTATATGGCTATAGTGAAAACTTAAAAAATCTTCTCCTCCGAGAGTGTCCAGCTGATTTTCAAATAATTTTGTAGATATGTTCTTTGGGTGACCCTCTATCAGACTCCTTCAAGCCAAGTTGATTGGTCGAAAACTATGGCCATCAGGGGGCGGGGCTGTTTGAAAATTAAATTTTTGCCTAATGGCCGTGGAGGTCTCTTGTTTTTTTTAAATCTGATCAAAGCTTTCTCTGTCTAGATTCCATAGAGTACTGGTACATGTTCATAAGAAGAATTAATTATTATTGATCACAAAAGGAAAAAGCACATTATGAGATTTAACTTCTGACATAAAGTTTAAAGATTTTCTATTGCATCATTATTGTCTACAGCCTATTTACATTCAAAGGTCAGTTTACTATTTTTTTCTATGTATATTCAAGTTGATATGTACTCATCATGCAACAGAATTTACATGTACAAAATATGTCTCCAATTTTTCAATTGTTGAACATAGTAATGGGAAGAAAAGTTTAAAATTGTTAACACCAACTGTACATTTTGACCTGCTGATTTTTTTGCAAACTTCAAGGATTGGAAGAAATATTTGAACGGAAACAATATCACAGGCTCTTTTTAAAAAACTTTACGACATGGGCTGTTAATCCAGGGGTTGTGAGTTCGAACACCAGCTTGGCCTACATTCCTTCCAATATTTGACATGACTACCACCAATGGGCTTTCAGACTATTAGGAAAAGCAGCCAGTTGCTTGGAAAGAATGTTGTTTGAAGTACTGGTATGAGAAAGCCAAGAAACATATGAGTAGTTGAACTGGCTGCCGTGATATGACTGAAAGATTGATGAAAATGGTGTTAAACCCCAATTAATCAATCAAACTATTTTATTACCTAATACTTTGAGACTTGGAAAACTTGTTCATCTAATATCCTTCTTCTCACTGTATACTAAATAGGCTGAGTGTAGCCTATTTTTGGGAGTAAAATAAATTTTGATGTATTTTGGTTGTATTAGAGAATTGGACATTGTTGGTTAAGTTACAGGTCAATTTGACAGAAAATCCACAGGTGAAATTTGTCTATCCTTGTAAGCCTGTGTGGCATGCTTAGGCTGATCCGGATCGATACTTTACGCAGAGTCCACAATGTTGGTTTGCTCGCAGGACTGCTCAAATTAAAGGAAAATCTAGTTAACACTCTGGAAGCCGCATGTTTTACTTGAGCATGTTGAAATTTTCTCAGAATATTTGCTTCTATGATATCTAGCCTAAATTCGAATATGTGTCAGATCCAGTAAAGAACTAGGTCACTTAGCCAAACACTGTAGAAAAATCTTGTTAACACTATAGACACTGCATTTTTGTATTGAGCATTTTGAAACCTTGTCAGAAAGTTTGTCTTGATGATAGGCCAATTTCAAATATTGGTTATTTTGGATAAAACATTAGGGCACTAAGCCAAGTTGGAGGAAAATCTTGTTAACCTTTTCCCTCATATAGACGCGTTCTGACGCCTCTGCTTCAGATGGCTTTTTGAAAACATAGAGACAAACGAAGAAATTGCTCAAAACAAGCAATTTCTCCTTTTGCCACAATGTTTTCCACTTTTAGTCATAGGTTATCCATTCAATTATAGAGGTTTTGTAGCAATTGACAAACAAAATTCAAAGTCGTCTGCTGCAGAATTGTCGTATGAGGGAAAGGGTTAAGACTCTGGAAGCGGCACTTTTACCTTGAGCATGCTGAAACTTTGTCAGATATGGGTAATGTTTGTTAACAAATTAGGTCACTATGCCAAGTTGTAGGACAATCTTGATTTAACACTTAAAAGACCACAATTTTGACTTTAGCGGCTTGAAACTTTGTCAGACAGTTTTTCTTGATGATATACTGGCCAATTTAGACATTGATCATGTTGAGTCAAAAATTAGGTCCCTTGATCAAATTTAAGAAAAATCTTGTTAATGTTCTGGAAACCATGTTTTTAACTCTAGCATGATGAAACTTTACCAGAATGTTTATCTTGATGATATTTAGGCTAACTTCGAATATGGTCTGGCTAAAAACTAGGTCACTAGGCCAATATTGAGAAATATTTTGTAAACACTGTAGTCACCACATTTCTCTCAAATGTTCCTTGCGTGCCTCTTTACTAAGAGTGTTAAAATTAAGTTGATTCTTTAGATACTATAGATAATAAATAGCTTTGCTATAGGTACTATGTTACCCTTTCTATACTACAGACACATGTTGTCTAATCTTCAATAGATGGATGGTATGAGAAATTTCGACAGTTTTCTCAATGTTTTATTGACTTTTAGTTTCATCAATACAGATTTACCAATATCTTTAGTTAAACATTTTCAAATTATCTGTTGTAGGGTTTATCCATGTGATAAATTACCTATCACAAATGTGTTTGTTTATCTAACTGTATCTACTGTCTACAAGTCAAGAGTTTAATTATAGATCTCTGGAAATAAGGGGTTAACCCTGTCTTAAATAAATGTTTGAACTGTATGCATTTTTGCTTTTTTGTTTACATTTTTAGCTCGTCTGATTTTTTTGAAAAAAAAAGACGAGCTATTGTCGTCACTTGATCGTCGTCATCTGCGTCGGCGTTGGTTAAGTTTTGCGTTTAGCTCACTTACATGGAAATTATCAAACATAATAATTTGAAACTTGGAAAACTTGTTCATCTAATACCCTTCTTCACATTGAATGCTAAATTTACTGAGTTTGACCTTATTTTTGGGTTAAAAAACATGATTTGGGTGGTTTTTGGTTGACTTTGAGATTTGATCAAAGCTCCCTCATTTTTTGTTAGATTGATTTCAAATTGTGCACACATATTTCATAAATAATATACTTCAACATGTCAAATGGGATTTTGGGTCAAACATTTGGATTTTTTTCTTTTTCATTTCTTGTATTTTTAGCTATTGTGATCACATTTTGTCCGGCGTCCGTCCGTCGTGCGTCGTCAACATTTGAGCTTGTTAACACTCTACGAGCTACATTTTGTATTCAATCTTTATGAAAGTTTATCAGAATGTTCATCACCATAAAATCTTGGACAAGTTCGAAACTAGGCCATATGAGGTCAACAACTAGGTCACTAGGTCGAATTGAGGGAAAATCTTGTTAACACTCCAGAGGTCGCAATTTTACTTAAGCAGTTTGAAATTTTGTCAGAATGTTTGTCTTAAAAATATCTAGGTCAAGTTCGAATATGGGTTATGCTGGGTCAAAAACTAGGTCACTAGGTCAAATTGAAGGAAAATCTTGTTAACACTTTGGATGCCGAAATTTGGTCAGAATATTTGTCTTAAAGATATCTAGGTCAAGTCCAAATATGGGTCATATTGGGTCAGAAACTAGGTATACACCGAGCGTCAGGCACCCGCGGGCGGTGCTCTTGTTTGAAATTATGTGACTTGTGTTGTAACTTTCCCAAAAATAAAACAGTTGACCTACTTTTTCCCCCTCATACAATGGGTACCGTCCCACAGCACTTTCAGTGCTTTGATTCTTAATGCCGTTAGCCTGTCCGAGAATAACGCTGGGGTAAACTTTAACCAGTGCCACTTTTAACGCCGTCTCAGTGATACGTAACCGTGAAGATTCGGTTTCGTCCTTCGCCGAAAGTCTGAATCGATCCGAATTTTGCCAAAGTTTGATGTTTAAGGGTACTCCGTTGAGTATCAGTCTGTCTTGTTGACAAAGATCGACGTGAAGACCACCCAAGAGGTCCAATTCTTTACTTTGTGACGTACTTATCGATCTGATATACAGTCCGTTGTTTCTACCTGCGGGATCGGGGTCGTCCATATCAACGCCTTTTTCGTCTTTGACGAACAGTTGGCAGTCCAAATCGTGTTGACTCCTACATTCCAACAGGGAATTAGCGCCGATTTGACTACTTGGATGCTGCTGTACGTTAACGTCTACTTTGGAAGAAATACTATGTAAAGCGTTATTCTTCAACCCCGCGTGTTCGTCGGGTCCTACATCTATGACGTCGGCTTTGACGATTTTAAGTTTTATGTATAAAAGTAAATTGTTCGGGTCGATGTACGTCATAGAGGTTCCGGGAACGTTAAATTCGATGGCGGCGCCTTCGGTTAGTTGATTAATGGGTCTCACTTTAATCCATTCCCTCTTTTGCGTCGCAATGCCAGTAACTATTTTATAATACAGTTTATTATTCAGACATAAGTATAAATTGGACACACTGAGGAATAAGCGAACAATTGTAAGTATCATCAGAAAAAGAATGATAAATTTCATTTTATAATAAACAGAAAATTGAACATAAGATTTTAGTACTAAAAAAATATCCTCACTTATTGCCCCTTGTAAATAGTTTTATACATTGTTTGGATGAAAAATGACCGGAATTCTACTCTTGATTAGAATTCAGGAAAAACTTAAACTGTCCGAATTACCCTCATTTTATTTATACAGTTTACGGACGTTAATTTAACAACATGGGTTATTTTATTTTTTTTATTTTATTTATATTCAACCTCTATTGATATTAAATATCGTTGATCTTTAATATCTTTCAATAAAAAAGAAAATGTTATTAACTATTTAATAATTAATGATTTTCTTTTGTTAACAGATAACTAATCAAAAGAACAAAATCAAAGTACTGAAGTACTGAAGGTAGAATTGCGATCGTTTAAGAAGAGATACAGAAGTGCATATATGAATATTTATTTTACAAAATGTTGACGAACAGACAGACGGAGAGACAGACATCGCCAATCTATAGACCGGAATTGCTAGAGCAATCCGGCCAAAAATAAAAAAAAATCATCAATTTTAACAGTAAAATCCTGCCAAGAAGTAATGAATTGAGAAAAAAATGTGCTGAGAGGTCCATAATTTCAAACTTGCTAAGATTTGGTCTGTGCAATGAATGTACAAATTGAAAAATGTATTGTTGACATGTATTTTCTACACCATCATTGTAATGTTGTTTATCATAAATAAAATTATTCCTTTTTTTAAATAAACTTTTAATCAAAATGTGTGTCTCAGTGTTGTCTTCTTCAGCAGTTTGACAGAAACAAAGCCTAAATCTGAAATTGTGTCAATGTGTTATTTGTCAACTCTGTCCCATAAGTTTTGCTTTTGATTTGAACTCTCATAAAAAAAGCACGGAAAGGGACAACTTTCCCAACTTTGATTAAATATGTTTTCAATTAAATTGTAAAAAATCTTTTTCTTGTTTTTTGAAAGTTTTGTCATTATTATTTAAGACGGACATTATATACTAGAATAGCCAACTGACTATCATTTGAAAAAGTGTTTCTTATTTAAACCTTTCCCACTTGCATACGTAATTGCAGCCGACGACTTTTGAAAACATTGATGCAGAAGAAGAAATTGCTCATAACAAGCTTTCTCCTTTTGCAACAATGTTTTCAACTATATTCAATGATTACACTTCCAATAAATGTGATTTTCTGTATCTTTGCTCAGATTTTTTTTAATTCGTCTGATGCAGAGTTTTTATATTGTGGGGTGGGTTGTGATTTGTTAAAGGGCAAGCAGGATTGGGAATTGAGTGTTGCACTTATCCTAATGAAACACTCGCCTGCCTGTGCATGTTTTAGCTTAACTTAACTTGTTAATGTTCTTTCCATCATCAACTTAGTCAGCTGTTAGTAATCAACTCTATGAACGAAATAATCGCGTCAAAATCTTGAATCGCGTCAAAATCATAACGAACAAACTGTCAAAATCTAATTTTGAACTGTGTAAAATAAATTTAGAATAAAAGGATGAATCAGTTATGTTGCAATAACCAATATCCGCGGGTCATTTACCTGATTTTGGCCGAAAGAAATGATCGATTCTTGCAAGATTTATTCGTTATTCGTTCTGCCTATTATAATCAAAGTATTATAAACGCTTTATAAACAAGTGATTTAAAGCGCTCAAATCATTTGATGAAATTTGTTTCTTTAGACGCGGACCTTGTCGAAAGCACCTATCCAAAATGCAAGTCATCGTTAATCGTTGTCGAAGGAATAGATGGACTGAGAGAAAGAGAAAGAAAAGGCTTAGCAATGCATACTATCTTTATGAATAAGGACATGAACGAATATGTATGGACTAGCGCCTAGAATTTCGTACTAGCCGATCCTTCATTCCACTCGCTTATGCTAGCGGGCGAGTGGATGTTTACATCTCTGCCGAGAGGGAAAAAAGGGTTACAATTTACAAAGGGTAATTGCGCGGTGCAGTGCTATATTGGCGTAGTGATATCTAAATAATTGTGTACACTTTAAATATGATATTTACACTTACAAGACTTGTTATTTTCTATTATAAGCTTGAATAATCAGATTTTTTTTCGTTACTCTATGTTTGCTTTTGTGAGCATTCGTAAATTAGTCAAACCAAAAATTGCACTTAATTGTTGGTGGTGAAGGGCATATACATCACGTGACTTCAAACTCACTATGACTGTGCTGGTATAACAATGCTGGTATAACAATGCTGGTATAACAATGAATTTGACAAATATTATAATGACCTGTTAATGATGTTATATTATTTGAATATGACTTTTATATATGCTCATCAGCTCGTATGGAAAATTACGAATCAAGCTAACTTATTGCTAAATAAGGAATTGTTCTTTCCGGTAAAGAGAAAACATTACGTTTTAATTGGTTAATGAGGCTCCGTTATTCTAAATTATGTCGCAACGGATTTCCATTTTGTGGCGTCCGTCCTTGTCTGATTTAAAATTCATTGGTTGTAAAATCGTTCTAAAAAATGACGTCATGTCGTTTCTGGATTATGATTTTCTATAGCGTCGTTTGGATGTTTCCAGTGATATTACTTATTTAGTCATTTTCCTTGTCAAATAAGGTATATATATGCGATTCCGTGGGTGCTGACGGCGTATGTTCTCATGAAGTGTAAAAATGATGACATCAACAACCACTTAAGCCATTTCCTGAAATGCCTTTAAAGTGACCCCATTGTAAGCATGGGCATGTGAACTGGTCGCCGATATATGACTGATTATTGTTGTTGCAAATGGTTTTAAACCCCAACCAATCAAACATCAAAGAATTATTGTCACTTTGATTGATAAAGTCTGGTGTAAATGTTATTTTCGTCGTTTGAGAGTATCGAATAAGACGAAAATTTATTTCCCTTGTTAAGTCTAGCACCGATAGGTGGCTCTGTATGAGTGCACGATAATTTGTATGCGCACGGTGTGCTAGTATATCATTCAGCGTTGGGGAGTTGACCGACTCAGACGTGTTTTTTCTTTTTTCGGACATTGCATTAAGTTGGATGTGGTTGTTAAACATGTGGTCACGGGAGGACCGTGCTCGCTAGGATAAAAGCAGCGAGATACAGGCTTTAGTATCCGAAATTCGAGAACAAAGGCAAGAAATTAACTCGTTAAAGGCGAAGTGAAATGGTAACTGTTTTTCTGTTAGGTCGAAAGTAAAACGTTAAAAGACTAAACATGTCTTTCAATGGCAGAGTAAAGGAAAATAGCTGGTACAAGTTACCAGACTCACCAGCACATCAGCAGGGGTTTCGTTCCTGTCAGGTATATATGAGGACCCATTAGAAACGCCGGACCTAGTTTTGCGGAGAAAACACGTATTTTAGACAAAACTGTTCCTATAACAGACGCGGGCTTCAACAAGACCAGCACTCCGGGAAAAGAATGTTATGGTGTGAGTAAGGCAGAAAAGAGTCCTAAAATAACCTGAGGCCCGGTAGTTCAGTGGGTAGCGGCGCCAGCTGTCAATGCTGGTGTTGTCAGTTCGAACCTCAGTTCAGCCACAATATAGAAGATAAGTATTTTATTTCTATTTTTCTTTTTATATAAATAGGTTTACACATGAATATTTCGATTGTGAGCGAGGTCAGAAGGAATATATTGTGAAAATGAATAAGAACGAGAAAACATTGGAGACCTTAAAGTATTTATGGTCGCTACCATGGTTACCTATTAGGAAGGTGGCTAGTTTTGTTGGTCAAATCATATCGATGAATATTGTTTGAAGCCCTGTTTCACAGATTATGACTATAAGTATAGATATAGCCCGAGCAAAGTCTGGGAATTATTGTATTATATTGTCTGTGGAAAGTAAGGATCAGCTAGCATTTTGGGAAACCTAGGGATGAAAAGGGAAAAGCTTAATATCTATCCAAGATAATAGAGAGATGATTGGGACATATCTCACGATATCTTTAGCATTTTACATCGGATATGGGGCTCGTTAGACATTGATTACTTTGCGTCAGAGTACAAAGCTAAATTGAATCATTTCAACTTCAGATTCTGGTGTAATGGAACGTTAGGAGTGGATGCATTTACTTATGACTGGAGTAAAGAATGTGGACGTCATGTCCCACCTATTTCTTTTATACACAGAGTGCTAGGAAAGATGAAAGTTTCCTATGCTCTGGGAGTGCGAGAAGTCCCGGAATGGAAATCGGCTGCTTTTTGGCCAATGTTCTTTCGATGGAGAATTCCTCATTTATTCAAGATTTTATATCATTGCCTACTTCAAAAGAATTACATACAAAATGTAAAAATGGAGAAGGCATTTTTGGTGCTGACAATTTGAAATTCAGAATGTTTGCTTTATATATTGACTATAGTGGAAAAGGGAGAAAAAACGCTAGATAAGGGACAGTGATGCGTTATGAAAATGCAAATGTCGAACACGGGTTACCTTCCTTGATTTCATAGTTGGATCATTAAAATTTGGATTTTCTGGATTGACTACTGTATTTTTATGTTCATTCATAGGGAAATTCTTGAATCAACTGATATGATATTTTAACGTTATTTATGTGTTATACATATGTTTTTTCAGGGATATAGTAAAGAACTGTAGGAATTGGGAGTAACCTGTTACAGGCGCGGCTACCTTTAGAATTTAGAATGGTTATCGTTAAAGCGATTGCCTTTCTAGTGTCGATTTTTATTAGGTGTAAAGAACAAAAGAGATGTTTAAAAAACTGATAAAATACAATGACAGTGTTTCACACAATGTTCTTATGATATATATCAGTTTAGGCGTGGCTGCCTTTATATTCGCTGGAATATTGGATATTCCTGTTACAGGCGATATATCGTTATAGTCAAGGCGATTGCCTTTCCGATTGATGGTGCACAGAACGTTGAAGTTGTAGTTTATGTTTAATAGCTTGTGCTTGGGTTTTCGGAGAATAGAGGTACTCGCCCTTAAACGAAAGGATGTTAACTTTTTTGATAGTTATCTGTCGCTTTTATTGAATCAAGTAAAACGGATAAGTACAGGGAATGTGCATGGGTTTATATTTCAAAAACCGAATCTTTCTTGTGTCCAGTTGTTAATTTGGAAAGTATTTCGCATGGATAAAGATCGATCCGACGTCAGATCATTTCATTTTCCCTCAATTAAGTGCTACAAAACTAAGTTATAAAGTCAGGAAAAGTGGAAAGTGTTTATCATATAGTAATGCTCGAGGTATGTTTTTTAATGTTTTGAAAACAGTAGTTCATGATGATAAGATGTAATTCTTACGAATCGCCACCGCCGCTGCGAACAATGGCATACTAGATAGATTACTTAAGCGCCAAGGTAGATGGCATAGCGAATCGGCAACGGATGGGTATGTGAAAAGATATGTGAATGAAAAACTCAAGAGCTTCTAAATCACTTGGGTTGTAATTGGTTATATGTTTAGAATATGTTCAAGTTTGTTATATTTGCATGTGAAATATTCCATAATTACAGAATAACTTATATACCCGTTCTTTTAATCTTCAGTCGGTTGACAAGCCCAACCGCTTTGTCAAGAAACATATATGTATTTTGTGTTAAAGTTTGTGTGCAAGAGGAGATGAGTTTGCAAGGGAATTGATCTTTTATTTATAGAGTTTACATATCTTTTACTTAATTTTTTAAAAGTGGTCTATGTCACAGTAGATTAGTTGTATGTAGGAAAGGGTTATTGTCTATGCTCTATTTAACCACTGTATGTCACAGTAGATTAGTTGTATGTAGGAAAGGGTTATTGTCTATGCTCTATTTAACCACTGTATGTCACAGTAGATTAGTTGTATGTAGGAAAGGCTTATTGTCTGTGCTCTATTTAATCACTGTATGTCACAGTAGATTAGTTGTATGTAGGAAAGGGTTATTGTCTATGCTCTATTTAACCACTGTATGTCACAGTTGATTAGTTGTTTGTAGGAAAGGGTTATTGTCTATGCTCTATTTAACCACTGTATGTCTTCCAATAAATATATACCCAAGCCATCTTGTGAATACAATTGTATTGATTTTCCTTTTCGAAAATAAGACGGGAACGAAAGGTATAATCGTTTTCGACTATCTGTTTACACATGTTTATGAATGTTTAAACCTTTCCGTGATAGGGATGTCATTTGACGCCTGTTCCGCAATCATATTCTGAATACAATGTGGGAAAATGATAACTTGATCCAATCGAGCAATTCATCCTAGATATGTCTCTAATTATAATTCCGAAGCTAAAATCAAGTTTTGTATGACGGAAATATCATTGATAAGATAGAAAAGGATTGTTTGGCTTAATAGATTGAGTTTACAATAAGCCTAACTTCCTCTTATTTCAACGTGAGAGGCGCTCTGGGAAACCCATCTTGTAGGGATTGTGTGACCAGTGTAAAATTCATCCGTATTAATGCACAGGCATATGTTTTTTCTATTCTTGTATATTTCATGAATGACGTTTGTGGTTTTAATCGGGTTTACGAGTTTAGCCGAAGAAATCCGACCTAAAAGGACATCGAGGTTTAGAAAGAAACTTAAACAAAGAGTAAATGACTTTACTTTGTTTATTACAAGAAATATCAAATATAAGAAAAAAAACATGTACTAACAAACAGAGTATTTATCTCACTTTAAATAAACAATTACAGCTAACTTGACAGCTATGACTAGAAAACTAAGCATGTATAGTTCATACGTATTTACTTTAAACCTTGTCAACAATGATCAAATCTGCAGCAGGAAACTTTGAAAACATTCATGCAAATCAAAGCGCTGGAGGCACAGGGATGGCGATTGTTGAAAACACCGCACGGTGTGACAAATATGAAGAGGCATACAGATATTCCCTAATACTTCACTGGCTAACATATTTGATCAGGTGTTCTTGAAATGGGCAAAGGTAATAGAGAACAGTGTCTGGATAGAGTGTCTGGATTCATATCAAATGGTTTTTGTGCCACTGTTGATCAAACCAAAATATGTTTGTGCCTCATATTGCTATCTTTAGTTATTGGTTTAAAATCTTAACATATGCAATGTTATGAACATAAGGAGTGAGTATATAACTGTGTTTGCCCATTCATGTATAGTCTCCAGGTTAAGCTAGGCAATGTTGTCATGTTCATAATTCCTAAGGATTTGTGTATTTTTCCAGGATCTAGTTCGCATTAGAATTAGATAATTAAAACATTAATAAAATATGCTAATTTGGTCAACAGATATCTTATACTGAGTATGACACGCCACACAACGCTTTAATCGGACGTGCAAGCCGACTTTTATAGCGACATTGGCAGAGTGGTTACCTTTTCTTAAAGTTAGTCAACGTTCATCGCGGTTAGTGCCTGGATGGATGACCCGCGATGGCTTAACTCTTGTACACGTTACACTATGATTAGATCGACAGTAATTGTAAATTGTAAAATGTATAGAGAATTTTTGTTTATTATCCTATAAAGGCTGTTCTTGTTCTACAGTGATCGTAAATCAATTACAAAGCACTTGCTGTAGATCAAGTGTTCTCAAATTGGCCAATATTTCTCTATGTTTACGATTATCTACCAATAACAAACATTAAAATAATCAAGGTGGGTGTAACATTTTGGTCCGACGTTTTCAAAGCAGATGACTTTTAAAATATTATATCTAAACGATATTAAATATCTGAACGTTTGAGAATCTTGTGGTGTATTTAGTATTTTATCTTGTGTCATGTTATGTAAAGCATTTTGAACATATGTTAGCCAGTTTAAGCTCATCGCGACGAAAATGGTAGGAACTTATGTTACACGCCGGCTTCCACGTCCGATTAAAGCGTTGTGTGGCGTGTCATACTCAGTATAAGATATCTGTTGACCATCCGGGATGATGGTGATATCAACCCAAAATCCCACCGTTGCCACCATTTGTAACGTGTACCGGAGTTAAGCCTGTAGCAAGGCTATAGAAGTGATATTTATATTTATACCCCGTTCCCGTTACATAAGATTCAAGATCACTTTAATCAGTAACGTAAACTTTACAATGTTTATATTTACATACATATGTATAATACTATATATAAAACAAAGGTCAAGTTAAGACAACTATGTGCACAATGTTCAACAAATATATAATATGCAACCTTTGACAAAATGATGACGTTTACCCCTAAGAAACTTTAAATCAGACCATCTGTGTGAAAAGGTACAAAGCTTTTGTGAACAGCGTAGATCCAGACCAGCCTGTGCATCAACACAGTCTGATATAATTCTACACTGTTCACATATCACTTACGATAGGTTATAAGAAGCTTCTGACAACACGTGTAGAGTCTGATCAGATGTACAGGCCGACCTAAACCTACGCTGTTGGAAAATATCAATTTTTATCTTTTCCAATGGACGGGATGAGAACAGCACATTCTTGTTAACATTAAAATCGACGTAGAGTAAATTAAAATCTTGTATTTGAATAAAAGATGGCATCACGGACCTTTTTTCCATGTGCAATCGGTACCAAACAAAGGCTGTGTCAGCTCAACTATAATGTTCATTCATTTCATAAACGATCTGATAAGTTACTTTATAGTGAAATGTGGAAAGTGTATATTTATAACATATGATATACCAGACATACTTGCTTAACTGATTACAGACGATGTGTGAACATGAACATAAGCAGAAACGAATTAGTCCCCTGGTACAAAAATATACGTTGCTTATTCATTCCAAAACTCTGGTAGACTAAACATAAGAAATGTTAGCACTAAAAGCAAGTAAAGTTACGAATACGATATTCACATACCAGAAATATTTCGGATATATAAATCATGAAGAAGATTTTAAACTGCTCGACATCATCATTGTATCAATTCTTATATACTCAGCAGAGATGTTAGGATATCAACAAAGTTCAGCTATAAAACAAGTTCAAACACTTTTCTTTTTGCAAACGACTAGCATGTATGAACGTTACCAACCTTTTTGCATTGAGTGAATGTGGACGTTACCCGTTATCAGTTACATATATGTTTAAATGCATCAAATACTGGACTAAGTTTATATCTATGTCATCAGAGAGGTATATCCCAAGCAGTGTTATACTATGATTAAACGATTAGACGGTGCAGGTATGCTGGGATTCGCAAATAAACAATTAGTATATCCGTTTGGCTTTGGATACGTTTGGATTGCGAAAGAGCGTGGTGATACATCCGTGTTTCTGTGTGTTTTAAAGCAAAGTCTCAAAGATTGTGCATATCGGACAATGTTTTCAGAAATAAACACTTTTTATAAATCACCAGATACATATATATCTATACCATTAACGTATATGCAGAAAAAGACCTTAGCTACTTTTCGAAGGTGTAGTCATTCACTTATGGTATAACAAATGTAATTGACTATAAAACAGAGAATATAAACAGTGGCCTTATTGTATTGACATGGATGTCCATGTAGTGGAAAACGAGATTTATTTGCTGTTTATATGCCCACAATATAATAAAATACGCAAAAAACATTCCGTTGCAAATGAGAACCTGTTATCAGAATAATGCGGCATACTGATTCTGACGGCATTTACTCACTTGCATAATTTTTGATTGATGCATTGGAATTACAAAAGTAAGATGTAAATATAATACTTATAAACTACCCAATTTGAAATAAAGCATGCTATTACTATGTTTATATGTTTTCTTAAAAAACTATGTACAATGTTTGAATACAAAATAGTGTTGTTTTGGGCACGTGGTCTTATATTGCGATTAAAGCATTATTGTTTATTGTTCTTTTCTACCAGCTAAGATACTTTTCGCGTGAACAGGCTCAAATGATGCTAGACCGGATATAAAATACGACCCCAAATCGCCAGACGCGACTTTAATATCATGTAACACCTTAAAGGAAACTCTATCGTCGAAGACAAGCTATTGACTAGTACTTCGACACTCTCAAGGCTCGTACAGTGGACGGAATAGCTACGTCGTGCCTACTCAAGTTTCGTACAATCTCTTTCAGAATTTCGCCAATATAGTAGACATATTTTGTGAAGGCTTCTTCCTCACTGCTAAGTCTAGGCGAGCTTTTAAGGAAGACGCGCTTTATTTTCTGTAAATGTATAACAATACTATCTTTTGAAAATACCGTCGCCTCGCGATTATTAAAATATACCAATTTCTAGAACGGATCTGTCTCAGACAAGCAATCAGAACTACTGCTGCTCTGGTTTTCTTAATTTGATTTATTTTATCAACTGTATTGTGGCAAAAAGTGTAATTGCCCACAAGATCACTTTATCCTTTTCCAAAAATAAATTCAACTCGTTACAATAAATATACTTTTAATAATTGAGGATTTCTACAAGTTTGCATTTATGTTTTCAAAGTCGTTTGTTACAGATAATGTGTATGTGGGAAAGGGTTTAAAACTTATTGAGTCACTTCACACGAAAAACACTTTTTGGAATTAGCTTCCAGCGAAGATCGAGATCGGGAAGTGCCTCCGCTCAGTCGGATCAGGATCCATGTTTGCATAATATATCTATAGGTGCTACCTATTTACGAAAAAAACGCAAGATAATTATAAACAAAAAGAGCATACTTTGGCCATAAAAAAGGATTTATAAGTAATTGACTAGACAATAATAATGTTAATGTCATGTTTCTTGCATTATCAAAACATATTTGAAATTCGTATTGCTGTTGTCTATTATTTGAACAGAAAATAATAAAGTAAAGACTTTCAAGGAAAATCAAGGAATACATTATAATGAACGAGGTTAAAACATGAGGGCCAAGATGATCCTTAATCGATCATGTATGGTAAAGAAGCAAATAGATCAGCCCTTTTCTGATGCCACCTGACGACTGCCTTTTTCAACCAGTCAATATGACTGGAACAAATTATGTAAAGGGTCACATTTCTGCTAAACCCTTTCCCTATTAGAGACGGTTTCTGAGGCCTATGCAACAGACCATTTAGGAAAAGATTGTCGCCACGTTACGCCAAGATGAAGTGTAACGGAAATGACGTCACGTCATTTTCGTACAAATGTTATTTCCCACATAACACAGCACTTTAATGATCTTAAATATCGATTTTAAAACAAATTATTAAAAAGACGACAATAATTTTCAATCCGTGTTTTTCTGCGCATTTTATACATACCCAAAAAACCGATTTAAAAAAAAATGATTAAAAAGCCGACAATAATTTTCAATCTGTGTTTTACGTCTGCTTTTTATACATATCCAAAATGGCGGCCCCCATGAATTTTTCCAGTTTCATTTCAGAAAGTTTCATGGGTTATTGAAAAAAAAAAAAAAAAATCTCACACCCGTTACCTATAAGCGAAAAAAAAACATTTATGTTTTTTTTTCGTATTATAAGCATTCTCGAGGCCATTGGCCAACGTTTCGGACAGATATACGTGTACATGTATTCATTTTCACCGTAATTAAAGTCGTACCACCGAAAACTCAATCGGATGGTACGAGGTGTATCAATCAAGTGGTCGTGTGTTCGAACCCCGGTTAAGCCATTGAATATTTCCGATTATTGATGAAAGTTTGTGTGACTTGTCATTCGTCAACCACCAATGGATCTAAATTGATCTATGTGGGAAGTTAGTCAGTTGCCCGGAAAAAAATGGTGAGTGGGATACTGGCACGAGAAAGCCAGTAAACATATGGTTAGATAAACTGTTCGACGCGAATAACCCCCCGTTCCCACATACAACAACTCAATCTGCAGCAGACGACTTCGAAATAATCTCAGCTAGAATAGGTTGTTTCTTTATAACTTATATGTTAATTATTAAATAGAGTTAAAAGCACTGTGGCAAAAGTCGTCTGCTGCAAAGCCGTCAGAAACCGACTGTATGTTAGAAAATGATTAAAGCAGAAGACTATTGAAATAAAAACAACAGTTATTTTAACTAACCCCTTTAGAAGATGTAGTGATCATGACGGCCGAACTTTTCAACGATCCATGTACCCATTCCATACGGTGGAGGAGCTTAAGAGCCCTACACATCTTCAGGGCAATAACATATGCATTCTGTAAACAATACATGAATATGGAGATCTTTAACATTGAAAGAACTCGTGGACCAGATATAATTCCAGTGCAATTACATACTCATTCTTGAAATAATACATGAACACCGAGATTGTATATATTGAAGGAACTCGAGGGCCCGACATAATTTCAGGTCAATTACATATGCATTCTGGAACAATACTTGAACATGGAGATTTTAAACAGTGGAGGGACCGAGGGCCCGACATACCTTAATGGCAATTGCATATGCATTCTGGAAGCAATACTTGAAAATGGAGATTGTATACAGTGGGGGAACTCGAGGGTCCGACACACCTTAACTTCAGGGCAATAACATACAGCGTTCAGGGAACTGTACATGAAAAAGAGACCCCATACAGTGTAGGAGCGCTATGGTCCGACATACCTTAATTGCAAATAGAGACCCCATATTTAGCTGAGGAGCTCGAGGACTGGACATTAATTCAAGGCAATTGTATACGCATTCTGGAAACAATACATAGAAATAGGGACGCTATACAGAGGAGGTACCCGAGGGTCTGACATAATTTCAGGACAATTCCATACGCATTATGGAAACAATACATACAAATAGAGATTTTAAACAGTAGAGGACCTGCAGGGCCCGACATGCCTTAATGGCAATTACATTTCGTTTTGGAAACAAAACTTTAACAGGGATATTGTATACAGTGGAGGAACTCGAAGGTTCGACATAACTTCGGGGCAATTACATACGCATTCTGGAAACAATACATGAACAAAGAGGCGCCATACAGCGGAGAAGAATACATTCGAGGGACCGACATATTTACAGAACAGTTATACGCATTCTTGAAATATTATTAAAGCAGAGACCCCATACAATCGATGAGATCGATAGCCCGATATACCTTAACGGCAATTATATACGCATTCTGGAAACAATATATGAAGAAGTTCGAGGACCCGATATAACTTCAGGCCAATTACATACGCACACAGGGAACGATATATAAACATAGAGACCCCTTACAGTGAAATAACTCGAGGACCCGACATAACTGCAGGACTTGGATATGCATTCGGGAAACAATACATAAAAATATAGAGCTTATACAGTGGA
Organism: Serripes groenlandicus; assembly: GCA_031761405.1. Classification (NCBI taxonomy): domain Eukaryota; kingdom Metazoa; phylum Mollusca; class Bivalvia; order Cardiida; family Cardiidae; genus Serripes; species Serripes groenlandicus. Next base: position 1,342,145 of record JASEVX010000009.1, on the reverse strand, counting down.
GGAGTTCGAGGACCATACAGAAATTCAGGGCAATTATATAAGCATTCTGGAATCATAACATAATAATAGAGAATTTATACATTTAAATAGATCGAAGCCGCGACATAATTTCAGGGCAATTACATGCGCATTCTGGGTACAATATATGCAAATAGAGACCAATTACATTGGAGTAAATCGCGGGTCCGACATACATTAACTTCAGGGCAATTACATACGCGTTCTGGGAACTGTACATGCAAATAGACCCATTAAGATAGAGATACCCGAGGGCCCGTAAACAATTCAGGATAATGATATGCGAGGGCCCGACATACCTTAAGGGCAATTACATACGCATTCAAAATATAATACATGAATACCGAGAATGTATATAGTAAAGGAACTCGAGGGCCCGACATAATTTCAGGTCAATTACATATGCATTCTTGAAACAATTCATGAACATGGAAATGTTAAACAATGGAGGGACTCGAGGGCCTGACATACTTTAAATTGCATATGCGTTATGGGTGCAATACCTGAAAATGGAGATTTTACACAGTCAGGTCACTTGAGGGTCCGACATACATTAGTTTCAGGGCAATAACATACAGCATTCGGGAAACTGTACATGCGAAAGAGACCCCACATAGTGGAGGAGCGCTAGGACCCGACGTATCTTAATTGCAATTACATGCAAATATAGACCCCATATGTAGATGAGGTGCTCGAGGGCAGGACACTAAGTCAGGGCAATAACATGCGCATTCTTGAAATACATGAAAAGAGACATTAAACTAGATAAGTCATTGGTGTAGCTTCTAAACAAAATCCATTTGTTACATTCCCATATCCTTTTAATTGATTAAAAGTTGGTATACAACAAGATGTATGTAACAGTCCTAACAGATTCCACAAGACCAGGAATTGGACCTTGATCTAGGTAATCAAGGCAAACGTTTTACAGAGTTGCTACAGAAGCTAGCTTTATAATTAACTACAACTACAATTTTATATCTCGACTATTCCAAACAATTAGGTGTAGTGGTATAGTATCCTCATTAGCGGGAGACCCATGTTGGATCCCTCGTCTGGCCATACCAACATATATTACATGATTCTTTCATTGACTCACAGCATAGCGGGGCTAGTAAGCCGACTGATACGCCTTTGTTCTATAAACTCGTACCGTCAGTACTGTTAAGTTACCAAGGAGACGCCCTGATATAACTGAAAAGTTGCTGAAAACGGCAACAAATAGTTAAAACGCCATCTTAACAGACAAATTATCAATGTCAAGACCTTTATACTAACGTAGTATATGTTTGTCTGAACACTTAACACTTCTTAACAACCGTGTATATCACCGGTTCTCCAGGAAAACCAACCTCAGCGTAATTATTACAAGTATCGATAAACATCTGATTGCTATCGGGTCTAAATAGACACTGTTTTTCAGACGGTTCTTGAAACCGTCCGTGACTCACTGGCAAACATTGATGATTCATATTTAAGTGTGCGGATACGCAAGGTGATCTGAATCTACACTGATCATCGAACATGCTCTCAGGTTTGTCATTATAGAGCGCTGCTCATATCTACTATAATGTACCTTTATATCAAGACGATTTACAGCGAGATACTTGTCCAAGGACATGTTAAGTTTAGAAGCAGGTTTCTTTCTTTTGCCATACGCGAGCAGTCCGCTATTGAACATCTCTATATTATTTCCGATCTTGTCGTCTGAAAAGTAAATAATATTATGCAAAATACACTAATAGTTCACAAGAAACGAGAAAAAAAAAAGAAAGTGCGGATGTGTTTTCTTCTCTTAAATATCTGTTATACAAAATAACTAATTTCAATTATATAAATATGAGTAGATGTAAGGTTAAGTGAATTATAACTAGACTGGATTATGAGCATGAATTTTGTCAATGAAAGTCTGGCAAAAACTGTCATGTTAGATTCTCATTTGTTATCATATACAGTGAGGTAGGAGTAAAACATAGAGGGCTACACTTCTCAGTTTAGTCAGAAGTTATATCCATATCTCGTCTTTGTGTAGGCGGACAGTGAATGCTCTGGTGAGATAATACGTATGCACAGGCAGGCTATTTGCAGATGCAAGATTACTGCTTTTCGTCTGATGGATCTCATAAACATATTTAATCAGACATTGTTACAAGTTAATCAACATCAAGTTTAGATCCCATTCCTTTGTATTAATAGCCAAATTAAATGATTTTAAACACAGTGTTCGTCATAACCATCATTAGAAGATAATGTTAACACGTCCGCGTCAGCAATATAACTATTGGACCGTACACAGTAATATCTTGAGATAAGGAAATGAAACCCTGACTAGCTTAGGGATTTCCGTGTGAGGTCGGTATTTATTAACAATACATAGGCGAGTTCCACCCGATTTCGACAGATGTATTGTTTGCCGACATTTTGGACACTTCCAGTGGAAATAACATGCAAGCCTTAGAACAAAAGCGATCTCTAACGACTTCTTACAAAATCGCCGATCCTATTAGGAACGTTCTACCTACTTCTGGAAAAAACATAATGTCATATGCGCTTGTGTCAGGATCATTATATTAATAACGCGGCGTAAACACTATCCAAACAGACAATATCACTTACCTCTTCTCTGATTGGTAAATTTATCTATTTTCGTCAGCTTCTAGAATAAAGGAAATATCGTTGAAACCGATGGATGCTTTAAGGTGCAAAGGGTCCATACAAAGGATGAATCTAAACAAGCTGGTAATATATCTTTTGTAGGCGCAGAAAGGAGTTGGACTCTGGGAAAACCAACCTTAGCGTAATTATTAAATATCTAGAAAAACACCTGCCTTTGCATCCATGCTAAGGATCCAAATGCAGAACCAGATCAGACTGCGCGGATGCGCTGGGTGAACTGAATCCACACTGCATTGTGGAAAATGACTAACGATTAGTTGTCACAGAGCGCCACTCATATTTTATTGGGTACACACCAACCATTTTTGTAAAGAAGAAAAAATAATTTTAATCGAGTCAAGTCACATGTAAACTGACGTTCGGACATTTGGAAATGGATGGCAGATATTTACCATTTAACTTCAAATTTGAATTGTTGTATTTTTGGTCAGAGCCATTCTTAAAGGATTCAACTGTCTCACGATTTTGATAAATATGCTTAAAGTGCTTAGTATAGTTCTGAAAGTGATGTTTTCAACAATACATAGTTCCCAGAACTACAATATTTGCTTCCTCTGTCGGAAATTGTGATGACCATATTTCTTTTATCTCAAAAAGAGAAGGATTGAATAAAATATCATTTAAAACTAAATTTACCAAAACAATTAAATCCAGAAGCAGATATAAACAAAATCTTCAACGAAATATGGTTATAAAACTCGAATTCATAATTGTAACATATTTTCTTTAATATACTTTTCAATTTTGCCTATCAAAATGACCAACATTGTAGGTAATTATTTTAGTTCATGGAACTATGTATAGGTATTGACTAGAACACTCTGTTTTTAGTCATATGTTATCTGGTGGATTAACATAGTACAGTTATCTATGCACATTAAAAGGTACAAAACAGTCAATTTGGTAAAATTTACCTTGTTTTGATAATAATAAGTATAGTATTGTTACTTATGCGCATTCTCAACTATACAACGTGAAGCAATCAAAATATTTACGCAGAGTAAAATCGTTTTTTATTTTACCTTGTGTTGACTCAAAGTAATAATTAGAAAGATTTTCGTTGTTTGAAAATAGTGACCCAAAAGTCGTTAGTCAACCCTTTTAATTTAACCCTTTCCAACATACAATAAATATGTAGCAGACGACTTTGAACATGTCTGGGTAAAACTATTTTAAATATGTGTAAAGGAAAGAATGATTACTGAACCCATTTTGACAAAAGGTGAAATTGCTCATTATGAGCAATTTCTCCCTTTTTCAAAAGCCGTGTGCTGCAGATGCGTCAAAATACGTCTGTTAGTGAAAAAGGGTTAACGTGGTCTTTATCAGGGGAAATGTCTTACCGCCTGGGACAATGAACTACCAAGTGTATACAGGAAAGGATTGATTGCCGAATTGATGGGCAGAACAAACACAGCTACCCAGGCATAAACCTCTCCGGAGATCAACTGACCATTTAAGGCAAGAAGTCCTGAAATTGAAGATTTGTTACGCAAGATATTCAATACCATCTTACACATTTTATTGACTCGGCTAAAACCAATGGGCTAACAGTCTATGTGGAAAAGCAGGCAGTTGCTTGGAAGGATTGTTGTATGGATTACTGGTGTAAGAAAGCCAGGATATACATGAATAGGTGTACTTGCCGCCGTGATATGACTGACATTTTTTGAAAACGTCGTTAAACCCCAATAATCAATGACTCGGCTAGAAAATGATTAAGCTAAAAAACTTTGTACTTGAATTTATAATGTAGTTCATTTTTTTTACAAAACGTCTTGATTACAAAATCGGGACTTACTAGAAGAAAATAGGTCATATTGCATCTCCGTGCCTGTTTCACATACATGCATATTCTTGTGAAAGTAATAGTACTACAATTCTTATTGAAGAAGTCATATCGAATTCAATATTACGCATGGTTGGACAGTGAAGGCTCTGTCGATACTTTAAATATACACAGACACGTCTACACTGTAAGCATATGCATACCTATTTTCGTTTGACATATGTTTCTCCTATAAGTTGATATCAAGATATATTTACCCATAAGTCCAATTGGAAACCAACACATGAAATCAGTGATAGCAACGAAGAACAGTTTTCTTGCTATCGCCATGTCCATCCGTCGTCCTCGGGATGCTACTTTTCTTCTAGAGGCAGAGATCTCCAGATACATAACAATCTGAGCCGTGGCAATCAAGAGAAATGCAAGAAAATTGAAAACAATGAAGACGCCGGTACCGTACTGCCAACCTTCAGGTCTATCCCGTGTCAGGGGTAATGCCAAACAAACGGCGGAACGAGAATAGAATGAGGGGTAAATTAATAATGGTACTACTGCGATGGCGAATACAGCGACCCAGACTGAAGCGCATAAGGCAACGCACGCACGTCTCGAAATTTTAACATTTCCAAACGGGAACTTGACGACTAGAAGCCGATCTAGTGTGATCACACAAAGAAACAAGACGGACCCTTCGCTACCTACAGTTGCTAAAATTCCTGCCATTTTACACAAGTCTCCGTTTCTCCAGGAATAATCATTCAGAACATACGAACCTCGAAACAGAGTGTCGGTAGTGGCGACGATGATCAGATATATACCCATCAAGAAATCGGCAATACTGAGGTTAGACACGAATATACTGTACGTCTTACCACGACTCTCTCTTTCGAAATAGAAGCGGATTATTAAAACAGCTATGTTTCCGATGAATGCGGCAATACCAATGGTCCAGATGGACACTCTTAGTACTTCATTTCTCATCAAATCGTCACATGAGGAAAATTCGTTCTTTGGAGAAACACATTTGACCTCAGAAAGACTTGATGGTAGCACACAACACAGAGTGAAGGAGTCGGTATACATAAATGCTAAATTCTTCAGACCAAAGAACATTTCTTGGTAGAGTTTTAATATTTCATTACCTCGAATGTCTAGCTCTCCTAAACTATTTAAAGGCTCAAAGACATTTTTTGTTACAAGTTTGATGCCATTCTTTGATATGTTTAACATTTCGAAAGAACCAAGACCATTAAACATATTAACTTCGACGAGATCAAGTGCAAAACCTGACAAATCAAGACTTCTTATGGATGACAGATTAAAAAACGCCAATGAATCTATAATTGTAAGTGGATTTCCTTTCAAAAGTAGATTTCGAAGATTAACCAAGCCATGAAACGTATCATTGATAAGGTGAAACATTTTGTTGTGGCTTGCATCTAATGTAACGAGATTCTTCGTGGAATTAAACTGAAATGGTTTCATGTGATTTATTTCACAGTGAGATACATTCAAGCTGTTTAAAAGTGGAAAGGGGTACAAATGACCGGAACTAAAATTGAACATTTGTCCATATACTGTCAAAGACTTCGTGTTTGCGTTTTGCGAATTCACTGTTATATTGGTTGTGAATTGTGATGCTGTACATATCATAGTAAACGCGGTGCAGTTGCACCCTTCTTGACAAGTATCAATGCACGTTGCCTCGTCGTCTCTTCGTGGACAGTGTGGGATTCCATCAAAAACTTGGCTACGTGGTATACAAATGGGCGTGCCTCTACAATGGTATAGTCCCACACAGTACCCATGGTCACCTAGAATAAAATTGAATCTCGTCAAGCGAAGAGGACTCTTTTGTCACCTCGACTTAATCCGTTTCACACGCTGACGTTTTTTGATGCATTTTGTCTAATCCGAAGCAAACGGCTTTTATTAAAAACACTGCGATGAAGGGAGAAATTGTTCATTATGAGCAATTCACTGGACTGTCACAATGTTTTTAACTCGAGTATGAGCAATTTCTCGTTTTACAAAAATGCTTTCAACTCCATGCTATAATGTTGATTCATTCAATATACTTTTCAATATGTTTTCTAAGTCATCTGCTGCATATGTGATATATGTGGTAAAGGATTGATTATCCCTTACACATTGGTGTACCAGTTTGACTATCTTTCATAAAGAGTCATCTCTGATAACATTACTTATACTGTAGGCAAATATTCAGATATGCGTAAAATGTTCTTAGGACGGACCAAATTACAATATGTGTTACATTGTACTTCTCTTCTTAATAAGGACATTTGATGCTTCAATATCAGACAATTGTTGAGGTTATTAACGGGAGAGAAGAATGTGTTTATGACAATCTATCGTCTCTATGTCTCACACTTTTTTAATTTATCTCTGAATAATACTATTCGCTGACCAATATGTATTTTCCATTTCACATGCTTCCAAGTTTTAAAAGTATACACTGTTTGTATAAATGAAGGGGGGGGGGGGTAAAAGATGTGTTTGTCGAATAGCGTGTTGTGCCGCTTTTCAACAGTACTTCAGTTATATCAGGGCATTTCCTGGGTTAATTACCAGTTCTTCTGGTAAGATTATACTGACACTCCAGTGCACTAATCTGAATCATATCCCCGCATCCCTGAGTACCATGGAGGGAAGCAAAGCATTGTCCGTTTTAAAGAATCGAACACAAGTATCTCGCTCTCGAGGGAAATGGTTAATAGAAGCATTTTCACCGATGGAACACATGTGTTGTATATCTATAGATTAGAAAGTCAATGCGACATGCGTCATTCGCTTTCCACCAATGGGCTAAGTCTATGTGGAAAAGCAGCCAGTTGCTTGGAAAGATTGTGTGTGTGGAGTACTAGTGTGAGAAAACCAGGAAATGCATGAGTAGGTGAACTGGCCGCCGTGATATAACTGCGAAATTGTTAAAAACGGCGTTAAACCCCAATCAATCAATCAATCAATCTATAGGTTAGCAAGTGAAAGCATGACAGATATAGACAGACGAACGAACGAACATACAGACGGAATGGAAATATGACGGAGAAGTGATCTCTATGTGTCACCATTCTAAGGCAGAGTTAAATAAGTCCCTATACTGCACACATACTCGTCCTCATCTAGACGGACCGAGCGACTGTAAGGAAAGATAACGGAGAATAGATCCTATGTGTCACCATTCTAAGACATGTGACATAAAATGTCCACACATTGAATACATTGTCGTCCTCATCTAGACTGTCAGAAGAACGGACGGGCAGAATGACATACATACAGACATACATACATACATACATACATACATACATACATACATACATACATACATACATACATACATACATACATACATACATACATACAGACACACAGACATACATACATACATACATACATACATACATACATACATACATACATACATACATACATACATACATACAGACAGACAGACAGAAAACATAAACATAAAAGGTACACATACTGCACTCATCGACGTCTTCGTCCTCGCCACCAGGGCAATGTTTAGTCCCATCACACATGTATCGTGTCGGGATGCAGAAACTCAATAAGCACTTCAAAAAGTTCGTGGGACACACGAAATGTTCTGTAAATAAACATGATCACCATATGAATGGTGCTCCAGGAAAATCAACCTTAGCGTAATTATTATACGTGTGGAAATAGAGCTACCTGCGCATTCATGCTGACTGACGAACAGTGCAGAGAGGGATCAAACTGCAGCTGGTCGATCTGGTTCTACACTGCTCGCAAATTCCTTACAGTTGATTTTCACAGAGCGTCGCTCATATAAGTAAGTTGGGTTTTCAATTTTGTTTTAAACAAGACATGTAAATTGAAGCATTCACAAATAAACAGTGGAGGAATTATTTTTTATGTGAGGGACACTTTAAACAATACTGTTGATGTCCTGAAATAAGTTGATGATAGTATTATATGGTTTAAAATCAAAAGGTATAGGGTTATTGGGTGGTAAATATTTGTTATTATGTTTTTGTTATACTATACCGTCTGGTAGTAGTAGAGAACTGTTTATTAACAGAAGTGTTTTTGACACGATCACTGATGATGTTTATTGTAACCAAAGTCAGTATAATGATAATTGTAACTTGTTGTAAGCCAGAACTGGTACACGAATAGATTATTTAGAAAATGAATGTTTATTAAATTCTGGATTATTGCCTGATGATTATGTACAAGATCAAATTATGGATAGAAACTCTTGTGATAAAAATATAAATGAACATGGTAGGCTTTTCTTAGACATGTACAAAGCTACAGGATTTAGAGTATTAATGGAAGAAAAGATCAAGATAGAGAAAGAAATAATGTCATTGATTTAGTATTATGTAGGACAGCCATGATTATGTTTATTTATGATTTCAAAGTACTTGAAGTCAACATTTTATCTGATTACTGTGCTGTAAGTTTTTGTATAAAGGGGAACTGTCTGAAAGTACTTATTCAGAGGAGAGTTTTAACTGTATTAATAGTGAAAACATGTCTTATAAATAAAAATGGGATAATAAAAAACCGTATTCTTTTATAAACATAATAAATAGTGTTGATATATATGAAATACGGTCCGGATACACTAGCTCACCTGAGTCTTCAGTGTACTCAGTCCAAAATCGCTAGACGCAGCTTATATACATTTATTGGATCTTCTCTGGCTCAATTAGCCAACAATGCATAACCTAATCAGACTGAGCGGTGAACCATACTGGTCTGGAACTACTCTCTGGAAATTGTCCTTAACACAACTCATTGATAAGATTACCCCTTTCCCACATACAAAACATCTGCAACAGACGACTTTGTAACTAAATAAGCAAAACATATGTAATATATCTATTAATCTAAGTATAATTATTGAACAGAAATGAACACATTTTGGCAATGAGGATGAACAATTTCTCGTTTGGCCGCGATTGTTTTCAATGCTGCAGAAACGTCAAAATATGGGAATACCTATTTGTTCTTAAACTGGAAACCAACACAATTACTCCTTTTTCAAACACCTTTTTTCAATTGTTGTCTGCATGTGAGAGGGGTTTGTTAATTAGATAAAACATACCACAGTCCTCAAGATGTGATAAATCTCTACAGCCAACGGTATCCCCATTAATATCCATGTCCATCACGCACCTATGATCCATTGATGTTGTGTGTTCATTCCGACAAACTATCAAGTCTCCATGTAAATAAACAATACTTTTGTCAGCCAATAAAATATGATTTTGCCAGAAGCATACGCAGCTAAGAGTGAGTGCATAAGTCTTTGGATCATACTGTCTCTACTATAACTGTACTGAGCCAAATGTTGTTGGTACTCAAAACAATTGTCTCAGCGAAACAATTCTATCGAGTTCCCACAACATTGGCTTCGGGGTCAAATAAGGATATAAGATCATGAATATCACACCTGTATCTAGAGTTCTGTGTGACAAGGACCGATGTTATGAAAGCAAAATAATAAATTGGGAATATTTTGTTCCATTAACGATAAGTCGGTTTGTATTTTACTACGACGCTTGTGGAACAATTGATATCTAGCGAGACCGATGTAGGTCCGAGTAGCAAAATAATACAAAGCTGCGTAAAGCTACTGTTTTATAATTATCATTTTATTATGTACCTATTATGATTTTTAAGAGGGAGAAAACAGACGAATTATATAATTTTAAATTACTATATTGCATTTTGAATGACGTGACTACCTATGTAGCTTTCTCACATCAGTACTTCACATAACATTCATACCAGGCGACTGGCTACCCAAAACATTGGACTGTTTAATCCATTGATGAAAAACGAATGAGTTTTATGTCAATCATCGGAAAAAAGGATGGCCGAGCCCGAGATTCGAGTTTACGATCCATGTATCGACAACCATCGTCGTTCCGAGTAAGCTATAGCGGCTCGTCTAGTTGGCAGTTCAAGCAAAGAGTGTATCGTGCATCTTTCCCAAGCTCACATCCCATACAACTGAACCAGATTGTTTTGATGGGTTTTAGCCCATATCAGCCATTTTTATATTTCTTTTTTGGCGGCAATCTTTAGTCACGTAATTAGAGCTTAGCTGTTTTAAAGTCATTCATTTGCTGGACAATGGTCAGATAACATCTTCTCAAGTATGATCATTTGTTACACACTCCCCATCTTTCAGAAATGACGACCCGTCATTATCAATAGTATATAGACATTTTTTTTAACTAAAAAGAAACATGTCAGCCGTACACTTATAGCACAAAGGTTGAGATGATCTTATCTGACCATTGTCCAGCAACTGAATGACTGTAAACACAGCTAAGCTCTAATCATGTGATTAAAGATTGCCGCCAAAAAAGAAATCTAAAAATAGCTGATAAGGGCTAACCCCATCAAAACAATCTGGTTACATAACAAAAAAGAACCTCTTACTATATATATAACGTAGTTTATTTTAATTTTGATAAAACCGTCCAATAATCAAAAATCCAAACATATCAGCGGCCCGACCGTGAGTTGGTTTTTCCTATAGGACGATGTTAAATCCCTAGTGCGAAAGCCTAGGATTGGAAGCACTGCCTTGTCTCATATGTAACCTTCGTTATATGTAAACTCGTAATCTTTCACTTTATAGTAATTCCAGCGCAATGCCATGTTGCAGTTCAATCTGAAATGAATGTTTATTAGCCAGGTCTGGAGATTAGGGGTCTTGTTGCATCTGCGGACATTGAAGACTCAGGTGAGCTTGTGTATACGAATAGTCTCACCAGAGTCTTCACTATATACATACACGTAGATGGAACGTATATACATAGATGGAACATCTTACGGAAAACTCTGGTTCTACGCTCATACCCCTGTATGTTGATATAGATCAGGGGTATTATTAAACCTCCAATCGCATGACTTGGCGCATATCATTAGTGTAGGCGAAAAGGGATCATCTTGTCTCAGCCATAGATGTTACTTCGTACAGAAATCTACAAGTTTAGCACCTCTGGTTCTACTCTTAGACCACATATTATGGTATAAAGATGTGAAACAGTGATATCATTAAACCTCGAATCGCCTTCCACGGCTCATATTATTCGTGTAGGTAAAAGGGGATCGTGTTGAATATGCGTACAGAAAAGCATCTGTTGAGCCTGTGCATACGCACACAGTCTCACACAAGTATACACTGTTCGAATATATTAAGATGATAGGTGTATGTAAAACCGCGATGCCATTCAACCCTGAATCTCCATGCGACGCTCATATTATTCGTGTCGGCGAAAAGGTGTAGCGTTGCATCCCCGTTTTGGTGTGACATAAAGCGCCATGGGAGTTAAACCAGTGTTGCTAGGATTCTAATATTTCGTAAGAAGTTACATCGATATATACCGCTTTTGTAAATGTAGGCGGACAGTGTATAGGTCCACCTGGGTTACATATTCGCATTAGAAACAAGAGGCCATTTGACATGTTTTGATGATGTTTTAAGACGTTTTCAATAGTATTTCAATTATATTACGGAGTTAACTGGGTAATTTACCGCTTCATTAGTCTTAGTGATATCCATGCAACGCTTGACACCAATTCTACCATTATTCAAGTCTGGGATCAAACCCTGGTCTTCCGATCCCACTACACTACAGAGACAGTCCATTTTACATGTAGCAGCTCATAAATAGGTGAGTGAACGTGAAACATGTTGCAAAAGGTAGCAAAAGGTAGAACACGTACATAATTCCGAATCAGACACTTACCTTGTGTTGATTGTCTGACACTGGTTCACAAAGGGACAATCGCAGTTCTCGGTTAAATTAAAAACAGCATTGTCGTTTCAATTAAACGCTAATATTCGCATATTAGTCGTTGGTAGAAACCTCGTTTTAATATGCTGTTTACAATGACTGCTATTGTATTTGATTTGTTCTATCTGGTATCTCTTGGCGGAGTACGTAAAGGGGACACGAAAATCGTCTTCATTCCAAGATAAAATGTTCTCCTCGTCATGATGCAGTACTGTCTCCACCAGTGGTTGGCCATCTTTCGAGCCAAATCTGCATTCGACTTGAAAACTATCTGTTGCGGTAAGAAAACGATATATACTTTAAATATTTCTGTTACTGTAGATAAATAATCTACTTGGAAAACGTCTGTTACAATAGATAAAAGGATATCGATTTGGAATACGTTTATTACGGTAAACAGAGGGATTATTTCCATAATATGCATGCTGTTCATGTTATTTGAGCATGTGACTGATATATAGCATGTATATGAATTTTGATATGCTAACCCTAATCCTTGTTTTGTTGATATCAGCTTTTCAGCACGCTTTCAAATTCTTAACTATTCTATTCAATAATATACTTTCATGTATGGAGATTTTCCATATTTTTCCCAAGACCTTCCAAATTCGACTACTTCATACTTGTTTTAGGCCTATTTTGGAAAGGGTTAAAAGACGCTGAAACAGGGATGCAACATCACCAATGAATCGCCTGACTAGGCATAATTATACGGTTAATTGCAGATATAATGATTAAAATAACTCACCTTGATTGTACTGGTTAATTTTGTATGTCCCATTCGACCTCTGACCAAAAGTATACATTTCTGAACAAGAGCTCCTAAAAATATATACAGACAAAAATGATTGCGTGTGTGATCTGCCAATAAGGCAGTCTATCAAAGTGCGACAGACAAATTTACGGACAGACGACTGAGAAATGATAATTATGTGTCACCCTGCCAAGACAGGGACACAAAAACGTTCGTATATATATTTGTAAACTTGTAACATAACATGTATATTTTTTACGCTATTATTTTCAAAGCGGATAAGCATTAAAGCAATACACCAGCCCTGCGTTCTGTAAAACAGTTTGCAGCTCACGGTTGCCATTCCGCTAATCTAATTACTACTACTATTAATTACCAGTAATTTTATTGGTTAATTAGCAACCATAAGCTACCAAACTGTTTAATTGAACGCAGGGCTGATAACATAATAACTAGTAGTATGTTTAGCTCTATATCAAGTTTTTACATCAAATTCACCTGTTTTTACAAGTTTTTCTTTGTGTGTTGATATTTGCGCCAAACTAAAGGGGCTATAGTTATAGTGTTTGTCAAAAGATACATCTACAACTTAAGTGCGTTTGGATGGACAGTGAAGGTTCTGGTGAGATTTTGCGGATGCACAGGTTCGCCTGAGTCTTAACTGTAAACAGATGCATTAAGATCCCAAATCTCTAGACGCGGCTCATAGAATCTTGAGTAACCGGTTGATAAATACAATATAATTCAACACTAACAACCTGACTCTGACCCCTGCGCAATAATAAAAAAACCCATATATATGCAATGACATACATGTATAATCATACTATTTTAAAAACTTTGTTTAGTAGGTCTTCCAAAGGGAAGAAAAAATTTATATCATCAATACTCTACAATTATCGAATTTTCGACCACTTGGTTTTTATCAAAGAATATTTAACTGTGTCTTATTTATATAACCAGTCGCTTATTCATAAACCAAATTTTTAAAAAATAAAGAAAAAAACCCATGTAAATGTGTTTTTGTAGATAACGTAGACTAACGTAATAAATTTGTTAACCATAATATTAAATTGTACGTATTTATTTCTTTCACCATCTTGACTAGAAGTACACAATTTGTATTTAGATTCACAGGACACAGTTAAAAGATGCACACATAATACTATAACAATATTTACACAAAGGTCAGGATCAGAATAATCATGTAGAATAATAATACCATGAATGGCGGATACATCCCCGATCCAGTTCATCCTCATGGTGCCGCCCGGTGCAGTCAATAAATGAGTCACAATATCTGGCTTCTGTCAGACACCTCTTGTCATAGCACTGGAACGTTTGACCTTGACAAAAAGCTGAAATAATAAATGTTGATGATATGCTTTGTTTGACTAATCTATTTACTGTGGACTTGCGTTAACTCGAACATGCGATCTCTTGTAAATATTGTTCAACCCTTTCCCAACTGCAGACGCATATGAAAAAGCAGTCGACTTTTTAAAACACTGTTTTTCAACTCCATTTAATTGGTATACTTTCATTTATACATAATTTCAGTATTTTTGCCTAGAAGTTTTCAAAGTAAAAGGTGAACCATTTCCGGAAACTGTTGTGTCTTTTAAAAAAACTCTGAAGCAGCAATACTGATTATTCACATGAACAAGAACAATCCATATGCTGTTTTCTTGATTTCTCGACGTCGAGTTATTGCGATACCACTGTACATATATCTCGTTACTTACAAACCAGCCGCGTCTAATTATTTTGGGTCTTAATACATCTGCGTACAGTGAAGACTCGGATAAGCCTGTGAATTCGTATTAATTTAGTCCTAGATGCATCTTTTGAAATAAAACTAGAAGTGTAGACCAATTAGTTTGACACCCATTTACATTTATATGGTCCCGTTACGGAAAGTCAATACGATCCCAAATCACCAGACACGGCTGATATATTCCTTCAAAGATCATTCACTACAGATGAGCTGAAGCTTTAAGTACGTAAGGAATGGATAATAAAGACCTACAAATATGTTGAAAGGTAAGTAAACTGGTCTTCCAAGTGACAGTCTTTGAATATATTGAGTTACAACGTACATGGTAAAGGTTGGAGAATAGTTTATATCTACTGTAATCGACTAAGCCGAGGACTTGCTGTTGAACTTACCACAATCTTCCTCATCTGAACCATCCAGACAGTCTACTGTTACGTCACAACGGTCTGGATAGGGTATACATTGCCCCGATGTGCACTCCAATTCATCGTATGTACATTCTTGATAAACTGGTGAATATATATATATAAGTAAAGAAGTAAAGAAGTAAAGTTTTTGTTTATTATAGTGTTACCCCTATTATATAAGACACCTTGGTTTACTTTCCGAATCCTATATGTATATCGTAAAGTATGAAATAAAGAATGAATACATATACATAAAGGGAAAAAAAAAAGATTTCGGAGAGTATTGTCTTCTATATGATTAGTTTGATTTATCAATCAATATCAAAATAATGTATAAAGTAAATTTCCATCACACACTGGAAATATATGATGACATAATGAAAGTGACATTGTATGCCGTTATATTATATATTCTATTATAGAAACTTTTCATGTTACGTTTAGCTTTTCAGGACGTTGTTTCTAAGGGTACTAAGCGTTGCATGTTAAATATTGTTTCTATAATTTAAATATATAATTAAATGGCATGTTAAGTCAATTTCATTGTTTCATATGTATTTAACAATCATTTTCCTGAAGATCATAAAGTGAAACCGGTAGCGCATTATTTACTTGATATACTGTTGTTAATTAATAGATACATACACATATATTACAGAAGAAATACGCATATGTCCATGTTTGGTTCTCTTTGTATTTATATATGTATTTGTGATTTGTGATTCTTTCATTATTTTGTGTGTGTATATATATATATATATATGTATATATATATATATAACATTATATATTACATTCCACTAGTAACATCTATAAAAAGGTATTATATCAATGGTCTCTCAATATAGTATTATTTTAATGTGTGGTGTCGCGATGTCATACAATCAATGAAAATGACAACTGTAAACCCAGTAACATACCACATCCTTCTTTATCTTTTTAGATTGCGCAATCTTCAATGAAGTCTCATTGTTATAAAGGAAAACAATAAAAATGACAGCTGTAAACCTAGTAACATACAACATCCTTCTTCATCTTCCCAATAGGGAAACTCTTTAATGAAGTATCATTATTATAAAAAACAACAATAACGATGACAGCTGTAAACCTTGTAACATACCATATCCTTCTTTTTCTTTTCAATTGGTACAGTCTTTAATGAAGTATCATTATTATAAAAAAAAACAATAACGATGACAGCTGTAAACCTAGTAACATATCAAATCCTTCTCTATCTTTCCAATTGGGGCAATCTTTAAAGAAGTCTCATTGGTGTGTTCCCGATACGTCGATTCGTACAGATTAACACCTATCACTAATCCGGGATTAGGGGGAACCTAAAGGGATATAGAACTATAAATACAAATCAATTTATTTAATTCTAAGGATAGACGGAATTAAAATGCAATTTTTAATAAAGAATTCAAAATTTAGAATAAAAATATTTTTTAATTGGTGTTAAAGTATGATTTTCTAGTCGTTATTAATTAAGTTCAAACTGCCAATATATCTGAAGTGCATTTGACAAAGAGCACAAGCAACCGGTCTCTAGATTCCATATAAAGAAAACAAAGATGTAAAGACACTCGTCCGGCATGCAGCAATCCTGCATCTGCTTCCTTTAGACATGATTGAAGACTTCTGGTTCCAAACCCTAGAAGACAGAAACGACAGTTCTAACGTAACTCACATAATCGTTCACATACTACGTTACTAAACAATGGGTAGAGGGCGACAGACCGATGTGGAATTACTTTGGCACACAGAGACCAAGCACTACGAACATCATCAAAGCCTGGCACAGCAAACTAAAGAAAATGACCCAGCACTCCCAACCGAACTTATTTACAGCCATCCAGATGTTCAACGACATTCGCAAATCATATTGAGATAATACAGAGAGCTGTCGATGAAACTACTCGCCCATGTGCAAAGCGGTATCAGGTTATTACTCGTAGATTAAGTATCCCGAAAGAGAGGTATGAAACTGGTGTTCTGGAGTTGATGGCTAATGCTGACTCTGCATCTCAGCTCATTCACTTTAGTTGAAACTAACAGTGACGTTTTAGGTGCAGATATAAAACGTGAATTAATGTTCAGTGACTTTTGCGGTGTTCCTGTGATTATATGCTGTTTTCTAATAATTTACTTAATAGTGCTGACAATGATCAGACTGCATAGTACGAATAACAAAAATGCGATAGGTGCAGCAAAAGATTAACTTGCTTGGATGTGCAGGCTTATACTAGGTTAAACGTTTCTCAAATGTTTTAAATTTCGCATTCTCATGGAAATTATGCATGTATATAGTTTCTTGATCATAAATGTTTATGCATAAATAAAATTATTTTTTGTTTTTATTAGTTTGTCTCATGTAATTTCCGTGTATATCTAGTCGATCAATAAGACTTCTGGATTGTACAAGTTAGCGTTACATTTTCGTCGACTACACACTAGGAAGGATTCACTAAAATTAGCAGAAAACATTCAGGGAAATAAAGAAATGCACTTTCTTGGATAATTCACGACTTTTTACCGGTCGTATAGTGCAAACGCATCAGAAAATCGTATATTTATAAATTATTTATGTCTACAAAAGACAATGAGTAAAAACATCTTAAAGACCTTAAAGAAAATGTGAACCGTATCATGTATGTAATACATATAAAAAACAAACCCGTCTCAATAAATATCATGAGTCTAAACCAATAGGTATACATATTTACCTGTCACATAATTACCCTCTTATGGGTCCCCACTATCCGCACGACCGACCAGCTAGGGATTAAATCGAGTCGACGTTACGGGAACAAACCGTCTCATTATTATTAAAGAAAACAATAACGATGACAGCTATAAACTTAGAAACATATCACATCCTTCTTTATATTTCCCATTGGAGCAAGCTTTAATGAAGTCTCATTATCATAAAAGAAACCAATAAAAATGACAGCTAGTAGCCTACCATATCCTTCTTCATCTTCCCCATTGGGGCAATCTTTTATAAAGTCTCATTATTATAAACGAAAACAATGAAAATGACAGCTGTAAACATAGTAGTCTACCACATCCTTCTTCATCTTCACCATTGGGGCAATCTTTAATGAAGTCTCATTATTATAAACGAAAACAATGAAAATGACATCTGTAAACATAGTAGTTTACCACATACTTATTCATCTTTACCATTGGGGAAATCTTTAATGAAGTCTCATTATTATAAACGAAACAATGAAAATGACAGCTGTAAACATAGTAGTCTACCACATACTTATTCATCTTTACCATTGGGGAAATCTTTAATGAAGTCTCATTATTATAAAAGAAAACAATGAAAATGACAGCTGTTAACCTAGTGACCTACCGCATCCTTCTCCATCTTCAACATTCAGGCAATCTTTAATGAAGTCTCATTATCATAAAAGAAACCAATGAAAATGACGAATGTAAACATAGTAGTCTACCACATCCTTCTTCATCTTCCCCATTGGGGCAATCTTTAATGAAGTTTCATAAGTATAAACGAAAACAATGAAATTGACATCTGTACACCTAGTAACCTACCACATCCGTTTTCATTTTCACCATTGGGGCAATCTTTAATGAAGTCACACAACATATAAGATGCGATACATTCTTCATCATTACAGCGGAATCCGTTAGGAGGACATTCATCAATCACTGTTATGAAAATAAAAACACAAAGTTTACAACATAATCTGTTTAGATATTCTCAATTGTAATAAAAGAGCACAGAATAAAACGCATATCCTAATTTTTGAGATGCGATACAATGTTAAATATCACGATAAAATATGTTTCAGTCATCCTTCACTGTAATGAAAATGCATAGTAAATGTGGAGTACATTTCTGAATATTTTCCAGGACATGCATGCCAGTGCAGATCAAAATCCTATTACATAAGTCATGAGATGCAATACATTTAATGTTTTTAAGAATCCTGTAAGGGAAATACACATCATAAAAACCCAGAACGTACCGGTATTGATCTCGTAACAATTGTTTCTTTAATAAGATTTATGTATTGGATGTTCATGTACCTTGTTAGTTTTAATAAACTTTTTGTTCTGTACTGTTCTGATAATTATTAACAGAAAACGCGGGGATATAACTAAAATACTTTTAAGGCGACGTAAACCTCTATACAAACCAACACACGAAGATTCAAATTAGCTGTACCATTGTTCGCAAGTGTGTCACTTGATGTTATTGTATGATTATAAACACGTACTTAACTAATTGAACCCATCTTTATCCAATCAGAAAAAGAAAAGAAAAGAAAAACAAGATATTGATAAAAGGACTGTTTTGCGAGTTTTGAGTTAATACAAAGTAACATATTTTGAAAATTTGCAAACAAAACCTCTACTGAATAAGTCTACACCAGTTAACATGTAACAATCAATCACATAGTTATTGATTGATTGATTTGAGTTTAATGCCTTTTTCAGCAATTTTTCATATCACGGCGGTCAGTTCACCTACCTATGTGTTTATATCTTTTCTACACCTGTACTACACATGTCCTGCACTCAACAGTATTGCCAAGCAAATGGCTACTGTTCAACATGGTGGAAGACGACTGACGCTGGTCACATTTACTTTTGTTAAACGTCGGAAAAAATGTTGGTCGAGCTTGGCTTCGAACTCACAACTCCGGGATCGACAGCTCGCGAACTACCGTGGCACGGCATTACATAATTGCGGCATACCAGTACACTATTAGGACAATTTTGATACCACATGTGTAGCACAAACGATCGCTTAACAACTAGTCTTTATGTACTTTTAGAATTTTTAATGTTGAGACATAAATCGTGAGACACGCTTTTGAATGCGAAAAACATGCAAACAACACATATTGTTTACCTTCGACACAATACGATAATTCGTCGCTATTATCAAAACAATCGTTAGGAATACCGCCACATCCGTATATAAGCTGGGTCATTTCTCCACTACCACAATGGAGGAAACCATCGTATGAAAAGTTGAATATTCTAGCAAAGGGCACTATTTGAGCTGAAACCAATTTTATACCACAAACGTCTGAGTTTATAGTTTCTAAATACTGATACTATAACTAATACAGTGTAATGTTCTTAAAATAGCATAGATGATCTTTATCATAAATGAATATATTTTCTTATATTAGAGTGAAGTCAACTGTTCTATTTTTAGAACATTGTTCAGAACCATTTTGAACAGGTTATTTTGTAAATAATTATTCAGGCTCACATGGTTATACAGAACTCTCTTTTTTTCTAGATTTTTGTTATTACATTTGTTGATCTATTATAGTTTATATGTGCCTTTAATAGTAACTCTATCATGCAACTATCATGTGACGACTCTCATTTAAATATGTTTCATATGAGCGGTATCTCCTTTTGCCACAATGTTTTCAACTCTTTTCAATAATCATACTTCTGTTTATAGTAATACTTTTGAATGTGATAAAAGATTAATACCTTACCGACATAATCTGTTGCACTATTAAAATGCGTTTCTCGCAGATATAGTGCTTGATTCTATCAAAAGCAGACGTCACATCGTGCCAGTTCTCGGTAGACAATATACTAGACAGCCGAAGAAAAGTACACAATTCGATGTTTTGTCCATCCGACTGACGGTCTGCATTACCTGTACCTTTATTCCTGGTAAAGATCCACTTGACCTTATCCAATATATGTATTAAAATTTAATATCAGAATAAAGTTTAAAACATTGTAGTAAAGGCGAAATTGTCTATTTCGATCCAACTTGCTAAAATGTTCTTTTCAAAAATCGCATAATTTAGTGCAGAAGCAAAATACGTCTGTATGTAGTAAAGGGTTAATATTGGATATCAACTGGGCTACGCCACACGAATATAGAGAGTCCGGTATTCGAATCCTGATTGATACTTCTGTGTTCGCTATCCGTTCATACAAGCGTCCCGTAAGGCTTTGGAAAAAGCAGACTTTACAATGATGCAATTTGATCGTAATTTGCATTAATTTCCAAATCCATCTATACAAGTTTGCAATTTGATTGTAATTATTAAAATTGCCAAATCTCCGTATTTCGGTTTCCATCTGACATAGCTATTATATATTATGGGTTTGAGCAGCGACTAGCGATTTTGGAACGTATTACCTCAAAAAATTGGCATCATTTAAGGTAGAATCATACCTCTGAAATGACTTTGTTGTTAACGTCAAAACGTACTTTTTTGCGACAATTGTAATGTGGTTAAAGAAATCGCAATTTCTTTTGAAGGGGTAGTTTGATAAAATAAACTGCAGACTATAGGTAATGAAATTACCTGTGTGATGATATCAATTTCATATATATGCCGTGACAATTTAGATAACATAATGCGAATTAAATTTCGTTAGAATATTTTAACAGTAATTAAGTTATTTCTAATTTATTAAAAATTTGCAAGATTATATTTGAAAAACATACATAATTTCGAATATCCTTAATTCTGCCAATATTCAATGAAGTTTCAAGAAAATCTGAAATTTAGTAAATCCGTGCTGTTAACACTTTCGCCTCGAAACGCGCATTGTGGATAGTTTACATTTGCGAAAACATTTTAATGATACAAATCAAATCAGTCACATCAAGCTCTCACCTTCATAAAGGCGTAATTTGTTAAAGAAATCAAAATCGCCACGAAAGGAAATAGACACATATTGCAACCAGGGAGATAAACGATAAAACATCAGCAATCCTATCTTAAATCTAAACGAAAAAACAACAGCACGAATTCAATTAAAAGAAGACAGAAATCGCAAAGATAAGACCGAAAAAAAAAAAACCACTTGGTGTGGTATATGAAAGTGATATTTTAAATGAAACTCTAGGTGAATTGCCAATATAAATACTTTCGCTTTCGACCGACGAAGCAAATCCAGTATATGTTGATGTCGTAACTACATGTACTAAACTAGGTTATGATTATGAAATTACCAAACTTTCAGCAGAATCTGAAACAAAAAGTGTTCTATATATATATAACCAAAATGTCCAGTAAACCAAGGAGTTGCGCTGGTAACTGGTTTGAAAGTTGGGGTAATTAAGGGTAACCGATGTTTAACTTTAAATGGAAAACCTGTGACAGCAGTAACTGGTGAAGAAGGGTTTGAAAATTGTTATGATTGACTGTCAAAATGCCCGGAAAAAGATTCTGCTAGCACATGAACAAAATTGATTTTCCAAATTTGATTAATCAGATCCAGAAGAGCAAACCTTTAGTCACAGTTCCGTACCTTATCACAGTTGTTGCGTTAGTAACTGGTTTGAAAGTTGGAGTAACTAAGGGTAACCGATGTTTAATTTTAAATGGAAAATCTTTGACAGCAGTGACTGTTGAAAAAGGGTTTGCTAATTTTAATGATTGGTTGTCAAAATTGCCCGGAAAAACATTCTGCTAGCACATTACGATAAAATATTTGATTTTTTCAAATGTATTAATCAGATGCAGAAGAGTAAACGATTAGTCACATTTCCTTACCTTATCACAGGTGGTGTCGATATTATAAAGATATATAGCCTTCCACGACTATAAACTGTCTATACTATACAGACACCAGTGCACTGACATTGAATAATCATTTCATAATGCAGACAACAATGTCATTGGACTGCAAAGGATATGTACATACTGTAATAGTCGGTCATTACCCAAACTATACAGGGAAACATTACCATTACTTATCTGTATTTAAATCGCTCTAAGACGTATTGAGTTCCGGAGCTGTGTGAATACAATAAAGTCAAAACTTTCTTAAAATTACAAATGCTTTATCACTGATAGAATAGCTCGAAAGCTTTACATGACAGGTATAACCTTCGAAATGCTCCAACTTGCATGTTGCTGAGATAGAGAGAAAGGCATATCTTTACCCTTTTCTGAAGTACGTAACAAAATACCAAGAGTGACAAATGGAAAGTCATTATCAATATTATTAACAAGTTCGTTCGTGATACTATTTGACGAGCAGGAGAGAACAACTCGAACCGTCGCTACCTTTCTTAAAGTAAATTTAAGATAGGTAGCGACGGTTTGAGACTTATGCATGGAAAGTGAAGAAAATTATATTTAAGTTTAAGAATATATAACTAAGTAGACAAATCAGTTATAACAAACTATCCAAATATGATTTTATTGTATTTCGTTAATGTATTTACTTTATAATATGTAATGCCGTTTTTTGAATATTTAAAGGGAGATAATAGATACAAATTATCCCTATTGATAAGAAAATAGCTTTCACCAAAGAATAGAATTTATGATCATTTTGAAAAAAGGGGTGTTCATTTTATTTTCCCTTGATGCGTTTCAAGTTTAACGTCATTACGATATACTAAAATTCGGCTTAACAGATTTTCTTGAAATTAAGTTAAATGGTAGAAGAAGTTCTCAATTATGTATTGTTTTAAAAAAGTGTGTCGGGAGAATTTCTAAAAAATCAGAACTAACTTAATTACTTTTGAAATATTCTAGCTACATTTCCATTTTAATTCGCAATATGTTATCGAAATTGGCATGGCAGATGTATTCAATTGATATATCATCACACAGGTAATTTTATACTCTAGAGTATAATGTTGATTTTATGCGAATATCACTTCCACGAGAAGGTAATGGAGATTTCTTTAACCACACTATAATTGTCGAAAAAAAGTACATTTTGTCGTCAAAAACGACGTTATTTCAAAGGTCCCTAACCCTAGGTCATTGGTATAAGGCAGGGAGACACTTTGTGATCTCTTCTCTGTTGTTTGTCATGCGTTTTTCATTAATTCACTCATTTTGCCTAATGCAACTTATATGTTTGATTTTCGGAGCTCTTTTCAGTGTTCTCAGGACATTTTCACTCATTTTGCATAATGCAACTTATACATGTACGTGTATCTTTGATTACAGGAGCTTTTAATCATTGCTCTGAAGAACATTTTCACTCATTTTGCCTAATGCTACTTCTATCTTTCATTATAGGAGCTCTATTTAGTGCTCTCAAGAAATTTCTGTCATTTTTGCCTAATGCAACTTATATCCTTGATTCTAAGAGCTCTATTCGGTGCACTTGATAACTTTCACTCATTTTGCTTAATGCAACATATATCCTTGATTCTAACAGCTCTATTCGGTGCTCTTGATAATTTTCACTCATTTTGCCTAATGCAACTTATATCCTTGATTCTAAGAGCTCTATTTGGTGCTCTTGATAATTTTCACTCATTTTGCCTAATGCAACTTATATCCTTGATTCTAAGAGCTCTATTCGGTGCTCTTGATAACTTTCACTCATTTTGCCTAATGCAGCTTATATCCTTGATTCTAAGAACTCTATTCGGTGCTCTTGATAACTTTCACTCATTTTGCCTGATGCAACTTATATCCTTGATTCTAAGAGCTCTATTCGGTGCTCTTGAGAACTTTCACTCATTTTGCTTAATGCAACTTATATCCTTGATTCCAAGAGCTCTATTCGGTGCTCTTGATAACTTTCACTCATTTTGCCTAATGCAACTTATATCCTTGATTCTAAGAGCTTTATTCGGTGCTCTTGATAACTTTCACTCATTTTGCCTAATGCAACTTATAACCTTGATTCTAAGAGCTCTATTCGGTGCTTTTGATAACTTTCACTCATTTTGCTTAATGCAACTTATATCCTTGATTCTAAGAGCTCTATTCGGTGCTCTTGAGAACTTTCACTCATTTTGCCTAATGCAACTTATATCTTTGATTACGCAAGCTCTCTTTTCGGTGCTCAAGAACTTACGTCATTTAACCTTATGCATCTTGTTTCTTTGGTTACAGGAGCTCTATTTGGTGCTCTTGAGAACTTACCAAGTCGCAGTATAACTCGTGACATGTATGCAGAGACAGGAACACTGACAGATTGGTGCGTCATTAAGGAGTAAAAAATGCCCAAAATGTGCTCTGAATTCAACCCAGTTTACAATAATGACAAGGATATTTTGTGAAATATTTCCGACATGAAGACGACTTTTGAAAAAATATGTGGTAAGAGGAGAATCTGCTCATAATGAGCAATTTCTCCTTTTGTCACAAAATGATAAACTCTATTTATACTTTCTCTTTCATATACAGGTATTTTCTATATGTTTGCCTTTATATTTTTAAAGTTGCAGATTTTTTATGTGTGGGAAAGGGTTAAAATGAACCATGGATTTACCATTGAGTGAACAATATCAGTAGAAATTACTCCTTCTGCCACAATTGTTTCAAAATTCGTCTACTGCTGATGGTCAAGTTTAAAGGTTTTTTAAAGTATTAGTGAATGACTGTATGAATCTCTGAACATAGCGTTAACCCATTCCCACATACAGATGCTAAGTGTCACCTTTGCAGCAGACGACTCATGAAAACAATATGGCAAAAGGAAAAATTGCTCATGATGAGCAATTTCTCCTTTTGCCAAAATGCTTTCAACTGTATTCAATAATTATTCTTTCATTTATAGAGATTTTCCATGTTTTTGCCGAGATGGTTTCGATGGTTTCAATGGCGTTTTCTGCAGATTTGTTGTATGTTAGAAAGGGTTAAAGAGGATCAGAATAAATGTGCAATATCTTCAATTTTTGTTTGTTTGTGACCCTTGATTCATTCCCTATATAATGCTGCAATTAGCATGAACCCTTTTCCACTTGCAGCCATATTTTCATGTATCTGCTGGAGATGATTTTTTTTAAAGCATTGTGGCAAAGGAGTGCTTACTTATGATCAGCAATTTCTCCCTTTTCCACTGTACTGTAACTTTTAACATCATTATACCCTCATGTATGGGAATGTTCGTTTTTCATGTATATTTTAATAGTCATCTGGTGCAGATTTGTGATTTATGGGAAAGGGTTAAACAATTTGTACATGACAACCAACGCTCGGTTCTGCTATCAAAATTGTAGAACTTTATACCTAGTTTATACAATTGTGAAGCTGACAATTTGGCTTGGTGACATAAAAGTCCTGACAGCCTAGTGGGTAAAGCATCCACTTTGCGAGCAGGAGGTTGAAGGTTCAAATTCCATTGACGACTGTGGGATTCATTCTTATATGGCCAGTCGGTTGGCCGCCAGCTAGTTAATTAATGGTACTGAAAGCCTGTCTGCTCAGTGTCTGTTTAAAAAAAAAAGGACGGAGGAAGCAACAATGTGTTAGGACAAAGGTGTATCATAAGTTTGATATGGCTTGTACTTTCAATAGGGGTGACGGTGACAGTGATACTATAATAAACAAACACTTTCACACATACAGCAAACCTGCAGTAAATGACTTTGAAAGCATGTTGCCAAAAACCTGGAAAATCTATATAAAGAAATGAAGATATAATTACTGAAAAAAATGAAAAACAAATATGGCAAATGGCGCAATTGCTTGTTTTGAGCAATTTCTCCTCTATTAATGTTTTAAAAAGTGGTTTGCTGCAGAGGCGTCAGAAAGCGTCTTTATGTGGGAAAGGGTTAAATAAGTTGACAAGTTTATTGAGAAATGCAATGGACAACCTACCCCTTACTTTACAATATCATCTATATACGTTTTAATTTAACTAATACAAATATTACAAATATTGGCATACATAGTTTTATTAGCTCGGCTTTTTGAAAAAAAAACGAGAGCTATTGTCATGACCCTGGCGTCGGCGGCGGCGGCGTTGTTGTCCGGTTTAGGTTTTATGTTTAGCTCAGCTTTTTTGCTATTTTATAACAAACTACTACTGTTATAATCAATAAACTTTTAATCATATTATATTAAATAATAAAAGTATATAGCTGGAAATCTTTATTTGTTTGACTTTAGACTTCAAAACACAAGGTTAAAGTTTTTTGTTTGGTTCGGGTTTTTGATCATTTTTGACTTATGATTTTTCATATCTTAAAAACTATTTCTTCTATAGCTTTGAAACTTCACACACTTGTTCAGTGTCTTAAGTTGACCTTATATAACACGTTTCATAACTCTGTAAATAGTATTGACTAAATTATCTCCCCTTTTGGACTTAGAAAATCTAGTTTGAAGGAAAAAAACTGGTGATAACTGAAATACAATTTATGCTATAGCTTTGAAACTTCCTTAACTTATTCAATGTTTTAAGATAACTTCATATATCAAGTTCCATAACCCTGAAATTAATATTATTATCGCTCCTTTTGGACTTAGAACATTTAGATTGAGGGTTGTCATCCGGTTAAGGTTTTTTGTTAAGCTCAGCATTTTTATTGTTTTCTAACAATTTACTACTGTTTTAGTCACTAAACTGTATAAACATAATCATATTATGTTAAACAATCACGGTATATAGCTGGAATACCTTAATTAGTTTCTTGACTTTAGACTTCAAACGTAAGGTTAAAGTTTTTTGTTTAGCTCGGCTTTTTGACCATTTTTGACTTGTGATCTTTTATATCTCAAAAACGATTTCTGCTATAGCTTTGAAACTTTACACACTTGTTTAATGTCTTAAGGCGACCTGATATAGCAAGTTCCATAACTCTGAAATAAATATTTACCAAATTATCTCCCCTTTTTGGACTTGAAAAATCTAAATTAAACAACAAAAGTGGCAATAATTCTTTAATAAACAATTTCTGCTTAAGCTTTGAAACTGCACAAACTTATTCAATGTCTTAAATTGACTTGATATAACATGTTCCATAACTCTGAAATTAATATTGACCAATTATCCCCCCTTTCAGACAATAATCTTAAGTTAAACGATAATTCAAAAAATAATTTCTGCTTTAGCTTTGAAACTTCACAAACTTATTCAATGTCTTAAAATTACCTGATATAAGATGTTCCATGAACCTGAAATTTATGTTGACCAAATTATCCCCCCTTTTGGACTTGAAACATCTAGATAGAAGAAAAAAGTTGAGATAATTCATTAACTATTTCTGCTATAGCTTTGAAACTTCTCACACTTGTTCAATGTTTTAAAGTGACCTTATATAACGAGTTCCATAAATCTGAAATTAATATTGACAGAATTATCTCCCCTTTTTTGACTTTTTGACAGACAAGTGACGGTATGCCCAGCGTCTGTGCCGTACGCGGTGCTCTTGTTAAATATTAAAGCCATCGATTGAATACAATATATATCTGCATAAAACCTTTATTTGTCATTAACTGAAAAAATAAGTATTGTACAAAATACAGTATAAACAGTATACTATTTAAATACACTTGATAATATTGTGGCAAAAGGTGAAATTACTCCTTATATCTGTACACTGTAAAATAGTTCACCAAATCTTATTGTATGCTCAAAATAGGCAAATATCATGTGTGAATAACTTTATAAATATGCAGTTTCTGTTGAAAACATGCCTCTGGAAACACAAATACTTATGGTTTCGATTTAGTAGATACTTTTGCATGTTAAACGAAATTCGGTTACTCTCGTGAGATGGTCGCAAACACCCGAGTCACATACATGTAATCATGCTCAGTATTGGTGAAAGGAATTCGATTTCAAGGCTTGTTTTCACTTTCCCTGTTGTATAAATAAATATACCGCAGACAAATATCCAATATGTTTTTGTTTTTTTACAAAAGAATATCAGTTAGATTTATGCACTCAAACACAAAGGAATTTATTATTCATTCAGCAGAGTAAAGCAATATCGTCATTCTTCTATGCAAGGTTTTACGTCATATGTAAACACAGAAAACATTATTTTGCAAACTGTCCAGGTTATTTAAGGTTAATATTGGAGTTGATACGTTCATGCATTTTCTATTTTCTGATTTTCTGATTTTTATGCTTTAAACCCTAAGGGCTGGAAAAAAAAAGTCTGGGGGGGGGGGGGGGGGGGGGGGAAGGAACGACCAGCAATTTTGAGGGTACCACCTATATAATATTTTGGGCATCTCCCATAGAATAAAATTTCAATTTTACCCCCCACCTAGAGAATTTAAATTTATTACGGGTTTTTTATACAGTAAAAAGAACAACCACCCACATAATTAAAATACATCTTTTGCCCACTACCTAGAGAATTTTATTTAATAAATACCCTCCACCAACAGAATTTAAATAGCTTGTCGTTTCCCCCCCCCCCCCCCGACATTTTTCTGGAACAGTCCTAAACTTTGACCTATCTGAATGAGATATGAGCTATTGTGGTTCGACCTACATTGCAAAGACAAAACCATGTATCTTTCACTTGCAAAGATAAAAACAACTTAGCGTTCACTTGCAAAGATAAAGGCCACATATCCTTCACTTGCAAAGATAAAACCACATATCTTTCACTTACAAAGATAAAACCACATACCTCACACTAGCAAAACTAAAACCAATTATCTTACACTGGCAAAGATGAAACCTCATATCTTACACTAGCACAATTTAAACCTATCTTACACAAGCAAATATAAACCCACATA
The DNA here is from genome assembly GCA_031761405.1 of Serripes groenlandicus. Taxonomy (NCBI): domain Eukaryota; kingdom Metazoa; phylum Mollusca; class Bivalvia; order Cardiida; family Cardiidae; genus Serripes; species Serripes groenlandicus. The sequence continues at coordinate 1,312,457 of JASEVX010000009.1, read as the reverse complement.
TCTTGCACTATTTAAATTAAAACCAATTATCTTACACTGGCAAAGATGAAATCACATATCTTTTGCACTAGCAAAATTAAAACTAATTATTTTACACTGGCAAAGATAAAACCTCCTATCTTACACTAGCACAATTTAATTCACTTATCTTAAACTAGCAAAGATAAAAACACATACCTAAGATTATGAAAATTAAAACCACTTATCTTAAACTAGCAAAGATAAATCCAATTATTTTACACTGGCAAAGATAAAACCACATATCCAAGACTAGCAAAATTAAAACCAATTATTTTACACTGGCAAAGATAAAAACCACATATCTAAGACTAGCAAAATTAAAACCAATTATTTTACACTGGCAAAGATAAAACCACATATTTAAGACTAGCAAAATTAAAACCACTTCTCTTAAACTAGCAAAGATAAAATCACATATTTTACACTTGCAAAATTAAAACTAATTATCCTACACTAGCAAAGATAAAACCACATATCTAAGACTAGCAGAATTAAAACCACTTCTCTTAAACTAGCAAAGATAAAACCACATATCTGACACAATCAAGATTAAAACTACATACCTGAGACAAGCAAAGAAAAAACACATATCCACGAGCTAATGTAGCTGCCTTTCAAAAGCTACATTTTTATGCGATAACGGATCAGTTAAACAAAAGTTCATTGGGTGAACCACGATTTAGAATGTTCAAGCCATCTTAAATTGGCTGAATTAAAATACCGCAAAGGGGGCTCGGCTAATTCATCTGATATGTCTATAGTGCATCTCTTCTCCTCTGAAAAACAGTCCTGATTTCAAAATAATTTAGCAGAAATGTTTCTTCGGCGACCATCTACAATGGTTTTTCAAAGCCATCTTGATTGGTTGAAGAAACATGGACACCAGGATGCGGGGCTTGTTTCTTGTTTTCCGAATGGTATGCTTCATGATATGAGGCCGTCCATAAGACAAGTTGGCTTTTGTGAACATTCTGATCACATTCTAACCAGGTTAACTCTTTCAGCGCCGAATTGTTTAAAGTAGACTCTTCCATGTTCGAAATAGGGCGTCTCCATTTCTCACGTAATAAAAGTTTGGACTATTTTGATAACTAAAAGGCAAACAATGCTGATTTCAGGTGAGACAGCTCTTTACGAGCTGACTCACCTGAATCAGTATTGTTTGAAAAAACCTCAATATTGCCTTTGGCGCTGAAAGAGTTAAACACTATCCAACATACAGCTGCAAACGCTTTCTGACGCGCTTGCAGTAGACGACATTTGAAGACATTGTAGCAAAAGGAGAAATTGCTCATAATGAGCAATTTCTTCTTTAAGCCACAATGTTTTCAACTCTATTCTAAAACTCAACTTTGAAATAAAGAGATTTTCAGTATTTTTCAAGATGACAGGAACCGTCTTTGCTGAGTGATTACTTTCTTGCATAATTCATGACTCAACATTTTAATTTTTGATAATCTGAGAGGTAACTCTTGTCAATGATACAGGGTGGGCTATCTGTACAATTTGACAACATTGTGACAGTTGAGTGTTGAACCTTGTTGATTTACATGTTAAACAGATGGAAATTAAATGACGATCTTTGATCTTAAGGATTTATCTCGGTTACTTATAAATACGGAGAAAGGCATCGATTGCGATAAGTTATTATGGCTCCTGCCTTACATTTTCGAGGTTAATCTACCCGTTTATCGAGATTAAATCGATATCGCTATTAATTTACCATTTTGCTGAGTCAATAGTTATACGATAATAGCAAACAACGTAGGAAGTATTTCTAAGGGTGATAGGAACAGATCAAGGGAGTATTTTAAACTTACGGGTATAATACATTTAACTTGCTTCAAATAGCTGATGCGTAGCAACGAAACCCAGTATTCATACTTCCGAGATCTAAAGGAGATCGAGTAAAACTGTTTTTTGTTCTAAAATATCACTATTTATCTATTTTAAACCATCAGTAGTGGGTTCACAATAGACTAAGATTACTTTCAAGTACCCACGGCATAGGGATTGAAAATCAAATACATATTTTAGAACATCAAACATGTACACGCATGTAATTTGATATCAATCAATATTTTGAGGTAAATATCAAGTACAATGCACACAATGGACCAGTTTATATACCCTACCGTGTATATCACTATACGGAATTGATGGATTGTTAAGTCACAAACAACTGCATTAAAGGTGTTATATGCCTCTTTAAAAAATGTATACATTAAGAATTGAATATGCTCCTGGGTTTTTTTATGATGATCTTTTTAATCGGGATTTTCTCCGCAATCCTTTACCGTGTTGTGATGTTTTGGAAATAGAGTTTGAGAAGTAAAAATTATTCTGTTGTTAATCTCGGATAATTTTCCTGTAGAGACGGTTATATATATACACAAAAAATTACAACGTCCATGACGTGTGAAATCATATTGTGTTCTCTAGCCGTCTTGACCGTTAAGTATTTTGTTATACTTTTAGTATTGATCTAGAAACCATACATGCTTTTGAAGTAATCAAATTTAAAGTTCCTGAAGAAGGCCGTCAGGCTGAAAGCTTGAATATTGAGTGTTATTTTATACATATATTTGGTTTTAGACCCCTATTGGTCATATAATAACAATAAAACATGATACTAATTTGTCATTTGATTAAATAAACACCCTTAGCATGACCGGTTTGGTTAATTGGATTAATGCAAGTGTTTGCTTTAAGTTAACGTTGCTGGTCTACATGATCACGTACGTTTTATCTATTAGCATTTCAACTTATGAAAACGGCCAAAGTCGAACATATCTCGATACTGCCGAACTCGGATATCGATGCCATTTTGGACGAAAAGTGTGAAGGTCATTACGTTACAGTGCTTGTCCAATCAGCGAGTTTCCAGAAAACTGCTCCCGTCCACAGACCTGGCAATAAGTGGGTCCAGACAATTGGACTCTTGTATTTTCAGCCTGGTATGATGAACGTGATGCAGGTGGGTCAAACTCATAGGACTAAGTGTTAAATCTACCAAACAGCATGACTGTCAGTTCCGATACAACGAGAATGAGCATGTGTCGATTATTACAGGGATGAAGGTTTCAGACGCCAAGAGAATACGGATACACTCGAGTCACCCTAGGTAACGATAAATTGTGAACCCCTTACCCGCAGACGATTTTGACTTTGGAAAATCTCTCTAAAGGTTATGAGCCGTTCCGCGAGTATCGAACCGAACCAGCCTAAGCATTCCGCGCAGGCTTAACCGGACAGACAATTTTTGCCTATTGCGCATTGTCTGTTTCAGGAATCATTACTCTAAACTTCTATTCCCCTGAGACGGTATGTGTCGGTCCGGATTAGCCTGCGCGGACTGCGCAGGCTGATCTGGGCAGATACATTACGCAGAGTCCGTAATGTTGGTTTTCTCGTGGAACGGCTCATATTATGAATTTTGATAAGGGTGCACAATATTGTGACAAATGGAAAATTGCTCACCATCAGCAATTCTTATTTTACCACAACTTTAAGAGTCGCCTGCTTCAGGTGCATCAAAAGCGTCTGCAATTGAAAAAGGTTTCAATACAATCAAACACTGTATAATAATACTTGACATTGCTCCTTTGTAATGTTTTCACCTTGCTTGTCACCTTGCTTGAAACTCTATTCACTTATTGCGCTTTCACCTATATATATTTCTATTCGGCTTACATGTTTTCAAAGTCGTCTGCAGCTAATTGTTTGTAGGAAGAGGTTGATTATTTTTTGAAAACTATTGTATATCGCATTTTTTCGCCAAATTTGCGGTCGATCGCGAATCCGCAAAATCTATGCATAACCATAAACATATTGCTTTGTCAGATAATATATTTGAACCGCGTACATGGTAAATATGGATCGTATTGCGTATCCGGTTTGAAATTATCTGAACCGTTTCAGTCCCCTTAATTCCCCATACCCGACTTTTCCATGTTTAAAATCCAGCAGCTTCATTCTTTATGTCATATGAATTTTAGAATATTTTGATAACTAAAAGGCAAACAATACCTACTCGTTACGAGCTGATTCACCTGAATATGCATTGTTTGCAACAATCTCTATATTGCTATTGGCGCTGAAAGAGTTAATTTATATTTGCCTAACTCAAGGATGATATATACTTATCTATTTTGTCATCAGATGCATTTACGTCTATTAACCCTTTCCCAACTACAGATGCATTTCGGTGCATCTGCTACGACTTTTGAAAACAATGTGACAAATGGAGAAATAAGCAATTTCTTCATTTGCAACAATGTTTTCAATTCTATTCAATAACTACATCATCATTTATATAGAGTGTCCATTCTTTACCTAGCTGTTTTCAAAGTTGTCTGCTGCAGATTTCCTGTATGTGTTAGAAAGGTGTTTACTGTGTATATGCACCAACTCGCATGGTTGTTAACTCTTTCAGCACCGAATTGTTTAAAGTAGACTCTTCCATGTTCAAATCTCGTGTGTCCATTTCTCCATTTATGAAAGTTTTGGACTATTTTGGTAACTAAAAGGCAAACAATGCTGATTTCAGGTGAGACAGCTCGTTACGAGCTGACTCACCTGATTCTGAATTGTTTGCAAAAACCTCAATATTGCCTGTGGCGCTGAAAGAGTTAACTGTGCGCAGACTCAATTCTATATGTTATGAAATAATTAAAGATATGATATTCTTACAGTTAAGTACGTAACTAAGTGGTGAAAATGAATAGTTTTAGTATTATAAAAAAAGACAAGCGTACATAATGTGTTCGTATACAATTGAAGGTTTCGTAAATACGATATGCTTTGTGAAAGACTTTAAAAAATTGATTAATTCGTTTGTATGATGTTTAACGTAGCTTTTAACAATAGTTCACGCTAAAGAAAATGTATATTACGTAGAGTTTTCATTTCTGCTTTGATATCAGAATTCGACTCTCAATATAGTTATCATTGTTAGGCAGAGACCTTTATGTGATTTTGATATACAATGTATATGTATTAATTGCATAACAAAAACCCCTGCTAAAACCCATTGTAAACCAGGAGGTGTGCTAAGCAGAAACTACCCAGATAGCAGATGCGCATATGTGTGTCATATTTTAGTACATCAGCGGATAGACCACCATACTGTGTGTAAGGATAGTTTTCTCCTTTTTTACTGTTTAATGTATGTTAACGAAACACTTTGTTGGTTTTTGTAATTTCTGTCGAAACGTGGCGTTCGACCCTTATCCACAAACAACAATTCTGCATCCTCGGTACACAAGCTATTCATAAAATATATGATACCCTGGGCAATTTGGCTAGCGAAACTTTGTACAGCATGCACAACGATTTCCTCCGTAACTACTGTAATTTCGTATTGCATGAGGTTTGTGTCATGTGGCCAAACAAGCGCGGCTGCATTTCACCTTATAAATTATTCCTGAGTACGAGATTTGCCCAGGGTATCATATATTTTATGAATAACCTGGGTACCGGGGATGCAATTCTGCAGCAGACGGCTGTCAAAACATCTAGTTTACTTAAACATCTCTAAATATGAAACTGCAAATATTGAAAAGATTTGAAAACATTGAGGATAAAGGAGAAATTACTCACCATGAGCAATTTCTTCTTTTTTCACAATCTATTTCTTAGTCGCTGTTGCAGATTTGTCAAAATGCATCTGAGTATGATAAAGAATTTAGTGTTTTAAGTCATTGATTTCAGAAAAACTACCAGTCAATTTAGACAACTATACATTTATACGCACTAAGTACAGAAACAGAATGTCGAACTTTATGTACATATAAGCAATGCGGAATTACAATGAAACACATTCTGATTAACTCTTTCAGCGCCACAGGCAATATTAAGGTTTTTGCAAACAATGCAGATTCAGGTGAGTCAGCTCGTAACGAGCTGTCTCACCTGAAATCAGCATCGTTTGCCTTTTAGTTACCAAAATAGTCCAAACTTTTATTACGTGAGAAATGGAGACGCCCTATTTCGAACATGGAAGAGTCTACTTTAAACAATTCGGTGCTGAAAGAGTTAACCTGGTTAGAATGTGATCAGAATGTTCACAAAAGCCAACTTGTCTTATGGACGGCCTCATATCATGAAGCATACCATTCGGAAAACAAGAAACAAGCCCCGCATCCTGGTGTCCATGTTTCTTCAACCAATCAAGATGGCTTTGAAAAACCATTGTAGATGGTCGCCGAAGAAACATTTCTGCTAAATTATTTTGAAATCAGGACTGTTTTTCAGAGGAGAAGAGATGCACTATAGACATATCAGATGAATTAGCCGAGCCCCCTTTGCGGTATTTTAATTCAGCCAATTTAAGATGGCTTGAACATTCTAAATCGTGGTTCACCCAATGAACTTTTGTTTAACTGATCCGTTATCGCATAAAAATGTAGCTTTTGAAAGGCAGCTACATTAGCCCGTGGAAGAGTCTACTTTAAACAATTCGGAGCTGAAAGAGTTAACGCGGCGCGGCTATTTTGCGTTGATTTAAACCTTACTATTGCAGTCGAAAACATTTTGCACTGTAAATTCTTATTATTTGATTGATTGATTGAATGATTGGGGTTTAACTCCGTTTTCAACAATTTTTCAGTCATATCACGGTGGCCAGTTCATTTACTCATGTTTCTTGGCTTTCTCACACCAATAATTTCATACAACATTCTTTCCAAGCAACTGGCTGCTTTTCCACATAGACTGATAGCCCATTGGTGGATGACAAACTATGCTTGTCACAATATCTTTTGTCAAAGGTCGGAAAGAATGTTTGCCGAACTGTGGTTCGAACTCACAACCACTGGAGTGACAGCCTGCGTCGCTTCCGACTGAGCTACCGGGGCTCGGCACGAATTCTTTTTGAATACTCATAATAGGCCATTGCCTATTGCCATGTGTGAATAACTTCGTAATTACGCAGTTACTGTTAAAAACATGTCTCTGGACATTTGAGTTTTTATTCAGTTGATCATTTTGCATGTTAAACGAAATTTGGTTACTTTCGCGAGATTGGCGGAGACCCCCGACTCACATTTAAGTAATAATGCTTAGTACTGGCCACATGATCCGATTTCAAGCTCTGTTATTGTCTTTAGAAGCACCGGATTGGCAATCGACGTGGGGTTTTCCGCACTGGATGCGGAAGCTATAACCACTATACAACCAAGATAGTTTTCTATTACATGTATGCTTACAACCACGTAATAATTTAAGTTGTATGAAAGGGTTGTAAATGTCTGTCAAACTATTTAAAAGCTTTACTTCCTTGTTTCTGCATGACTAACGTTTTTAAGTTATATATTAACCTGAATTTGTGACATTATATGTGTTAAGGGCTGTGAAGGGCTGTGAAAATACCCAAGAAACATCCGTCGTTGCCAGAACAAGAATACTTTAGTCTCGCAAGACAAAAGAAAAACAGAGTTGTAAACATTTTGACAAAAGAAGAAATTGTGTGAAAACGTGTACTTTTTGGGGGAAAAGTATATAAAGAAGAAGTGAAACTTAACATTGAGCTAATTTAAAGTAAATGTTTGAAACCGTTGCCAGAAAAATAATACTTTAGTCGCGCAAGACAAAAGTAAAAAAGAGTTGTAAACATTGTGACAAAAGAAGAAATTGCTCATTATGAGCAGTTTTTACTTTTGTAAAATTGTTTTCAAAAGTCGTCTGCTTTAGATGAGTCGAACATCGTCTGCATGTGGAAAAGGGTTAACACATAGATCACCGCTGTATTTGTAGTATCAGTTAATGTCTTTCAAGCAATAGTACTTCAATTTTGCTTAAAATTATGCTTATCGTTATAGATTTAAAACAGATATTGAGATTTGTTTGAGGTTTACCATCGGTATTTTAAATACAGGATATTCCATATTCCATGTCGTCAAGTGTATGTGGTGTTATTAAATATATCTGACTTGATGGTTATTACATTTATACCATTTCTGTTCTCTTTGGTGTTGAAAACATGGATTACAGCTCCTATTTGTAGTGCCATCTAATTTATTCTTATCTTTTACTTTTACCATTTTAGTTCTGTTTCATGTTTAACACAGGGACACAGCCGTAGTCAAATACCATTTACATGTACTTGATAGTTTTTATATTGCTACTACTTTGGTTCCATTTGATGTTTAAAACGTGGATAACAGCCACTATATGTTGTATCATTGAGTGCCCTTCACTTGATGGTACTTATATTTTTACCTTTATTTTTCTGTTTGATGTTTAAAACATGGATTAAATACACTTCGTGTAGTGTTATCTAATGCCCTATTGCTACAATGTTTTCTGATGTCGTCTGCTACAGACGCTTCATAATTGTACGCCTGTTTGTGGGTTAAAACTGTGTAGTGTCATCGAATCTTCCTAACTTGATGATACCAACAACAATTGTTTTTATTGTTTGGTTCTCGTTTCAGGTACACCTCCTGCTTCATTAAATGTTCCATGCCAGACAGGCGGGTACCAACGGCGGTTTCTCTGGTATCAGGCGCCGGTTGTTCAACAGCAGATAATATACTTCCGGTCAGAAATATTCCGATAAAGAAGTATATCTGGAACTTCACCGTGTGTCTGTGTCCTTTAAACTTTCAATACGGACGTGCCTACGAACTTGTTGAATGGATCGAGTTAAACAGGATGCTTGGTGCTGACCATTTTATTGTGTATACTAACTCGTCTGCAAGTAATGTAGTTGCTGTGCTAGAACACTACAGTAGACTTGGTGTCGTTGAGATTATACAATGGCCACTCCCTATTGGTGTTGATAAGTGACCTCGCACCAAGGACCCCGTTGAGGTACATTATTTTGCACAGATGGCTTCTTTAAATGATTGCTTATTACGTAGTCAGGGTTCATCTGAATACATTGTGAATTTAGATTTGGATGAATTCATTATACCAAATTCAAACATCTCATTTTCCTGGCAAGATATCATTGAAAGTGGTGCACCACAGGCTGGTGTGCTTATATTTCTTAATTCTTTCTTTAGAAAAGAATGAACAAACGACGAATTTGATTTCAGTGAAAAGCAAAATGCCGTCACATAAAAATTAGTAACTTTATTAAAAGTAGAAAGGGAAGCATAGATCTCAGAGCCTCGTAAACGAAGTAAATATATCGCGAGAAAATCTCAAGTGGAATCGATTGTTACGCATGATGGCAACCGTAATGCTGATGGTCTAGTGTTCCAGGTCATATCTCCCAATAAAGCTTTACTGCATCATACCATAAATTGGCTGAAATACAACGACACGGCACCACGTGTGCTAGATAAACTGTGGTGGAAAAGTATTCAAAGTATTAGTGGACAGGGTCATTTCCGCATGGTCTATGTTAAACAAATGTTTCGATTGATATACCGATTGAGTAACTGGCGAATAGAAAATGGTCATCATCAGCATTTAAAAATGACAATTCAATTTGATAGTTAAATATAAGAAAATTATGCTTAGTGTATTGAATTTATGACAGTAGACTGATATGTTGAACATGGTCGCTATCAGTGACCTCTCGTCTTTTTTACGAAGTTTGTTTTTAGTGGGCAGGGTCATTTCCACATGGTCTATGTTGAACAATGTTACGATGGATATACCGATTGAGTAACTGGCGAATAAAACATGATCATAATCAGCATTTAAAAACGACATTTCAATTTGACAGTTAAATCTAAGATAATCTATGCTAACTGTATTGTATTTACGACGGTAGACTAATATGTCCCACATGGTCGCTATCAGCGATATGTCGTCTCTGAAATGTCCACGAATCTTGTTTTTAAATGAATAATACTGTTTGGTTGAATTTTAAAAAAGTAAACATAACCACAATTTTATTTTACAATCGTTATGCCTCGATTAGGCGATACTTGACGCATGAATTCTTAACCCACTTTAAAGCAGACATGTTACTGATAACGGTCATGTTGGGCGGATCCAAATATATGTCTAGCATCGTATATTTAATAATGTGAATATATTTGGATGACTGTTCGGGCTAACTCATTATATCCAGTACTGCACTTTATTATCTGCATTCATCGTGTCAAAGAGAATATCGGTGTGAACACTTGGCCATCGAAACCGTTCTATATAGCGGGAGAACACGGTTCAATATCTACTTAATACGCCAATCAAAATTGCGTCCAAGAAAAATGAGTCGTCGCTAGATTTCTTTTGAATGGTGTTTAAACCGGTTCACCAGTTTTCAGTTGTTTATGAGACATTTTAAGGTAAAGAAATGGAACCGACCATTTCAATTGTTGGACATATTTCAAAAGGATCAAACCACTGAGTCATGAGAATTTGTATTTTTTCCGCATTCCCACCCGAATAACCAATATAACTAATGCAATATAAATTTCGAAAAATGTATTATGAAACGTTTTCTCTTTTACTTAAATCAATGGTAATGCAATGTCAGAATTATATTAATTGTTGGTTTCAAATTGACTTTGCATATGCTGCTTCATCTTGAAATTTCGGCGTAGGTCGCTGTTCTTCATCATTAACAAGTATACCCGGGCTGAAAAAGAAATATTGTATTATTTAGTTTAAAACTACTTTTGTCATACTAAATTAATTTACCTTTGACTAAATTTTGTTTAAATCAGCAGAGAGCAGTCACGAGTCTAGGCAAGGGTTATAAGAGGTACATTTCTTACCCTTGCATGTTAAAGGTCATATTTAATTATTAAGCTTAATATGAAATAGATCTTTGACATGCCAAGGATCAAGATTTGCCTCTATCACGCGCGTGAATATTTGTTATCGCTTTCAGAATAATACGATATCTGACTATATATGAAACAAAGAAAGAAAGCATGTAGCGTTAATATGATGAAGAAGGAAGATATGAACTAATGCTTTTACATCTAGGGACACAAACCAAAACAATCACGGGCGTGGTAGAACATTTTCAAATTACATGTTCAAACAATAACATGTCAGATGCATTTGTATTGGAACATTTCAAATATTTGCTACGCACTAGGAGATGTTTTCAATGTAATATAATTGTTTAATGAAATAGAAACAATAAGACTAGTCAGGCAACTTTCCAAATTGAAGCTCTTAAGCTCAGAAAATAAATTTTGGAAAAGACATAACCAATAGCGTTTTAAACGATACGAATAAGCAAAATATTAACAATGTTATCCTAATGTTATTTCATGTATATAATCATTAATTTATGCTTATATGTGTATATATATATATATATATATATGCTTGTCTATGGGCCTAAGTACCTGATTAAAATATGAACTGGATGTGATGGATATGAATGTTTCTGATAAACTGTCAGGACTCTTTGAAAACAATTATGGTTTTCTAAAGTTTGACCGCGCTTTATTAAGGACTTTTATAATGATTACATAAAAATATCGAGACTTTTGAGTAGTCTCAAGAGATTGTCCTGAAATAGTTACCTAGTTATCTATGCATGATAACATTTCGACCTTGACCAAGAGTTGATGGTGATGAAGGATCTGACAATTTCCATTAACATGTGATGAAAACTGTGCACTCCGGAGTGTTCTAAATATTTATCCAAAATTAATTACATGGTGATCTAACCTTTGATTAATTGTGACCAAGTTTCACAATTGATCCAGATTAGATGATAGTTTATGATGATTAATTTGATTACTAATGCGGCCTCTAGGGTGTTCACATGTCGTTGTTTTTCTGTTCATCGTGATCCAGATTCGAACGTAAATGGGATTTGATGGAATTGAATATAAAAACTCTATGATGATCTAATAAACAATTAAGTCTCAAAAGTGATCAAACTTAAATTGATCTCGTAACCTTATTCTGATCCTTTATGACCCAGTTAGGTGTTTGACCGATATTTGGTGAATTTTGATTCAACTTGTATGATAATGTATGATAAATGTGACATCTAGAGTGTTCTTATGGTATTGTGATATTAACCATGAAATAAAGATTAAACCTACATGCAGTATAGGTTCAATGGGACATAATTCTCAACCTATGGTAGTTAACATTATCATATAGTTTTAGACAACTCCACCCAACCATGCCTTAGATATGGCTCCGGATATAAGGACGGACGACGCCAACCCAATGTCAACAATGTCAACAACACTAGCATATCATTGCCATGGTTGACAAAAGATAATAGAAACAATTTTATTTCATTCAATAGAGTTTTGAAAACCAACCAGCAGTTAATGCAGGTATTTAACACAATAGTCCTTAATTGCATTTGAGGCTTCTTCCGCACGTTTGTCATTTGCATAAGAATTGTCCCGAATCCATTTCTTTAATTGTTCTGGATCATTATGTGAATACCTCAAGTATTGCCCTAGTACCTGGATTGCCTGCAAATACAGAGACAGTATATAATATAATTATCATACGATTTTGATGCAAACATCGCAGATTGTTTTACACAACTATCCGTTTGTAGTAGATATTCTAATCAAAGTACTGAAAGTACTAATTGCGGGGGATGTTGGCTCTAAAGTGTTAACAAGATTTTCCTTCAATTTAACCTAGTGACCTACTTTTTGACCCAACATGACCCATGTTAGAACTTAACCTAGATATCATCAAGAAAAACATTATGATTAAGTTTTAACATGCTCAAGCTAAACATGCAGTATCCAGAGTGTTAACAAGATTTTCCTTCAATTTGGCCTAGTGACCTAGTTTTTAACCTGGCAGGACCCATATTCAAACTTGACCTAGATATCATTTAGATAGAATTCTGACCAAAATTCAAGCTGCTGTAGCCAAAAAAGATGCTTCTACAGAGTTAACAAGATTTTCCTTCAATTTGGCCTAGTGACCTAGTTTCTGACCCAATGTGACCCATATTCAAACTTGACCTGGATATCATTAATACAGACATTCTGACAATTTCAAACTGCTGAAGCAAAAATTGCGGCCTCTAGAGTGTTAACAATCTTTTCCTTCAATTTGACCTAGTGATCTACTTTTTGACCCATCATAACACATGTTCGAACTTGACCAACAAATCATCAAGACAGACATTCTGTAAAAGTTTCAACATGCTCAAGTTGAAAATAAGGCCTCTAGAGTGTTAACAATATTTCCATTCAATTTGGCTAAGAGACCTAGTTTTTGACCCGGCTTGGCCCATATTCGAACTTGGCCTAGATATCATATAGGTTAACATTTTGACCAAATTTCAAACTGCCTTAGCCAAAAATGTGGCTTCTACAGTATTAACAAGATTTCCCTTTAATTTGGCCTAGTGACCTAGTTTCTGACCCAATGTGACCCATATTCAAACTTGACCTGGATATCATTAATACAGACCTTCTGACAATTTCAAACTGCTGAAGCAGAAAGTGCGGCCTCTAGAGTGTTAACAAGCTTTTCCTTCAATTTGACCTAGTGACCTACTTTTTGACCCATTATGACCCATGTTCGAATTTGACCTACATATCATTAAGACAAATATTCTGATAAAGTTTCAACATGCTCAAGTTAAAAAATAGGCCTCCAAAGTGTTAACAAGATTTTCCTTCAATTTGGCCTAGTGACCTAGTTTCTGACCCAATATGACCCATATTTAAATTTGACCTAGAAATTATTAATACAAACATTCTGATAAAGTTTCAACATGCTCAAATTGAAAATGTGGTCTCTAGAGTGTTATCAATAATTTCCTTCAATTTGACCTAGTGACCTAATGTTTGACCTCAAATGGCCCAGTTTCGAACTTATCCAAGATTTAATGGAGATGAATGTTCTGATAAACATTCATGAAGATCCGATGCAAAATGTAGCCTGTAGAGTGTTAACAAGGGAAAATGTTGACGATGCACGACAGCCGTATTTCCGTATTTTTCATTGCAGGGATTTTCTCAAAAGGTTTTTGAGCTACCCGCTTTCAAGCTACTCGTTTTCCATATATTTAAAAGAAACATTTAAGATCCTAATGTCTAACTTAACGTTCTAAATTATGTTTACAACTTCATGGATTAAAACTTTACATTGTGTACGTTTACTTTGAATAATGTGCATACTATTTAGCTTGCTGTTAAACGTATGTAACTGATCCCTTGACAATCAAGAAATATTGTCCATTTTGAAAAACAGAGGGAAGCACAACATTTTTACAAATTTTCATTTCCTGAAAGCTGGGCATGACAATATACGGAGGTATTCAGCATAGCTGAATACCCCGCATAAAAAGGGTTTTAAATAATGATAGTGCGTCATCGCTCATCTGATTTAAAAGAACTTAAATAGTTTTTACTATCTATATATAAGCAAAATAGCCCGACCCCTTGGTGGCAATTTTTATCAACGGATCAGAATAATTTGAACAATCTTGATGGGAGGTCACCCCAGGAACATTGTACCAAATTATTGTCAAATCGGACCAAGGAACCTTTGTGCCAAATTATGTTCAAATAATGACAGTTTTTACTATATAAACATATAAGCAGAACAAGCCCCGCTTTTTTTCTGGCATTGTTTTTCAATGGATCGGAATAGTTTGACCGATCTTGATAGAGGGTTAAAAAAGGAATATGTGTGCCAGATAACTTTGAAATCAGGCTTTAACTTTTTGACAAAAACATTTTTAGAGTTTTTCTATGCACATTTATCAAAACAACACCCGCCCCCCTAGCGGCCATGTTTTGAAACCGGTAGGAGCAATTTAAACGATCTTGGTAGAGATTCACCCAAGGAACATTTGCGCAAAATAGTTTTAAACTCGGGCCTGTTCGTTTAGGCATTTCCCCTTTTTTCATTCCGCAGCAGCTGCTGCATGGAATTCAATTATTTGAACAACTTTGAAAGGACAAACTAAGAAAGATTCCTGTGGCATTTTTGTTTTCGTTGTTTTTGCGCAATGTGAGCGATTGGATGCAATTTACCTTCATACCAATTTTCAAAGTGATCCTTTGAGTTTAACAGAACCGAAACGACAGATAAACCACAAACTTATTGTTCAATTTTCAGGTAGCATAACCATGGTACTTAATTTGATTGAATCTCAAATTGTTCCAGATATCTCGAAAAAAACATTACTCTATATGCCCGTGTGTCTCAGATTGCCAAAGAAAGACTTCAAAAAGTATGTGTTATCTCTATCAGGGCCGAATTTCCTATAGTATACTTCCGGGTTCAAAACCGGGCGATTCCATTTGTCATGTTATGAGATACTGATTTCAGGTGATACAGCTGGTATGGAGCTGACTTACCTGAATCTGTATTTTTTGCTAACACCGCCATATTACCATTGGCTCTGGAATATATTTTAGTAGGTGTTTACAAGGTTTGTATATTCTAGAATCATTTAGTTTAAAAAATATTTATTTTTATTGAAGTAGACTTTTAAAAAGCTTGAACATTCTGATGTTAATATAATTGAACGAATAATTACCTTCGTGATCCCGTGATCTCTGAATTCTTTAGTGGCAGCATCTTTAATTCCTGGTATACGATCGACGAGCATGTCATTAATTGGTTCAGCTAAAAAGTCATCATATTTTACTGTAGTAGTTGGTTTACAGACATTTTGTGTTGAAGTTGATTCCGCCATGATACTGTTAAAGAAAATTAATGAAATGTGTTATTTTTTGTTTTCTTGTCAAGAAATATATTTTAATTTGATACACGGTTTGATAATTTCGATATTTAAATAATCACATCTGCAGGACAAAAAAAAAACTTGATTGAAAAAACTATGAAGAAAAAGTATAAAAATCATTCTTTCTGGTTCAAAAATCAATCGAATTACTCTCCAAAAAGAGCTGGCTCAAAGTTGACTCAAAATAAATTTAACAAAAATATTTACAAAAAGAGCTGGTTCAATACTAGATTAAAAATAAATATAACAAAAAACTTTCCGGCTGGCTCACAGGTGAATCAATAAAAACACATACTGAAACAAATCAAGTAAAGAGTCTGGCTGAAAGATGAATTCTCGCTAAAATGGGCTGGCACAAATGTTTTGGGTTTATTATTAATAACAAAAATACTATTTTTTAATTTTAAGTAAAAAATGATTATAATAAAGAAATAAACAAAAACCGGGTGTGTTTCGTAATGATACTGAACTAATTGTGCTTGATACAAAAAAAACTATAGTTGAAGAACTTTAATCAATTGCTGATAAGTATAATATACCAAACGGTGTATTATCTTATAAACATCTATGTTCAATATCAATATATCAAATTATAAATATGCATATTAACTATGATTGTATTGTATTCAATGTATATGATACAATTATAAAATAAACAGGTACAATGATGTTTGCAAAGGGTAATATCTAAATTAAACGTGATACATGAGGTGTGAGAAAATAAAACAATAAGCAAGATTATAGCTACGAACTATTTATGTTCACCTAAATTATAGATTACCTATGTAAATTGTGTTAACATTTGTTCATGGTACCTTCTTGTTGCACTCACTAAGTTAGAACCACACCTAACACGAATATGTACGACTTCTCTAATTACAAATCCCACCCACTATTTGATGAAAAATATAACAAGAAGAATCTTTAAAGAAGAGTGCCATGATGGCCCTGGATCGCTCGCCTGATCTATAGGATTCATAATATGAAGCATGTAGATTTTAAGGTATAGTATTTCTCTTAACTGTAATAGATGTAAAGTGTTGAAATAACATGAATTCATATTTGCTATACGAAACATTTGTGCAAAATAATTTTCAAATCGGGCCAAGCACTTTTGTACAAGAAGATTTTTTAAGATTTGGCAATTTACCTCTTTTCTGATGCCGCAGCAACCAAAATTGTACTTCGAATTAAATTCTTTGACCAAAATTGAAAGGGGACCACCTAAAGACCATTCCTGTGAAGTTATGTTGAAATCTGGCCAGTACTTTTGGACAAGAAGATTTTTAAAGTTTTAGCAATGTACATATAAGGAAAACAAGCCCCGCCCCATTGCGGTCATGTTTTTCAACGGATCGGAAATAATTAAACAATCTTCATAGAGGGTGCCCTTAGGAACATAAATTTTGTGCAAAATAATTTTTAAATCGGGCCAGCACTTTTGGACAAGATTTATTTTTAAGATTTGGCAATTTTCCCCTTTTCTGATGCTGCAGCAACCAAAGTTCTACTTGGAATGTAATTCTTTGAACAACTTTGAAAGGGGACCACCTAAGGACCATTTTGTGAAATTATTTTGAAATCTGGCCAGTACTTTTGAACAAGAAGATTTTTTAAAGTTTTAACAATGCACACATAAGAAAAACAAGCCCCGCCCCCTTGCGGCCATGTTTTTCAACGGATCGAAAATATTTGAACAATCTTAGTAGAGGGTGCCCTAAGGAACATTTGTGCAAAATAATTTTCAAATCGGGCCAGCACATTTGGACAAGAAGATTTTTAAGATTTGGCAATTTTCCCCTTTTCTGATGCCGCAACAGCCAAAGTTCTACTTGGAATTAAATTTTTTGAACAACTTTGAAAGGGGACCACCTAAGGACCATTCCTGTGAAGTTATTTTGAAATCTGTCCATTGGTTTAGTAGAAGAAGTCATTTGTAGGAAATTGTTAACAGACGGACGGACGGACAGATGACGACGACGACGACGACGACGACGACGACGACTACGACGACGGACGCCGGACATTCAGTTATTACAAAAGCTCACCTTGCACTTAGGTGAGCTAAAAAGATAAACGGCGATCAATATAAGAAAACACTAAGAAATGGAACATGCGCATATTATTTGACTTGAATATCAGAAAGGTTTTGTTTATAATCAAAACAATCAGTAATCAGTAATTTTCCATGAATTATAAAATTTGCGCAATAATGTTGTATATCTTAGAATTCGACAGCAATTAAAGGTTAGTATGCAGAACATTTTATTTAATATTTCACCTTATTAGTGCCTGTCGTAGGATCGCCAACTCAACTATGAACCAATCAAAACGTTTCATTTCCTTTATTTCTTCGACATTATTCATTAAATACAACATTTGATTGGTCTACAATCTAGATCATTTGTTTAACATCTATGTCAAAACTGAGGTTAGGCGTCTATCGCCGAAAAAAAGATAGCAAAGTATGCGTTTAGAACTATTCAAGTCGTCTGTTGCATAAAAGGGGTTAAGCTGAAACAATATTTTCAACCGGAAATGACCGATAGCTAAGTGCCGCCTTCTGGTTCTCCCGTTTGCCAATGGAACGAAAATTTTAAATCTTCTAAAGAAACACATCGAAAATCCCTTAAGATAAAAGTTTGATTTTAGAATGGAGTTCTTGTGCATGAAATGGTCTTAATATTGGATAAGCGTTGATACACAGTTTATTCAATATTTTAGAGGAGTGGAAAACCTCGTGCATCTCAATGTTAGACTTGAAGTTAGAAGTACGATCATGGTTCACACACATTGTTCGTGACAACAACAACAACAACGGTCAGTTAAGAACAATTTTTCAGTCATATCACGGCGGCCAGTTCACCTATTCATGTGTTTCCTGGCTTTCTCACGCCAGTACTCCACAAAACATTCTGTCCAAGCAACTGGCTGATTTTTCACATATACTGTAAGTCCATTGGTGGAAGACGAATGAACCTTGTCACGGTGACTTTTGTCAAAGGTCTGAAAGAATGTTGGCCAAGCTTGGGTTCGAACTCACTAACCCTGGATTGACAGGCCGCGTCGCTATCGACTGTGCTACCGGCGCTCACATACACAGCACAGAATGAAATAACGTTTTGGTAAATGACGTTTAGATTCAAGTTAAATCGAAATGGGCAGCCATTTACTACCGTTTGTTAAAGTCTTTCAGTGATACGACCAAAAAAAAAAAAATGAAGTGAAGATATAGATAAAGGATGTGAATGTGGTTAACGGTTTGAAAGCCGTTCATTGTTTCATCAGTGTCAATGTCTATTGTTTTTTATTCCCTATCTATTCCTTTGTTTACGTGACATATATTAACTTTTAGTATAGTTGTATAGGAAGAAACATCTCTGCTCTTTGTAGAGCGCCTTAAGATACCTTGATCAGATATTCCGATCTCTTATCTTGATGTCTGAATGTCTTGGAGGTGTCAAATTCGCACATTCATTATGAAAACCGGAAAACACAAGGAACTTGTAAGGTAATGAGGCCAAAGTATACTGTTGATCTTCTACTTATTTGTTTTATTCTAAATATAACTGCACCAAAACATACATTAAACGCTTTAATAAATAACTTTAGCATTGTACTTTGAATGTTAGAGCGCCTATTTCATATATTCACAAGTCGATCCATTGACAATAAAGGTGTATTTGGGTTATACGATGTGTTTTGATTCATGTATAGGGTTGACTGTGTTGTGGTAATTGTCAATATATTCAGAACCCCAACCTCCATGGCGTAAATGGTTTCGGGGATGATACAACAACCGATGCGCTGGTGTTAGGATAAACTGAGCAACTTATAAAAACAGCGAAAGGCATAAACAACTTGTAATAGAAAAACAGATAACACACTTCAATAAGTAGCAAAACACATACCAAATGGGTAGTATACGCTAAAAGAAAGCATCAATATAAGGTCCGTGAAGTTAGGTTGACGAGTGACGAATTGACGAGTGACGAACTGTGACATTTTCTTAGGTCCGTGAAGTTTTTCTGAAAATCTTTATTTCTGTCTTTTATATAATGTATCTGGATGTATTGAATGCAAATAGGGCCCTATTTCATGTTTCATGGCCATAAGTCATTCAGAAAACCTTCGTCAAGTTCGTCAATTCGTCAACTCGTCAATTTAGTTGACGAAATTGACGAAAAAAATATTTCACTAAAAACTTTATTTCTTTCCTTTAGATAAGTATCTGGACGTATTGAATGCATATTAGGCCCTATTTCATGTTTCATGGCGATCCGTCAATCAGAAGAGCTTCGTCAAGTTCGTCAATTCGTCAACTCGTCAATTTATTTTTCTAAAAACTTTATTTCTTTTCTTTAGTTAAGTATCTGGACGTATTGAATGCAAATTAGGCCCTATTTCATGTTTCATGGCGATCAGTCAATCAGAAGAGCTTCTTCAAGTTCGTCAATTCGTCAATTTAGTTGACGAAATTGACGAAAACAATATTTTTCTAAAACTTTATTTCTTTCCTTGAGATAATGTATCTGGACGTATTGAATGCAAATTAGGCCCTATTTTATGTTTCATGGCGATCAGTCAATCAGTAGAATTTCGTCAAGTTCGTCAATTCGTCAACAATTAGCTACGAATTGTCTCACTAACCAGATTTTCACTTATCGCCTAAATTGGTTTAAAACAATTCAATGTACTCGACAAAAATGTTTTATTTCCAATACTTTCAATTTATTGCAAAAATATGGTTTAACTGCATACATTGTATGTGCAACAATTGATGAATTGACGAACTTAACAAAGCTCTGCTGAATGAATGATCGTAATGAAATTTGTAATATGGCCTAATTTGCATTCAATACGTCTAAATACATTATCTAAAAGACAGAAATAAAGATTTTTAGAAAAATTATTTTGTTCGTCAATTCTTCAACAAAGTTGACGAATTGATGAACTTGAAGAAGCTCTTCTGATTGACTAATGGCCATGACATTTGAAATAGGGTATAATTTGCATTCAATACGTCCAGATACATTATCTAAAAGACAGGAATAAAGATTTTCAGAAAAATAATATTTTCGTCAATTCGACAACAAAGTTGACGAATTGACGAAAGTGAACAAGCTCTTCTGATTGACTGATCGCCATGAAACATGAAATAGGGGCTAATTTGCATTTAATACGTCCAGATACTTATCTAAAGGACAGAAATAAAGTTTTAGGAAAATATTGTTTTCGTCCATTTCGTCAACTAAATTGACGAGTTGACGAATTGACGAACTTGACGAAGCTCTTCTGATTGACTGATAGCCATGAAACATGAAATAGGGCCTAATTTGCATTCAATACGTCCAGATTATTTTCTATAGGAAAGAAATAAAGTTTTTAGAAAAATATTTTGTTTGTCAATTTCGTCAACTAAATTGACGAGTTGACGAATTGCCGAAGCTCTTCTGATTGACTGATCGCCATGAAACATGAAATACGGCTTATTTGCATTTAATACGTCCAGATACTTTATCTTAAAAAATAAATAAAGTTTTTAGAACAAATGTCACAGTTCGTCACTCGTCACGTCACTCGTCAACCTAACTTCACGGACCTAAACAAATGTCACAGTTCGTCACTGGTCAATTCGTCACTCGTCAACCTAATTTCACGGACCTGCGTATGGTGAGGTAAGAAAAAGGGTCAAATTTAAACACACGTGATAAGATGATTATTGATACAGTACTGACGTTAAAGTAACTTCGTGGCACACTCTGAATAGGTTTAACATTTCTGCGGCGATATGATGTGAGAACTGCCTACAAAAGTGATTACATTAAAATCTATCGAATCAATTCTTCCGAAAATGTTTCTCGTGTAGAAAAAATGTTCTCTGACGTTAAAAGATGATGTATAACATTTCTAAACGAGGCGTGAACCTGCACGGTGTCATTGTTGTAATTCACGATTGCTTAGTTACCCTTTTTTTCCTTCATTTGTTCCATTTATTAGTGATAATGGAAATTAAAATGAACTGAAATGTTAGAGACAGAATTCAAACATTTACTTCGCCTACGAAATAATTCCTTTTCGCAATAAAAAATATGGTTACACGTTTTGTCTCAGACCTGATTTCGAACTGTGAGATGAACCTGTGAATCACGGCGTCACTTACAGGTTATCGTTAAGAGGCAGAGTCTGTCATTGCACGATTCGAATCCATTATCTTATTCAGAAATAAACCGTCATTTCTGAAATAGCGTGGGTATGACATCACGTCATTTCTTGATGATGTGGCTACGTTTTTTTCAGTAGCGTCGTTACCTTATAAGGTATAGATATATCCGGTAACGCCTTGGTGGCGTGAGCGTATGACTCATGGTCGCATGTTAGAGACAGAATTCAAACATTTACTTCGCCTACGAAATAATTCCTTTTCGCAATAAAAAATATGGTTACACGTTTTGTCTCAGACCTGATTTCGAACTGTGAGATGAACCTGTGAATCACGGCGTCACTTCCGGGTTATCGTTAAGAGGCAGAGTCTGTCATTGCACGATTCGAATCCATTATCTTATTCAGAAATAAACCGTCATTTCTGAAATAGCGTGGGTATGACGTCACGTCATTTCTTGATGATGTGGCTACGTTTTGTTCAGTAGCGTCGTTACCGTATAAGGTACAGATATATCCGGTAACGCCTTGGTGGCGTGAGCGTATGACTCAGGGTCGCATGTTAGAGACAGAATTCAAACATTTACTTCGCCTACGAAATAATTCCTTTTCGCAATAAAAAATATGGTTACACGTTTTGTCTCAGACCTGATTTCGAACTGTGAGATGAACCTGTGAATCACGGCGTCACTTCCAGGTTATCGTTAAGAGGCAGAGTCTGTCATTGCACGATTCGAATCCATTATCTTATTCAGAAATAAACCGTCATTTCTGAAATAGCGTGGGTATGACGTCACGTCATTTCTTGATGATGTGGCTACGTTTTTTTCAGTAGCGTCGTTACCTTATAAGGTATAGATATATCCGGTAACGCCTTGGCGGCGTGAGCGTATGACTCACGGTCACATGGTGCCCCACGCTGATCTATTTTCCGTCATTGCTATACATAAACGATGACTTACGGTCGCGTGACGGCTTACGATGACGTCAATTTCTTGAGTTTAAAGTGGCGCACCTGTAGTAGCAGTACATTTGCTTTAAGGTGGGCTGGATTAAATAAAAAGGCGAAGATACTAAACTTATTTGTGTTTACGATAAATTAACGTGGAAATATCATAATGAAATAGAGCACGTTTTGGACCATTGTAATTGTATCATATCTTCGCGAACCTTGCAGGAGAACCATCTTATTATGCCTCTTTACCACAATCATTATGTTTGTATCAATACCATTATCCAATATTTACACAACATTGTTTGTAGTGTCCATTATAATACTAGAATGATAAAAACTTATTTTTATTAGTTTTTCACAATCCAGAATATAAAGTCCTGAAATGTGTTATTTTTTTATTTTTTCCACACCTTTTATGTTACCCGCTGCAGAGGCTTCAAATGCCAGTTCGAGTGATATAGGATTATGGAGTTTTCAATTACAATTGTAAGTTCACATTAAAATCAATTAACTATTGGACCTCATTACATTTGAATTTGAATGCAAGTTACGTATGGACTGTTGTTTATGTATGTGAAATTACATAACCCTGTCTCATCTGACATCTATTATAATTATAGAAACAAGAATTGTGTTTACTCTACTTTCAACAGTATTATAATTAAAGAAACCAAAATGGTGTTTTTGCACTTTCAACAGTATTATAAATATAGGTCTCATAATGGTGTTTACTCTAATTTAACAGTATTATAATTATAGGTCCCATAATGGTGTTTACTCTAATGTCAACAGTATATATTATAATTAAAGAAACCAGAATGGTGTTCAATCTACTTTCAACAGTATTACAATTATAGGTCCTATAATGGTGTTTACTATAATTTCAACAGTATTATAATTATAGGTCCCATATTGGTATTTATTCATCTTTCAACAGTATTTTGGTTATAGGTCCCATAATGGTGTTTACTCAACTCTTAACAGTATTATGAGTATAGGTCCTATAATGGTGTTTACTTTAATGTCAACAGTATATATTATAATTAAACAAACCAGAATGGTGTTCTCTCTACTTTGAACAGTATTATAATTATAGGTCCCATAGTGGTGTTTACTCTACTTTCAACAGTATTATAACTATAGGTCCCATTTTGTATTTACTTTACTTTCAACAGTATTATATCGTTAAAGGTCCCATAATGGTGTTTACTCTACTTTCAACAGTATTATAGTTATAGGTCCCATAATGGTGTTTACTCTACTTTCAACAGTATTATAGTTATAGGTCCCAGAATGGTGTTTACTCTACTTTCAACAGTATTATAGTTATAGGTCCCATAATAGTATTTACTCTACTCTTAACAGTATTATGAGTATAGGTCCCATAATGGTGTTTACTTTACTTTCAACAGTATTATAGTTATAGGTACCATAATGGTTTTTACTCTACTTTTAACAGTATTATTATTATAGGTACCATAATGGTATTTACTCTATTTGTTACAGTATTATAGTTATAGGTCCCATAATGGTATATACTCTACTTGTTACAGTATTTAAGTTAAAGGTCTCATAATGGTGTTTACTCTACTTTCAACAGTAATTTGGTTATAGGTCCCATAATGGTGTTTACTCTACTTTCAACAGTATTGTAAGTATAGGTCCCATAATGGTATTTATTATATGCCTGTACATTTTCCGGTGGAAATACATGCAGATTGACATGCGCAAATACACAACGACAGATTAAAATTCCGTATCTACATGCGGTGTAAATACAAGATTGTGACGTCAGACAGTGCGCGGAATACTTTCAGCGAGGTATCCCCAATAAACAATGTATTGAATCTGTATATTTAATAGTTTTTTCGCTCTTCATAGATCGTAGGTATATAATAAAAGGAATATTACGTTGCGGGAGCGATAAATGGGTACGTATTGCACGACTCGTAGCGTTGGAAAATCCATATCTTACTCGACCTTCGGTCTCGTAAGATATCGAATTTTTCCACGCTTCTTGTCGTGCAATACAAACCCTTTTATCGCTCCCGCAACGTAATATTCCGTATTTACCCTACTTTCAACAGTATTATAATCATAGGTCCCATAATGGTATTTACTCTACTTTCAACAGTATTATAATCATAGGTCCCATAATGGTGTTTACTCTACTTTCAACAGTATTATAATCATAGGTCCCATAATGGTATTTACTCTACTTTCAACAGTATTATAATCATAGGTCCCATAATGGTATTTACTCTACTTTCAACAGTATTATAATCATAGGTCCCATAATGGTATTTACTCTACTTTCAACAGTATTATAGTTGAAGTTACAATACTGGTGTTTAATCTACTTTCAACAGTATTATAAGTATAAGTCCCATAATGGTGTTTACTCTACTTTCAACAGTAGTATAGTTTTAGGTCCCATAATGGTATTTATTCTAATTTTAACAGTATTATAATTATATAAACTAGAATGGTGTTTTTTCTACTTTCAACAGTATTATAGTTATAGGTCCTATTATAGTATTTACACTACTTTCAACATTATTTAAGTATAGGTCCCATATTGTTGTTTACTCGACTTTCAACAGTATTATAATTATAGGTCCCATAATGGTGTTTACTCTACTTTCAACAGTAGTATATATATAGGTCCCATAATGGTATTTACTCAACTTCCAACAGTATTATAATTAAAGGTCCCATAATTGTCTTTACACTTCTTTCAACAGTATTATATTTATAGGTCCCATAATGGTGTTTACTCTTTTTTAAACCGTATTATAGATATAGGTCCAAAATGGCGTTTACTCTACTTTCAACTATATTTTAATAATAGGTCCCAACATGGTGTTTCCTCTACTTTCAACAGTATTATAGTTATAGGAACCAGAATGATGTTAACTCTACTTTCAACAGTTTTATAGCTATAGGTCACTTAATGTTGTTTACTCTATTTTCAACAGTATTAAAGTTATAGGTCCAATAATGGTGTTTTCTCTACTTTCTACTTACAACAGTATTATAGTTATAGGTCCCGTAACGGTGTTTACTCTACTTTCAACACTATCATAATTAAAGCTCCAGAAAGGTGTTCACTTTTCTTCAACAGTATTACAGTTATATTACCCAGAATGGTGTTTACTTTACTTTTAACAGTATAACAGTTATATCACCCATAATGGTATTTACTCTATTTCAACAGTATTATAATTATAACACCCATAATTGTGTTTACTTTACTTTTAACAGTATTACCGTTATATTACTCAGAAGGGTGTATACATATCTAAATTATAGCACCAAAACAATAAATCAATCAATAAAGTAACACTTCCATCACATTCTGAACCGTCAATGGCTGTAGTCTGTAATTATTATCACGTACTTTCTATGACCGGATTGGGGATCGAATCCAAACATAAAGCTCAGTTATATGCATGTACATTAAGATAAGTGTATGTTTGCTTTGATTTCGTACTAATTTACGCACTATGTTGTAAGAAAGAAAAATAAAACAGTCTATAATTAATAACTCCTCTAAATTATGTTTAAACAAGAGGGCCATGATGGCCCTATATCGCTCACCTGATTTAATAGTTTTCAAAGTGTTTACTTTATAATAAGGAAGCAAGCTCCGCCCCCTGGTGGCCATGTTTTCACCAGATCAGAATTATTAGAACAATCTTAGTTCTTACAATAGGGTTACCCAAGGAACATTTGTACCAAATTATCTTTAAATCGGGCCAGTACTTTTGAACAAGAAGATTGTTAAAGTTTTACCAATGCACATATAAGGAAAACAAGCATGGCGGCCATGTTTTTAAACGGATCGGAAAAATGTCAACAATCTTGGTAGAGGGTGCCCCATGAACATTTGTGCATAATTATTATAAATCGGGCCAGTACTTTTGGGCAAGAAGAATTTAAAGTGTTAACAATGCACATATGAGGAAAACAAGCTCCATTTTTTTTAAACGGATCGAAAATATTTGAAAAATCTTGGTGCAGGGAACATTTGTGCAAACTAATTTTCAAATCGGGCCAGCACTTTTGGACAAGAAGATTTTTAAAGTTTTAACAATGCACATATAAGGAAAACAAGCTCCGCCCCCTGGCGGCCAAGTTTTTCAACGGATCAGAAATATTTAAACAATCTTGGTAAAACGTGCCCCAAGGAGAATTTGTGCAGAATAATTTTTCAATCGGGCCAGTACTTTTGGACAAAGTTTTACCAATGCACATATAAGGAAAACAAGCCTGGCGGCCATGTTTTTAAACGGATCGGAAAAATTTCAACAATCTTGGTAGAGGGTGCCCCATGAACATTTGTGCATAATTATTATAAATCGGGCCAGTACTTTTGGGCAAGAAGAATTTAAAGTGTTAACAATGCACATATGAGGAAAACAAGCTCCATTTTTTTTAAACGGATCGAAAATATTTGAAAAATCTTGGTGCAGGGAACATTTGTGCAAACTAATTTTCAAATCGGGCCAGCACTTTTGGACAAGAAGATTTTTAAAGTTTTAACAATGCACATATAAGGAAAACAAGCTCCGCCCCCTGGCGGCCATGTTTTTCAACGGATCAGAAATATTTAAACAATCTTGGTAAAACGTGCCCCAAGGAGCATTTGTGCAGAATCATTTTTCAATCGGGCCAGTACTTTTGGACAAAAAGATTTTTAAAGTTTTAACAATGCACATATAAGGAAAACAAGCTTCGCCCCCTGGCGGCCATGTTTTTCAGCGGATCGAACATATTTGAACAATCTTGGTAGAAGATGCCCCAAGAAACATTTGTGCAAAATAATTTTCAAATCGGGCCAGTACTTTTAGACAAGAAGATTTTTAAAGTTTTAACAATGCACATATAAGGAACACAAGCTCCGCCCCCTGGAGGCCATGTTTTTTCAACGGATCGTAAATATTTGAACAATCTTGGTAAGGGGTGCCCACAGGAACATTTGCGCAAAATAATTTTCAAATCCGGCCAGTACTTTTGGACAAGAAGATTTTTAAAGTTTTAACAATGCACATATAAGGAAAACAAGCTTCGCCCCCTGGCGGCCATGTTTTTCAGCGGATCGGACATATTTGAACAATTTTGTAGAGGATGCTCCAAGGAACATTTGTGAAAAATAATTTTCAAATCGGGCCAGTACTTTTGGACAAGAAGATTTTTTCAGATTTGGCAATTTTCCCCTTTTCTGATGCCGCAGCAACCAAAGTTCTACTTGGAATTAAATTCTTTGAACAACTTTGAAAGGGGACCACATAAGGACCTTTCCTGTGAAGTCATTAGTAGGAAATTGTTAACAGACGGACAGACCACGACGACGACGACGACGGACGCCGGACGGTGAGTGATCACAAAAGCTCACCTTGCACTTCGTGCTTAGGTGAGCTAAAAAAGCAACAAATAGAGAAAAAAAACTAACCAATAAATATCCCTTCCGTCCTGCTTACGCCCCTCGTAACTTATTCTGACGTGTAATTGTCTCCATCTAGTCACATGAATATGAACTAATTGTACATAGATAACGTTATCATACATCAGTTATCCTGGGTTCAAAATGAGGTTCAACATATAACTTGTTCCCTGGTTACATAGAAGTACATAGTGTATGCCGGGAACAAATCATCCTTACGTTTAAGCGAGTATGTTGTATTGTGATATACATTTGTTATTCATATTATTATATTCGTTAATAGATAGAAACAGTACATTTAAGCACGAACATAAATGTCTATATAAGTCGTTGGAAGGATTTAGTAAACCAATTATCAGTGATGTATGTTATTAATGACATGAACCTACTGACCGTGGACACCTGAATATGCATCTCACATTATAGTAGTCGATAATACATACGATTCCTTCGAGCACGGCCATAAAAGATCATAGAAGTCGTTTGAAGGAATCGTCATTCTTGTTGCATGTGTCGGTGAAATATATTCACTACTGACCGTGGACACCTGAATATGTAATTCATATAAACGTATTCGATAATAAAAGCGGAACTTCGAGCACGCCCATGAAAATGTATATAAGTCGTCGGAAAGAGACAGCATACCAGTTATCATAGATGTATATTACCAACTGACCGTGGACATCTGAATACGTAATTCATATCACTGTATTCGATAATACATACGATTCGTTCGAGCACGGCCATAACATATATTATAGAAGTCATCGGGAGAAATCGTTATTCCAGTTACATGTATCAGTGAAATATATTGACTACTTACCGCTGACATCTGAATATGTTTATACTATAATTATAAACGTTACTAGATAGATACAGTACAGTACCTTCTAGCACGTCCATATCAGTTTATAGAAGCCGTTTAAAGGAATCGGTATATAATTATCAGTGAAGTAGGTTATTAATGATATGAACCTACTGAACGTGGATATTTGAATATGTTATTCTCGCATTTTATTCTATAATAGGTAGATACGGTGCCTTCGAGCACGTCTATAAGGGTCTTCAGATGGTATCGGTACGCCTGTTACCAGTCATTAACCTACTGACCGTGGACAACTGAATATGTTATCCATGTCATTATATTCGATAATTGGTAGATACGGTACCTTCTAACACGTCTCTAAGGGTCTTCAGAAGGTATCGGTACGCCTGTTATCAGGGAAGTGCATTGTTAATGTCTTAAACCTACTAACCGTGATATCTGAATATTTTATCATGTCATTATATTCGATAATTGGTAGATACGGTACATACAAGCACATCTATAAGGGTCTTCAGAAGGTATCGGTACGCCTGTTATCAGTGAAGTGTATTATTAATGTCTTAAACTTACTAACCGTGAATATCTAAATATTTTATTATTGTTATTATATTCGATAATAGGTAGCAACGATACATTTGAGCACGTCTATAGAAGTCTTCGGAAGGAATCAGTATACCTGTTATCAGTGAAGTGTATTATTAATGTCTTAAGAGAATATGTTATTCTTATCAGTATATTCGATAATAGGTAGATACGGTACCTTCGATCACTCCCTTAACAGTCTATATAAGTCGTTGGAAGCAGACTGCACACTCTAAGAGTTCATTTGTAGCCGGAATGGTTAAATCAGGGACAAGCTATTTACAAATATACCTATTCAACTGATTCCTGTGTATTTAAGCTTGGATGTCATATCAAACGAATCATACTCTGTAATTATCGCGCGTCTTTCTTTTAACTTCTCTAGATGATACCATGACGGCTTCAACTCAAGCTTATGAGGATATATTTCAAACACGTGTGCATGATCGTCACAATGCGCGGTGACGACCGATCTAGACGTTCACTTGTTGAATTTGATAAATATATAGAACACTTGTGTTAATGGCAATTTAGAACGTTCCGTTATCTCTCTAAATTCAAACACGAAAGATATGTGTCTATTTTGAATATCCGTGGTACAGAAAAAGTCAATAGAGGACCCTTTAAAGATAACGTTTGGCTTATGCACCTTAAGTATTTTCATACTGTCTAATCCAAACTATACCTTGATTTAAGCAAGTAATGAGTAGAACATAAACTGTCGCCTGCCAAAACGATTAAAGTATGAAGGACAGACTGATAATGATGACACGACTGGGAAGTGATCACTAAATCTCTGTGGCGTACAGACAGGCAGCCTAAAACACGTGTGTACATACACATGCCATCAGCGGTTGATATATGATCAAGCCATGTCAAAGTTCAAATCATCCTCTGTAGATCAATGTAGATCTGACATATGACATGTCAGAATCAGAATTATACCCTACCAATGTTGGACAACTTCTGGTCCTATCTTTAAAACACTAAAGCCCTTTGTGTGTGACACGACACATTATTAGTATCAGTTAAACTATTTTCCTTATACGATCATATAATTTATGTTTATTATATAAACCACTGAATATTTTTGTGTGACTCGACACAATGACAGTATTAGTTAGACCCTTTTCCGTATACGGTCATAAAGTAAAGTCAAGTCAATATATAAAACACTGAATATTTTTATGTGACTCGACACAATGTCAGTATCAGTTAGACCCTTTACCTTTTACGGTCATATATCGCTCTTTGAGTCTGTCAAACCTGAATATGTATTTGATATCCTTAGCGAAATTAATATTTTTAATAAGATATGATTATTTCTTAAATCGTGCTTTTGCACATTCATTACTTTTACTGATCCTGTTCCACATTTTCTCAGATATTGTTTATCTTTATGTTAAGTACATGTATTACATAGTAATGTTTGGCTTGTTCGCCTAAATCCTTTTTTACATTGGCTTACATGTTGTTTTATACTAATGTTAAGTATCGCATACATCATGTTTGATTGTTTTGTCTAATAAACTGGTCATTTATGTTTCAATTTTAATTAGTTCATCATTTACAGTAAGTAAATTATTAAGCGCCCAAAATGACCTTAGTTTTCAACGGGCCTTAAAACACCATACAATCATTATACGGTCATATAATATGATGACAGTTCAATATATAAAACACTGATATTTGTGTGTGACTCGAAACAATGTCAGTATCAGTTAAACCCTTTATCTTATACGGTCATATGATGACAGTTCAATATATAAAACACTGATATTTGTGTGTTAATCGAAACAATGTCAGTATCAGTTAAACCCTTTATCTTATACGGTCATATGATGACAGTTCAATATATAAAACACTGATATTTGTGTGTGACTCGAAACAATGTCAGTATCAGTTAAACCCTTTATCTTATACGGTCATATGATGACAGTTCAATATATAAAACACTGAATATTATTGTGTGACTCGACACAATGTCAGAATAAGTTAGACCCTTTATCTTATACGGTCATATGATGACAGTTCAGTATATAAAACACTGAATATTTTTGTGTGACTCGACACATGTCAGTATCAGTTAAACCATTTACCTGATACGATATGTATTGTCAGTTTAATCTATATAGTTTGCTTATGCATTTTAAGTGTTGCCATATCTAAATATCTAATTTAAATTGTATTATGATCCTTGGATTAAATTGCAGTGATCGATAACACATAATATGTCGCCTGCCAAAAACTAATGAAGTGTGAAGATCAACCGCTCAACGGATACACTACTAGAAATGATTACTAAATATGTATTAAAGAACGGCAGCATTCAACCTGTGTTCATCAGTGGTCAATATTTGATAAATGCATGTTAAATATCAAAATTTACCCATGTGTCTCAATTTAGAACTGGCATTTGATATGTCAGGATCAGAAACATACCCTATTAATGATGGGCAATAACTTCTGGGATTATCTCTTAAATATTGAACATATTTTGTGTGGCTCGACTCAATATCAGTATCAGTTAAACCATTTACCTTATACATATGTTTTTAGTTCAGTCTATAGAACAGTGATATTTTTGTGTAATTCTACTTTTCCCTGTTACGGTCGATCTTTTACGCCACTGTGGTTGATATCTGTGTTTATTATTTTAATTTAAGTGAATCATTTAATGAAAAACTCGACATGCAACAATGTAACGAAATGTTCATATACGAATATATTGGTTAAATAGTATTTTTTTCCTAAAAAACCTTTTCGGTTTTAAACAAAGTAAACACTTTTCAATGGAGGTTACTTCGAGTGACCTAGATTACTTAGGTTCAGATAGCAGTCACATATGTACTTAACACTTAACCCTTTCCCACACACAGACGCTTTCTGATGCTTGTACGGCAGACGACTTTTTCAATGTTTTCAACTCTATTTAATAATTAAATTCTCACTAATGAAGCATACTCACGTTTTGCCAAAATGTTTTCAAATGTTTTGTTTGTGGAAAAGGTTTAATGTAACTACATTATACGTTGCCAAATGCTCCTGTCTGTTAAGTGTCTATGAGGTTCCTTGACACTCAATCTTTATTTTTGTATTCAGTTTTCCTGTAGGTCGGTTTAGGTCTCAAACATGCATACGTGTTATCATCATGTTGACAATATGCATTAGTGTAATGTGAATATGGTTTGTTCTGGAGCACGACTCATTTGGCAAAGAACAGAGACGTTTTACTCGACAATGTTGACCTGACCCTGACCTATGTGCATTAGTGTGAAGTACACATGGTTTATTCTGGAGTACGGATCATTTGGCAAAGAAGTTAGACGTATTTCTCGACAATGTTTTCTGAATCTGACCTCTGTATTTTACGTGAAGTATACATATCTTAGTCTAGAGCATGGCTCATTTAGTAAAGAACAGATACGTTTTATTCGGAAATGTTTACCTGACCCTGACCTCTATGCATTAGTGTGAGTAATACGTAGCTTAGACTTGAGTACGACAATGTTGGATAGGTAAAGACTAATATCATCCGTCTTGACATAACAGGATCTTACACATTTATAAAGCAGTTTATTTACAGTTCATTAATGAATGGCAAACAATGTAGAACAATATTACATTAAACAGATATGTATACTTATCTCGATCTTTATTCCAAATGTTGTTTTAATTCGCATACACCCTAATATACATGCGCGCTAAATAGGATATGAAGGTGTAAAGTCGCCTTTTCAAAATCACCAAAATAAATACAAGATAAGATTACAAGGGTGATATAATGACAAACTCTATGTACTATTGGTGGAAGTACACATGTACTGTTAATAAAACCCGATATCGTACGGACATCTCCGAGGACATTAAGGGTGTATTACATAGAACAGAGCCACGCTTTAAGAAATTAAATATAACTTTGATCATTTAATACACATATCTGCCTGTTCCGGTGCGAAGTCAAAATCAGGGTATTTTATGTTCGGAACCATTTGAACCCCCACTCGGCCATTCATTCTTTCTGATGATTGACAATAGTCAGTGCGACTAGCGTCTTCCATCAATTGCCAATTTAGTATACATGTGAATGTAGTCAGTTGCCTAGGACTAATATTGTGTGGAGTACTGGTGCGGAAATTCCAGAAGACACACGCTAGGCGATCTAGACGCCGTAATATAATTAAAGTACCGTTGAAAACGACATGAAACTCGAAAAGAATAAATTATTCTGTAAGAACACATGTCATTTCAATGATAGTTTTGTCGATAACAACGAGTTATATCAGTCCCAGGGGTCATTAGTGCGTAAGCTGGCTTGGACGTTAATCCATTTGATTGACAAATATCAGTATTTAGCACATGTTTTATTTAATTATAATCATGAGACCCAGAAATTCGTTATAGTACAAAGACCGTTATGCACGGTCGATGTCTGCTTTCTGAATATATAACCAGTATTCCCGCCGATTGTTCAGTTATCCCAAAGGCAAAACACGTTCTTCGCAGGATTCTAACATGGGAACTTTGATACGAGAGACCGACGCTCTACCTATGCACCAGTGTTGTCTACGTTTGTATTTTTAGTAATATTTAGTAACTTCAGATTATATGATATCAGATATCTTACTTGTTATGGGTTTTTTAATTCAGTTTGACCCGGGTAGGGTGAACATTGAGTATGACGCATCAACGAACAGTGAAGACACATTCGATCCTGTGCTTAAAATGGAATATCCATCACGGGCTTATTGGAAACTGTTAATGTTCCATTATTGTTCTCTTACAAATTCGGACGGAAATCACCAAGTCTATACAATACAATACAATACATTTATTCAATAATTTAGGCCTCTGGTCCATTATTCAAATGTACATTTACAAAATAAGTCCCCATGAGTGACATCACATTAAATATATTGAAATATAGACAATGTTCTGTATGCGATTATAATCAGTACATATATTATAAAACATCGTGGCAAAACAAGGAAGCGTTATTTATGTTCATCTCTCCTTTCGTCTCTTTTCTATAGTTATACCTTCAACAAATTAATATTTCTATATTTAGGTCTATATGTTTTCAAAGTTGTTTATTGCAATTGTGTTGCACAAAGGAAAGGGTTAATACGTCAAATATGTTACACAGAAGTTAATATTAACAGAATAGTAAACTAATTTATTTTAATATTCAGAGTTCATGCCAATTTACAAAATACATACAATAATGATGATTAATCTAATAATGCATGAATTGAAAATATATATGGCTTAGCTGATAGTATTTACCGTATAACTTAACTTCCTGATTTTAAATGACTCTACCAACAATTTCGCAAGAGATCTTATGCACATCGGTCTGGGATGAGCTATTGTTTTAGTGAATAGTTCTTTTGTTGGATATGATGATTTCCATTTCGCGTGGAAGTATAAAGTCCTGAGCTCATCATAAGCAGGACTTATCATCAATAAATGGAACTCATCCCCCACCACATGTATATTTTGTTTAAGGCACAAATCACAAAAACGTTATGATCGATTTGTTTATGTCTACATTTTTCAATATTTAAGCAATATGGCTTGAGCATCCGAAATTTGATAATATACGACGATTATAAAACGACAAATCAATTGATACATATCTAACCGTATTTAGTAGTGATTTAAAGCATTCATAATAATTTGCTTTTGATGAATCACCTATTTTTTGTTGCAAAACTTGGAAAGAACAATCTATCAAACGAAGTTTTCAGCGTAAAGCAGAGCCGTGACTTTTCCTGCCCACTTTAAGACAACGAACAATGAAGACACATGCGAAACAGTGCTTCAG
Organism: Serripes groenlandicus; assembly: GCA_031761405.1. Taxonomy (NCBI): domain Eukaryota; kingdom Metazoa; phylum Mollusca; class Bivalvia; order Cardiida; family Cardiidae; genus Serripes; species Serripes groenlandicus. The sequence goes on along the minus strand of JASEVX010000009.1, from coordinate 1,277,022 downwards.
GTAGAACATCCATAATCGGCTTCATGGGAACTGTTATTGTTCCATTACCGTTCTCTTTCAGGTTCGGACGGAAATCACCGAGTCTAAACGAGGTTTACAGCGTTAAGTAGAGTCGTCACCTTTCTTGTCCGCTTTAAGACAAGGAACCATGAAAACACATGCGATTCTGCGCTTACGGTAGAATGTCCATAATCGGCTTCTTGGAAACTGTTATTGTTCAATTACCGTTCTCTTTCGGGTTCGGACAGAAATCACGAAGCAGAGTTATTACCTTTCCTGTCCGCTTTTAGACAAAAATCAAAACTTTGATGGAAAAGCTAGATGTGATTATCACTTATAACCGTTTGATCGATACAACTAGGATACAACAAATCGCCCTTATTGCCTGACGCGGCTTAGCAACGAGTCGTGTTTAGCGCTGTTGGGTCATATAACACCGTGCGTACACTGAAGATTAAGCCGAGCCTGTGCATCATCACATTCTTATCAGAGCTTTCGCCGTCCGTATGCACGTTAGTCAGTGGTAGATTCATCCTTAAATAAAATACTAGAAGTATAACCCCATTAGTTTTACGACAATTCAATTCCATACGATCCCATTACGTTGAGTAAATAAGACCAAACATTGCAAGACGCGACACACGTGACCACCTCAGTTGTATACTGGAATAGAGTCAGCCTCGGGTGCGGCCGTTCGAGAGTTCGAACGGAATACAATGTAGGAGTACAGTAGGAAGTGCTGTGATATAACTGAGAAACAACTATTCAAACAAACTAATATGTACGTATCGAATTTCTGAGGGTTCCAATTATTGTGAACATTAATTAAACTCGAACATATGAAAACATGATTTGTTCTATCTGCTGTACTCGAAAATAAATAGATACGGTACCTTCGTGAAAAGTAGTATGTTCAAGTCTGATTGTGTACATAAATCTATATAACTATAATATCATTATTCGCTTAAATAAGCAGGTCAATCGAATACGGAAGATGATATATATATTAGTATTTAATACAGTGGTACGTTAGTTTATAAACCAAGGACACTTGGTTAGTAAATGTTCACAATATTACTAATGTATCTCCATTACAACTCCAATTTGATAAAACAGGTATAAAACCCGGGCTTAGTTGCTTTTTACAAACATTAAACGTATTTGAATAGAAAGAGAGGACACAGATAAAGTAAGCGCATACGTAAAGTATAAAACCAAAATTAGATTAGTGATCAGTGATAACGATGCACTCTGCTTAGCCTTTCCAAGCGTTGGCAGTTTCGATCGCAAATCGCCTAACGAGTATCGTACAGATTCACCTAAATATTGACTGTATGCAGATGTTTTTAAGATCTCAAATAGCTAGATATGGCTCATACAGACTCATTTACATATTGACTTTAAGCAGATGCCTTAAGATATAAAATCGCAAGATGGTGTTCATACAGACTCAACTAAATACTGACTGTATGAAGATGCCTTAATATCACAAATCGCAAGTCACAGCTCAAACCGACTCACCTAAGTATTGACTGAACGCAGATGCATTAAGATCTCAAATTGCAAGACACAGCTGATACATACCACGGTGACCCTAAATTTCAATGATCAACAGTTTTAACCCCAACAAATAAAGAAACTCTGACGTCATTTTTGTTTCGAGTATGTGGTACCCTAATTTCTCTTCATAATTTCACGCAGTAAAATTAGCATGTGCCACTTAGCTGCATTTTTAAAAGGCCTGATTTTCCATGATAAACAAAAGAATCTCCATGCTGATTGTAAGTCTTTTTCCTGTAAATGTATCCACCCAAACAGGTTCAACCCCGTCTCTCTGTGTGCAAGATTGGGAACCGTGTTTAGAACGTGTGCTAGTTTCTGCTCAGCCGATACTATTTCTGTCCATTTATTTAATTTAGAATAAAGTAAATACTGTAGAAAATACAAATATATTTGTGAATCTACCGTTATCCAGTTTAACCAGTTCTCCCGTACCATTTCATATTCAGATCCAGGCTGTGTGAACACAATACGAAACATCTCGTATTGAAGAGCTCCATGGACAAGACTAGCTTGAGATGGATGAAATATCATACAGCCTGTGGTGAAATGTTGTCTGAATTCTTTGCTTGACATGTCAGTAAATCTCATTGTGTTAGCAAGAGCGATATTAACATAACTTAACTTGAAGTTGCAGCCACACACAGATATCACACATGGTATTATTTCTTTTTCACATGAAACTAGAATGCGCATACACTCCTCGTGATACTGTTCAAATTGAAAATATAAAGATGCTAAAGATAACTTTGACGAGATAAGGTCACAGTCAATAATTTCTGGGATTATATTTGTAATTGTCATAGACCGCAGGTCGGACAAGTTTCCTTGAGACAAGTACTGGACATACATACACTGTGTGTATTGTAATTGTATAAGTGGAATTATAGAGTCAAATGCCATTCTTACGTCTTTCGTAGTATGAGCTGTGACATGGTTCGTATGTTGTAGATATAGCAGAAGTTGCATCAACCCATTCATATAACCTGTATTTGTGTTAGAAGGCATAGACATGAGTCGCATTAACCAGTTTCTTAAATTATAGATATATATTGTAATACTATTACATATTAAATATCTTGGCTGAGACGAGGTACTCATAGTAGCCAGACTATATACCAGTTCATCACCAATCAATTTAGATTTTAGAAGTTCACCAACATTGTCACAAGTAAGTGAATATAAACACTTGATATCACTCTCTATTATATCGTTTAAAACATACTCTATTTTTTCCAAAGTCATTACGCTGAGCTTATCGAACATATTCTCTTCTGGAATGAAATAATTTGGACAATTTGTTGCCTTCACCCAAATAAATAGACGCTTAAGACACTGCTGTACACACAGTATAAGGTTATCTTTAGTCCAAAAATATTTATGTGAATTTTCGATTGTAAAAAAAAGACTTGTTTTACAATGATATGATGATATAGATTCACCGGCCTCTTGTTCTATGATATCTTTCTTTATCATCTTGAGGAGAATATAACACTTGTGTTGCGTTTCGTTCAGACTTGACATGAGGTCACGTTCTTGAAGTGAGAAGGAAATTCTCCATTCGCTAGCCTTGTTGTTACTATGAGGGTGTCCAACACCAACAAAGAAACAACCGTATGAACCCATTGCCTTAAGTTGTTTCTCTGATGGCCAGTCGTATTTCCGTGTCCTTTGTAACCAGGAATTAGCTGACCTCGGTATCTGTCGACACCTTAAGGCATATACTTGATCAATTGCACAATGACGGTTATCACCCGGAATCGTGCTCGCTGGACCGTTACGAGATATATTTTTTCGAACAAAAAGTTGGGAGTGGGTAGCACATACTTTACTTTTCCTATCGATAAAGCAGTTATCATCTGATATATCGCCAATTCCAGCTAAACGCGGACATTTATCTTTAACAATCTGAAGACGAACATATCCAGGTTTGGTGTCTTCATCCGTTAAAATAAGAAGAGAAATTCCCCGTTGTTTAGATTTGAACAAATTCTCTACCACAGGAGTCTCGTCGTCACATATTATTATATCAACATCGGAATCGATATCTGGTGTAGTTGTCCCTTCGCATTTACTCCCAACTTGGTAGAATGATATTTTGTTGCAAGATTTTGGATAAGTAAGGCTTAAAAACGTTTTTGTTATTTCATGTACCATAGCCAACTCCCAATACTTTTCTCGGGTGTACTGAGATGCGCCTACAATATCAAGTACTTCATGTAGACGTTTAGACAATTCTTCATTGGTATTGTCCATGTCTCGTCTATCTGTAATACATATATAAATCATACATTGAAACATTGTGTGTTGCATCTACATATATTGGAAATTCAAACTAAGTTTAAATTCAAATTATATATTATATTGAAGATGTGCAGATGTATTAATCCATCTTCACCACAACTTGCCGTAACAACCAACAGAGCCTAACAATACAAGTCTATTTGTAATTAGCATTTACAATTATCTGTATTACATAAAATGAACAATTACTTATGGGTTTTTTATTTCTCTATATAAATAAATGTTTTCTCACAACTCTCCATTATAACGTGCTAAACATAATTTTATAATGACTTTTGCACATCTGATGCTATATATTTCTAACAAATACTGAGACGAAACAGTGGGCGTGTTATTTACATGAGATTAACATCATGTTTGGCTGTTCGAAATGTCATATATGGACTTCTGGTTTCAACACAATTATACTTAAACCATTTAGAATGGTGTTGTCAGTAGTAAGGGAGGGTAACATGGGCATTTGCAAAATGCCCCATGTAGCCCTCCATGGGAGGGGAGTATGGGGCATGCCCCATACTGCCCTCCCTGTAGAAGCGATTTAAAGAGGAAAGGTACGCAGGGAATATGGGGCACGTTTTTTTCGAAAAAACTCGAAAAAATGTCTTATATGCCCCATGTTACCCTCCCGGGGGAGGGCAGTATGGGGCATGAGGGTTATGGGGCAGGATGGCAGTATGGGGCATGAAGGGAATATGGGGCATGTTTTTCTACTGATTTTGTTTTTTTCTGCCTGATTTCGGACTAAGTCGTTTTTCTACTGATTTTGGACTTAGTCGTTTTTTCTACTGATTTTGGACTTAGTCGTTTTACTACTGATTTTGTTTTTTTCTGCCTGATTTTGGACTTAGTCGTTTTTTCTACCTGATTTTGGACTTAGTCGTTTTTTCAAAAACATTCTTGAGTTGTATTTCGGACTTAGTCGTTTTTTCTGCCTGATATTTTGGACTTTTTTCAATAACATTCTTGAGTTCTCTGTGTATTTTGGACATAGTCGTTTTTTCAATGACAAATTTGAAAAAAGTTGAAAAACTTTCTAAGTTTTTTAGGGTAGCCCTTAAAAGGGCTGTTTTGTTGATTTTTGTTTGGCTTTCAAAGATGACAACAGCCAAAGTTTGCTCTACACATCGGACAAAACTTGTGTCTTCTTATTTTTGCCATTGTCAAATCATTATCCACCTCGGAGTACCCTAAAATGTAGATTCATTATCAGTGGTAATTGATCTATCGCTTCTCTGGCTTCTCTTCTTAGTTTTCGTATTAACAGCCACCAACCGAACTGATCTGTTAACCAATATACCATGATCACGACTCCTATCATAATGATTGAATGTACGTTTTGAAATGACGTTCTGCTTTTTATACCTTTAGGACGAATTGACCTTACTTATGACTCAGAATTAAGCTTGAGACTAATTGAAATGCACTGAACGTTATCCAACGAAAAGTTGCATGTTTTTTCATCTATTTCTTTATAATAGGGATTAAAACTTTGACAATTTGAGTGAAAAGTTGAACTTTCCGAGATATTTGGTTAGCCCTGAAAAGGGCTGTTGTGTTCTTGTAGATGATCTACTGTTTTCTCTTCTGGACCTTGATCTTACAATTATCAATGTGTTTGGAATGTGCGCCTCTTCCAGTCACTGTTGGTATTCTGTATGACCCCTCACATGACCTTTTACGTGGTTGTTTTTTGAGTCCCCCTGTTACATTGTCAAACAGTTTTGTCAATTCTCGTGGTGGTAATTCTTCAAATTTCTTGAACTTGTCAATGTGATTGAAATGTTCGCCTTTCCCAGTTACTGCAGTAATTTCAGTACATGCCTTTTTACGTGGCTGTATTGGAGTTCCATCTGTTGATTTTCTTTTACGAGATGCTGACGAATCGATGCGCTGTTTCACGATAGGAGATGCTGGCGGAACGGTGCGCTGTTTCATGATAGAGGTGATCTGCTCAATGAAATCTTTCAAGGAATTACTGTCAACGTCAAACTGAATTGGTATCTTTACCGGTGTAGAAATACACCCTGTTCGTTCATCCGCTAATCTCTCCACATTACGGTTCATCTTGTGAACGTTCCTGTTCAAAGATTTTAATTCATCCAGAATTGTGTTGAATGTCTTCAATTCTGTAACAACCGTATCCATTGAAGATTTTTGTCCATTGTTAATTTTCTGCATTTCCTCAAAGATGTTCTTTAAATCATCGTTTGACTGCTGTACAACGGGTTGATGTACAATAACGGGTTGATAATTATCTCCATTCACACTCATTGCCATGGCCTGTGACAACAAATCGTTGTTTCCAGTATCTGATTGTAGAAAGTCTAAGTTGAATTCCATTTTCTCGCAGATAAAGAATACACATCTTTACTCCTTCGAAGTCAGATGTGAAATGCGACCTTACTCTGCTAACGCTAAGCGAAGTGTGATAAATGACGTCACTTTTGTTTATGATGACATCATCATTCCTAGGAAAGCGCATACAGATTGTACAACATTGCCTGTCGTTACTTTATTTTAGGATCCATGTGTAGAATTCTACGTTTTATGATTTCAAAACAAGAAATACATAAATACCCGTCCGAAATCTCCAACTCCCATGAAAACATATCCTCAAGAAAAAACATATAACAATATGTGAATGTTTTACATCTAAAACAGTGTTTTTTATAAACAGCTTTCTGTTTGAACATTTTCTGTTTGAACATTGTTAATGTTTTTTTTTGTATCTTTCTCCTATGAGTTCAAACATTTAAATGACGAGACTGTTGCACTTTTTAGGCTTATTTATGCATAGAGTCATTGTAAAATGAATTGTAAAAAAATGTATATGACAATTTGATTTTGAAAGTTGAACTTTCTAGTTCTTTGGTTAGCCCTGAAAAGGGCTGTTTTTGTTTGGGGATTGTTGTAAAAACTAGTGTCCACTACAACCCCCAACTTTTCGGCAAGCAGGACACATTGACTGTGCCCGCTTGACGATCCGCTTCACTGCTGAAGCAGAATACCCAGAGGAAAGGTTAAATGACGGTTCATTGTCATCGCCCCAGTTCTCCTTTGGCTCTGGGGAGTTACATGGCGTATACGGCGCCTCCTCGTCCCAACTCTCTGGCTCAGGTATAATGAACTGAGTAGTCCCCTCTGGCTCTGTGATAGTACATGACACCTTATCCGTGTACTTCAGCTGAATATGGAGTAGCTCCATCTGATCGCTAATGGCTTTCAGCTGGGCCGACATCAAAGATATCTGTTCTCGGATTTGCTCCATGATTTAGTGAAAATGAAATAACTTTAGCGTGGTTTTATACTATCGAGCGCGGACGTGATCTAAAGCATCTCGTTTTAAATCTTTAAATATTTAAAAGTAGGTTACCAGGTCAGTAGGTCACTTTAAACATAATAATGTTTTTTTTACTTTGACGATTTATTTACTTAGGTCAGTAGGTTAGTAGGTCATGAAATGATCATTTATATGACCGCCTCTTTCGATTTAAAGTTTTATTCTTCAACTATGAACCGTCTACTGAAATTCGTGCGTCGACTGTTTAGCAGTAAAAAGAAAACAGATGAGATAAAAGATGAGAATATGAAGGATGATTGTCAAGATCAGGGGTTGAAGAAGGAGATTGAACAGATTATGGTCAATTTCTATCTAAGACGAGGATATGACTATCATTCCAGAAAACCTGTGGTAAAGATGGGGAATCTTTACCCCGATTTGTCGGAGTTTATACCTCCGACAATAAACAATGCTTGGCAAGGTAAACTTGTCAAGCAATATCCTTGCTTAATAATATCATCTTTTGAAAATTATTGAAAAAAGATGACTTAAGCAGGAAAAAAAGGTCCTTTTTAGGACCAAAACAGAAATTTCGAAAAGTTTTAACTTTTCAAATTGTCATTTGTTTGGACTATGAAAAAAAAAACCATAATGTATTTTTTGAAACTTTTATTTCATCTTTAAAAATAATTGTACACAATGGAATTGAATGTCTATACACAAATGAGAAAAACAGTTATTTAAAATCTTTTTTGAAAAATGAAAATATCAATTTAATTTTCTTTTCTTCATTGGAACTTCAGGCTCTGTGTCACTCTTACGTTTCCTTGGTTTGTTGATTTGTTTGATCAACACATATGGGCAGATTTTCGTTTTGTGTTTGTCTTTACAGATAAAACAGTTTCGTCTCTTCAGCTTTGTTTTTTCATCGATTTGAACATCCATTTTTTCATCGGATTGATCTGATGATGCTATTTTTTGATCCATGGCAGTTTTTTCATTGGGTTGATCTGATGGTACTATTTGATCCATGACAGTTTTTTCATCGGGCTGATCTGTTTGCATTACTTGATCTGTGACGCTTGGTGTTTTTTCAACTGTAGCAGTGTTGTTCCATTTCTGGTAAGTTCTCAAACAATACCGATTGTAGTCGTTACAGTGAGATGTTAAAGCTCCAACAAATGTCATGTCTTTCTTTTTCTCGGGTGTATGATCAAGGCCAGACTGAAAGACGATATCATGAGTGTGAGGGTTTACATACACAAACTGATATTTTGCATTCTGATTACCTTTCTCTGGACATTTACTGGCCCAGTGATCTTCTTTGTGACAAATGAAACATAAATTGGGTCTTTTTCCATTTGGTCCATACATGTCGTCGATACTGATTTTGTCAAATACTCTGTGTTTACCAATTCTGTATTCATCGTCATTTGTTGTCTGGAAAGAAGCAAAAGATCCAACGTATAACCCCACATGTCTGATCTGGTAAGTCGCTGGTATGTTAGTGATCTCATATTCATGTGTATATGCGTTAACGTACACATACATTCTCTGGGGTGTATTTTTAGCCTCCATGTTTTAAAATACTGGTGTTATCACTCTGGATATTCAGGTCTGTATGATGTCTAGTACTGATGATCACCCTTCTTTTATAGGAGTGTGTCAGACAACTGTTATATAACTCAGGATTTTTTCTCATTTACAATCAGTCTTTGTCACAATGTCAAAGAGACTTGTATCGTATTCAGATAGTGAAAGCGACGATGATGGTGATGATGTTTTACCACCAAAACGAAAAAAGAAAAAACTTGCTATACTTGATCCAGGCGATGATGAGGATGACCATGAACTTGACTTGATAAAAAGGAAACCTGTAAAAATGATAGAAGAAAACAATGATGAAGAAGAAGAAGAAGAAGATACATCTGATTTCAAACATTTATTTCATTTACAACATTCTTTGAATAAGAAATCTCCTAAATTCAAGACAGAATCGCATGTAATGACTGCAACGTTTAAGAAATTTGAAGAATTACCACCTCAAGAATTGACGAAACTGTTTGACAATATAGCAGAGGAAATCAAATCAACTTTGAAAACAGAACCAACAGACAAGATTAGAATTACTATTAATCATCCATCTTTAGGCATGGGGATTTACATTCCATTTATTAATGCTAGTCAGTTAGATGGTACAATCATGTTGAATGAAATTGAGAGAGTTATGCAATCAAACACAGAGTTCAACCTGACCGATGGACGTATGACTTTTAGCATTACACATGCTCATCCTCCAATTGGTTATGGAAAAAAGATGAGATCACCAGAAATTCTGGATTCAAAAATCTTTGTTAAAAACAAGTGAACCATTATACAAATCAATAATGATAATGACAGTATGTGTTTTGCAAGAGCTTTAGCAGTTGGTATTTGTCATGTGAATCGTCAGGATACAGATGCCTGGCGATTGAAATGGGGCGAAATAAGGAAACCCGATAGACAACTTCAAAAGAGTGAAGCTGAAGACATCCTGATGAAAGCAGGGATCTCATCAGTCCAACCTTGTGGGTTAGACGAGTATAGGATCATACAGACATTTCTCTATGCTAAGGACTATATTATTAAAGTACATCAACAGCATACTTCTGTAGAGTTCGTCTTTGAACACCCTGTTGTGTGCAGACAAAGTAAAGTGATTCATTTGTATTATCATCAAGGTCATTACGATTACATTTCTAGTATAACTGCGTTTCTTGGCTTTGCCTACTATTGTGAGTTCTGTGATATTGCATACAGTAATCGTGAAAGTCATCCTTGTTTACACAATTGCAAAGCATGCTTTACCATAGGAAAGTGTACATCATTCGAAAGTACATCAGTATGCAAAGATTGTAACAGATATTGCTATGGTAAAGCATGCTTTCGCAATCATAAGATAGTAGCTGGAAAACAAAAGAAATCCATTTGTCAACCTGTGAAATCTTGTTTAAAATGTGGAGCCCAGTATCAAGTGAGGTAACAGAACCACATTTGTAAAGGCATGAAAAAATGCCGATTCTGTAAAAAAATCACTGTCTTATCTCATCGTTGTCATAAAGATACTGGAAAGAAAAAGTCATTGTTTATATTTTATGATTTTGAATGTAAACAAGATACTAGTATTCATATCCCCAATTATTATGAATGTATCAATGAATCTCTTGATTTTCATTGTTCAACTTGTAGTACAACATCTACAGAAGGTAGAGAAGTTGTATTTCAAGGAGAAAATACATTGACTGATTTTTGCAATTGGCTCTTTTCTGATCAGCATAAAGGTATCACAGCTATTGCTCACAATTTTAAAGGGTATGACGGACAATTCATTTTACACAAAGTCATTTCACTTGGAGTGAAACTCCCAAAGTTAATCATGAATGGTAACAGTATCATGAAACTGGAATTGAATGGAGTTCGTTTGATTGATTCATTTAATTTCTTGAGCTGTGCATTGGCTAAGTTCCCAGATACATTTGACCTTCATGAAATGAAAAAAAGGTTACTTTCCTCACTGGGCAAATACAGATCAGTTCTGGAGTTATGTAGGTCCTTACCTTGATTCCAAATATTATAAACCTGACTCAATGTCTAAAGAAGGAAGAGAAAAGCTCATGGTCTGGTATAATGAAAAAGTAGAACAGGGTGCCATTTTCAATTTTCAGAAAGAGATAGAGTCTTATTGCAGATCTGATGTTGATATCCTTAGACGAGGATGCGGTCATTTCAGAAAAGTGTTTATGAAACATGGTGGTATCGATCCGCTTTTAGAGGCAGTTACTATTGCCGATGCTTGCAATAAAGTATGGAGACAGAATTATTTGCCAAAAGGTCAAATTGCTCTTATTTCAAGTAAAGATTCATCCCAACGTCACTTTTCTATGAAAGCGATACGTTGGATACAAAGCGTAGCTAATGAAAAGGGTATTTACATTCAGCATGCTAGAAATGATGGTGAATTCAAAATTGGTCTGTTTAGTGTAGATGGTTATCATGAGGAGACAAACACAGTCTATGAATTTCTTGGGGACTTGTACCATGGTTATCCAGTTTGTTACCCAAATCAATATCAGTTAAGCCCTATCACTGGCGAAACTATGCAGCATTTATACAATAGTACCATGAAACGTCTTGAGGAAATTGAAGAAAAAGGTTTCAATGTTGAAATTATGTGGGAACATGATTTTGATGCCAAGGTTAAAAATGACAATGTCTTCAAATCTAAAATTGACAAGTTATTCCCCTATTGTGACCCCATTGACCCAAGAGAGGCTTTGTATGGTGGCCGATGTAATTCAGTGAAAATTACTCATGACATTAATGAAAGTAAGGACAAAGAAATCAAGTACATTGATATTTGTTCTTTGTACCCCTTTGTATGTAAACACAAATCTTATCCGGTTGGACACCCGAAAGTTATAACCACTGAGAGTATTGATATGAACAATATTCGTCAGTATGAAGGATTGATTAAATGCAAAGTTTCACCACCAGATGATTTACTACACCCCGTTTTACCTATTCATTGTAATAACAAATTGTAGTTTCCTCTCTGTATGAAATGTGCAAAAGAAAGTTCCAATACTTGTAATCATAATCAGAATGAAAGGGCATTGGTTGGAACATGGATAACATTTGAATTGTTCAAAGCCTTAGACATGGGGTATCAATTGCTTCATGTGTATGAAATTTGGCATTTTGCTTCGATCTCGAGTCAATTCTTTCAAGGATATGTCGATAACTTCTTGAAAATCAAGCAAGAAGCTAGTGGTTACCCCGGTTGGTGTAAGTCTGATTCAGATACGCAGAAGTTCATTCATGATTATGAAAGAGCAGAAGGTGTCAAACTTGACTCATTAGCCATTCAGAAAAATCCTGGTCTTCGAGCTTTTGCCAAGATCATGTTGAATTGTCTTTGGGGAAAATTGGCTCAGCGAGAAATCATGAGTCAAACTAAGTACATTAAAGATGCAACAAAGTACTTTGAAATGATGAATAACTCCAATGTTCTTGTGAAACATGTTGAAATCTTTGATAATGAGTTTGAATTCATATTGGTGAATTATGAGACTAAGTTAGATCACATTGAAACCCATGCTACAGCCAATGTTGTAGTGGGGTCCTATGTGACGGCGTTTGCAAGAACGGAACTGTACAGTATCTTAGAAAAATTAAAATCAAGAGTATTGTACTTTGACACAGACAGTTGCATGTACATTCATGATCCATGCTTATGGAATCCAACCATCATCAATAGCAGATTAGGAAAATGGACAGATGAAGAGCCAGAGTGTACAATTGTCAAATTTAGAGGGTTAGGTCCAAAAAATTATGCTTATGAAATGAAAACAAAAGAGGAGAAAGGATAACTAAATGTAAAGAGAAGGGAATCACATTGGATTACAATACCTGTCAATTGATTAACTTTGAAACATTTACAAAAGTGCTCAAGATCGTAACACAGAAATAAAAGTGACCTATGCGTGTAGAATTAAAAGACATACCGACAGATCAGTGACAAGTGAAGCTCAAACAAAAACGTACAGATCGGTGTATACAAAAAGAGTAATTGTCAATGATACGGACACTGTTCCATATGGATATAAATCTCTGCGACAATAACATGATTTTTTGTATAAAAAGTTGAGAATAAAACAAGATAACTTTATTATTGTGTTGTTATTTCTTCTCAGGCCTTGAAAGAGTTAACATGGATATAGATATTCAGTCCATAGTATTTCAGCATCCATGTAATATGTATATCACAGGACCTAGTGGATGTGGAAAAACAGAATTCGTTCATAAACTGATTGAGTATAGAAATGATCTGTTTAACATTGTACCAGAAAGGTGGTATGGTGTTACAAAGAATGGCAACATGCATACAATGTTATGCAAGAGAAATTTGAAATCATGAAATTCATTGAAGGTATCCCCGACGATGAAAATGAAATTGTAAGTGATGTTGACATTCCACATTTAGTTGTCTTTGATGACATGTTAGGGGGAAAAGATGAAGAAAAAATTAAGTTATGGTTTACAATAAAAGGTCATCATCGAAATGCAAGTGTGATTTATATCACACAAAACATGTTTCAACAGTCCAAGTCGAGTCGAACCATTAGTTTGAATTCAAAATACATGATCTTGTTTCAAAATGAACGTGATAAGAATCAAATAAAGACTTTGGCAAATCAAATGCAAGCACCTCATTTGATAATGGCCTACCAAGATGCTACATCTAAAGATCATGGCTATTTGGTGATTGATTTCCATTCTCGTACTCAGAAGGAAATGAGACTGAGAACGGATATATTTCACAGATGGTACACACAAAATGAAGATCGTGGTCCTATTGTTTATTCTCCACTATAAAACACTTAGGATAAGACGATTAACATTCATTTATCTTTATCAGGTCTTTGTGTAAACATGGCTATTCCATACACTTCAAATTCAGTCATTCATGCCTTACAAAACCTAAGTCATGAAACCAACAAGCATGCCAGAGAAGCTTTACTCAGTGCAGGATTAAAAGAAATATTAAAATGGTTTACTTTAGCTGCTAAAAACATTGTTAATCATAAAATCAAATTACCGAAACAGACTGTTACATACATGACAAAACATAAAGATGACATAAACAAGTTAGCCAACTCTGAGATTGATGAAGAAGTCAAACGAAAAATTATTCTTAAACCTGGTGGAGGAGGGTTTCTTGGTGGTGTAATAATCAGAAGTTTGTTACGATGGGACGGAAAAAAGACAGTTCGTAAATTTGGTGTTGACAAACAAAAGAAAAAAAAGCCAACTAAAAAAAGAAATGTTCGTTTTATCATCGACGAAAGATTTATTACAATGAGAAAAAAACATAAAAATAAGAAAAACAAAACCAAGAAAAATGATTTAAAGAAAAATCATCCAAAGTCAAACAAGACTAAATATGTGTCACCACGTAAACAAATAAAGTTTCAATCTATTCCTTCTTCAAGTAGACTTGGTTCGCCTCCATACACAGCAACTCGTACTACGGACTTGTACGATATTGCACCATTTTCTCCACTGACAACTGTACCACTTTCAACATCAGCAAGAACAGCATTAGGTGCTTTGTATTCACGATTTGCATGAAAAGTATTGCATTGAAAAGAATAAGATCATTTCACTTGAGCCAGAGCTAGTGTTAACATGGGTAAACAGAAATCACCGCTCATTAGAAAACACGGATCAATGGTGATGGCTATGATACAGGCCCCATCCAACGTGAGGAAAAGGCTAGTTAACGCAGCTAATCGTCCTGTCATTGATTGTGTTTCGGAATGCTGTCACAACGTTTTAAAAGGCAATGTTCATTTAACCAAGGCTCATAAGACTAAGTTGCATCCAATCCGACAACAACTCAGACAAATTGCATCAAAATCAGTTTCCATTAAAAAGAAGAAACGAATTCTTAACCAGAAAGGAGGATTCCTACCGTTGCTTGCCGGAGCCTTATTACCATTGTTAGGAAAAGCTGTTATCGGAGGACTTGGCGGTGTATTAAAATCACTGTAAGAACAATGTCAGTCAGAAAAATGGTTATTGTACCTTATCAAATATTAGAGGACATGAAACGTCAAAAACAAAGACCTCGATTACCACCAAATCCACAAATAGCAGATGTAGCACATCTACAAAATAAGATGACGGGTATATTGGAAAGGCCAGATATGTCAGAAACAGAAAAGGTTCAAAGGTATGGTTACTTTGTTCAAGTTACAGAACTCTTTGAAAAAGGCACAATCGAGGTCTCAACCATCATCACAAGATTCAACTAGTCCGTCAGATCCTGAACCTAATTCGATGCACGACCGAATATTACAAAGCGTTCATAAAACCATGCAAAGAAAAGCTAAATTACTTTTAAACATGGTCAAAGATAATGAAGATATCATTTGGGATAATCACGGTGTTGTTTCATACAAAGGTAAACGACTTCACGGGTCAAATATCATTGATTTAATCAATGATTCATTAAGACTTAGAAAAGGTATTGAACCAAGAGGTTGGGAAACTTTTTCAAAGGCTTTGCATGAAAGCAACGTTCCACAAGAAGTTATTGGTAATCAAGCAAGATGGAAATGGATGCAAAAACAAGACATACATGATGATAAAGCCACCGAAAGCGAATCTGAATCTGATGTTTACAGTACACCGAAGAAATTACCATCAGCTGTAAAAAAAAAATGAAAAAACAAGTAGTTCGGTCAATAACACCCTACATGAAAGCTGATGAAAAAGATCGTCTTAGGACATTATACAGAAAATAATTCACTCCTATAAAACAAGAACCAAGTACTTCAGGACATCAGAAATGGGAACCCTATTAAAAAAGAAGCATCAGAAACTTGATTTCGTTTTAAGAAAATTGTATTACAACATAAATAGTTATGTAGCCTACTCTGGTATTAAACAGTTGTATCATGCTGCAAAGTACGTTTTGAAAGGGGTGAAATATCAGGATGTAAGGGAATGGTTGCAGGGAGAAACAACATATACTTTGCACAAACCTATACGTAGACGTTTCAAAAGACGTAGAACTATTGTGGCTGGTATTGATCAACAGTGGCAAGCTGATTTAGCAGACATGCAACATTTAGCTAAACAAAATGACAACAAAAAGTATTTACTTTGTGTCATTGATGTATTTTCAAAGTTTTCCTGGGTTGTTCCTATTCCAAATAAAACTGGTAAAACGTTAATCGTTGCATTTCAATCCATAATTCAGAAATCAAAGAGAAACCCGATTTCTTTGCAGACGGATAAAGGTACAGAATTCAAAAACAAAGTATTTCAACAATGGTTGAAACAAAATCGTATTCATTTTTTTACCACTGAAAACCCTGAAACAAAAGCAAGTATTGTTGAAAGTTTTCAAAGAACTTTGAAAACACGTATGTGGAAATATTTCACTCACATGAAAACAAACATTACATTGATATTCTGGATAAGTTAGTAAAGAATTACAATAATACTTATCACAGAAGTATAAAATCAATTCCTGCTTCTGTGAATCAAACTAATGAAGCTGAAATTTCAGAGAATTTGTACCCTCAAAACCACGTTTCAAATAAAAAAAGCAAAATTCAAGATAGGAAATCGTGTGCGAATTAACAAAACAAAACGAACATTTGATAAAGGTTATCTTCCTAACTGGACCCAGGAATTATTTGAAATTGTATATGTGATTAGATAAACTTCTCCAGTAACATACGTCGTTAAAGATTTGGACGGCGAGAAAATCTTAGGCACTTTTTATGAACCTGAATTACAACTCATAAAAGATGATGAAATCTATGAAATTGATTCAGTTCTTGCAAAGCGAACAAGACGTAAAGGTAAAAAAATAGTCAGAGAAATAAAAGTTAATTGGAAAGGATATCCTACGAAATTTCAAAGTTGGATTCCAGAATAATATCTTGTTAATAAAAAGTGATGACGGTAGATATGAGTTCACAGTCTAACATTGAAGCTGGGACAGAAAGTATCGACGGTAGTCGATCAACTCCGTATAATTGTTGCGGAAATCGTGTTCCTAAAAATCAGTTCACATACATTTCACAAATCATTGTTATTTATACAATCATTGTGACGGCCATAATACATCTCAGTCTTCAATAAAAAAAAATCACGAATTGTGGCTAATTCTTTTAAGTAGTTCATTGGGTTATATTCTGCCATCACCAGGTTTGAAATATACAAAACAGGATAAACATTCGTTTGATCTTATTGATGATAAAAGATGAATTCATTTTATCTTACATTACCGAGTGACAGTTCCATGGATTTCTTTTCAAGTAATACACAATGTTGTTTTAGTTAAAGTCAAGTTACCCAAAACACTTCATATTGGTAAAGAACAATGGGAAGTTGCATTAGCTCAAATAATTACAGCGTCACAATTCTTAAACATAACTGAAAACGAAGCAGAATTCGAAATAATCACACGTGATTCAGCGTTACAAAAACTGCTTTTGAAATCTGATGTGAAAATGCCACCATTATTACCAATAGGCTATGACAATACATCATCACAAAAAGTACCAAACAAGTGGTCGATGAAATTCAAATTTCCACCGGGATCTTACTCAACACCAGCACATGTGTTGGATGTTATAAATGAAATAATACAAAACACGATAGGTGATATATTAGAAGGACACAAAGCTAGTTTGTTTGTCGGATATTCAAGGAAAACAAAGCGTCCAAAACTTGGATTTACTAAAATTATTAAAACAGGGGTGAAATTTCATCCATCATTGTTTTTGAAATTCGGTGGAGCACCAGAGTTCATAGGTAAAACAATTTTTCAGGGGAGAAATAGTTTACAAATGTTCAAGTACAGTGCAAACATTGATGCGGGATATAATCATTTATTCATCTATTCAGATATTGTTGAACACAGTATCGTTGGTGATACATTAGCCCCTATACTTCGTGTCGTTCCGTTCAAAGCCTCCAATTCTGTTGAAAATGATAATGGTAGCCAACATATCAATCATGAGATAACAAATTTACATTATGTTCCAGTCTCAACATCTGAATTTGATACAATTCAAATCAATATAACTGGCGATTTTGGTTATCCTGTTCATTTCGTTATTGGAAAGACAATCGTTAAGTTACATTTCAGACCGCTTCGCCACTAAAGGGTAAAACCAATACAAAAAATGATTCCTGTATATAGAGGTGTCAAACATCAGTATGGATATGGACTAGGTTCATTATTTAAATCAGCACTCAGAACTGTTACACCACTTCTAAAACCTTTAGTCAAATCTGGATTGAATGCATTAAAGAAGGAGGGCATTAAACAAGGAATAGGAGCAGCTCAAGATATTTTCTTACATGGAAAAAATCCAAAAGCTGTATTGATATCGCGAGGAAAAGATTCAGTAAAATATCTGGCACAGCATCTGATAGGCGGTATAAATAAGTCCAGAACGAAACAGTCTCGTCATTTAAAGTCTCGAGCTCATAGGGGTAAGATCGTTTCAAAGAGACATAAGAAACATTACAGTAAGCCTAGAATATTAGACGTTTTTGATTAAAAATCAGTATTAAACATCAGTATTAAAAATGATGCAAAGTGGGTCTTGCGAATGTAGTAAATCAGAACTTGATGTTCTGTCTGTACCACCAACGATGACAACAATGCAAGAAAGTCAATGGGTTGAGCATTTTCCTATAGCATCTTTAGGAAACAATTCACCGGTAGAATTTATCATTCCACCTCAGACAGAGTGTTGGACAGATTTGTCACAGTCTTATTTGTATGTTAAATTCAAAATTACAAAAGCAGATGGTAGTGACTTAGATGCAGATAGTAGCGTTGCCCCAACAAACAATTTCCTACACAGTATGTTTAGCAGTATTGACCTGTATTTAAACAATAAATTGGTCAGCAGTAATATGGACACATATCCCTACAGAGCGTACATTGAAAATCTTCCTTCATACAATACTGATAGTAAAATCACTCATCTAAAATCTAGTGATCTCTGGATTAAAGACACTGCTGGGAGATTCAATGCAACAGCTCATGATGGTGCTAACAGTGGGTTAAAAAAAAGAATCGCTGAAATAACACTAAGCAGAACCACAGAGTTGTGTGGACGACTTCATCTTGATATGTTCCATCAAGACAAATATTTACCAAATGGTATTGAAATGCGATTAAGACTCAATAGATCTTCTACAAACCTTTGTCTTACATGTGTATACGCATCACCTGCAGCAAAAGTTGTGTTTGAAACAGTTAGTTTCAATGTAAGAAATGTCGAAATATTACCAGTCATTGCAAATGATTTAAATCAAGTCATTGCCCAACAAAACATGAAAATACCAATTCGTAGAGTTGAAGTTAAAACGTTTACAGTCGGAACTGGTCTTCAATCTAAAGTTGAAGATCATTTGTTCCAAGGACAATTGCCAAAACGTATTTCCATTAGTATGGTACGAAACGCTGCTTTTAATGGGGTTTATACACAAAATCCATTCTGTTTTTCACACTTTAATCTTTGTAAACTAAATGTTTCATGTAACGGACATAGTATTCATAACAGACCGTTTGAACCTGATTTCGATAATGGCCTTTTTCTCAAGTCATACCTATCGCTACACCAGGCTGTCTCGGCTATTGGCGCAAATAAATCATTCAATATAACTAAAGATGAGTTCGAGGCTGGTTATGCATTGTGGGGATACGATCTGTCACCAGATCAAGGCAGTGAAGAAGGTCAGCTACATCCTATAAAAACAGGGAACCTCAGAATTGAACTTCAGTTCTCTCAGGTACTTGCTGATGTCATCAACGTTATTTTCTTTGCTGAATTTGACAATCAGATAGAAATCAACGCCTTAAGAGAAATCATCACAGATTACTGAAAAACGAAATCATGGCAGGTCATGAATTAGCGATTCTACTTAGAGATGAAGCTTTCAAAGCGAGATATTTAACCAGTACTTGGAGATATTCAGACAGTAATATCAGTGATAAAAGTAAAAAGGACATTAACAATTCTTTTGAAAAAATCATGATAGATGAATTACAGACACTCATCGTTGAAGAAGTAAACATCCAATGCAACGGTTGTCTCATAGATCATCCAAGTCAATTAGAACATCAACTTTGCCTCTTCAAGGACAGACAACAACATACAGATTTATTCATTGAAAAAGCAATGATAAAGCTTAATCCATACAAGATCATGGAGAAATGGTACCCTTTATTAGAAGAAATGGAACTAGAGGGACCAGAAATTATAGAAGCCTACAGACTTTGGTGGAATATTAAAGAGCATGTTCTCCTTGGATTCACTGATACATGGTTGGAACAGTGGTGCGTGAAAGTCAAACAGGCGTGGGGTACTAATATCCAGACATAAAATAATGAATTTATCCACAATAACTCAGCATCATGGACATACAATAAACAAGTTATTCAAAGTTTGTTAGGCATAGTGTGTGGATATTACTGTATATGTGTACTGAATGCAGTGGCGAAAGGAAACAATCTACAGAAATGTCCACAACAAACATTTAGGACAACCGAACATCACTGAAACGATCGAAATGTGACCATTTGGTTCAAACAGATTTATGGAACAATACATGAAAAGACTTTAAAAACGTTATTGTAAATATGTAATTTTTCATAGTTCATAGTTCATAGTTCAATAAAAAGTTCATTTGTTTATAAATCTTTGTATTGTTGTTTTTTGATATTCCTAAAACAATCCATAATATTACATAGCTTGACAGAAAAGAAAAAAAACATTTGAAAACATGTATTTACACTAGGTTGTAAAGTCCATTTTTCATTGGATGACGTTCAATGCATTTCATTGGTCAAGCTTAATTCTGAGTCAAAAGTAGGTCAATCCGTCCTAACGGTATAAATAGCAGAACGTCATTTTCAAAAAATCCATACATTCTTTTTGATCTCATCGATATCAACATGGATTTGCACAGAGAACTCATGAATGTTGCAGTTGATCTCACAAATATTGGAGAGCGACTCTACAATATTCATCGTCAAATCAACGAAAGGTGATCCAGAGAGGATGTCACGCTTCAACAGCAGAAGCCAGATGTGATATATTTAGGCGTTGAAATGAAGAGAAGAGTTCATTGGTCAGAGGGTAGATTGACAATGACAAAAAGAAGAAGACACAAGTTCTGTCCGATTTGTAGAGCAAACTTTGGCTGTTGTCATCTTTGAAAGCCAAAACAAAAAATCAACAAAACAGCCCTTTTAAGGGCTACCCTAAAAAACTTAGAAAGTTTTTCAACTTTTTTCAAATTTGTCATTGAAAAAACGACTATGTCTAAAATACACAGAGAACTCAAGAATGTTATTGAAAAAAGTCCAAAAAATCAGGCAGAAAAAACGACTAAGTCCGAAATACAACTCAATAATGTTTTTGAAAATCAGGTAGAAAAAACGACTAAGTCCAAAATCAGTAGAAAAACGACTAAGTCCAAAATCAGGCAGAAAAAAACAAAATCAGTAGAAAAACGACTAAGTTCAAAATCAGTAGAAAAAACGACTAAGTCCAAAATCAGGCAGAAAAAACCAAAATCAGTAGAAAAACATGCCCCATATTCCCTTCATGCCCCATACTGCCATCCTGCCCCATAACCCTCATGCCCCATACTGCCCTCCCCCGGGAGGGTAACATGGGGCATAAAAGACGTGCCCCATATTCCCTGCGTACCTTTCCTCTTTAAATCGCTTCTACAGGGAGGGCAGTATGGGGCATGCCACATACTGCCCTCCCATGGAGGGCAACATGGGGCATTTTGCAAATGCCCCATGTTACCCTCCCTTACTACTGTTGTCTCTGCCTTCAACAGTTTTATACTTACACCACTTAGAATTGTGTTTTCTCTGCTTTCAACAGTATTATACTTACACCACTCATAACTGTGTTTTCTCTGCTTTCAACATCATTATAGCTACACCACTCATAATGATGTTTACTATGCCTTCAACGGTATTATAGTTGCACCACTCAGAATGGTGTTTACTCTGCCTTCAACATAATTATATTTACACCACTCAGAATGGTATTTACTATATTTTGAAACAGTGTTATAGCTGCATCACTCAGAATGGTGTATACTTTACTTTCAACTGTATTATAGGTATATAATTCAGAATGGTGTTTGAAATTGAAATAAACATTGTCTGTCTGTCTGTCTGTCTGTCTCTCAGGGAGACAGAGGAAGTATACACAGAGACAGTTATATTCCATCAGTTTATTTAGATTCCCTGCTTACCACAGTGAAACAGTAATATGGTTACACCACTCAGAATGGTGTGTACTATGCTTTTAACAGTATTATAGTTACACCACTCAGAATGGTTTTTACTCTGATTTCAACAGTTTTATAGTTACATTACTCAAAATGGTGTATATTCTACTTCCAACAGTCTCATAGCTACACAACTCATAATTATGTTAACTCTGCTTTCAAAAATATTATAGTTACATTACTCAGAATGGTTTTTATTTTATTTACACCGCTTATAAAGGTTTATACTCTACCTTAAACATTACTACTCAGAATGGTGTATACTCTACTTCAATAGTTTGATATTATTCTCAAGACTAACTGTGTTTTAATCCACTTTCCACAATACTTCAATTATTCATGACGAATAGTGCTTACTCTGCTCTCAATACTATTATAGTTACACCACTCAGAATGAAGTTTATTTTCAACATTACTACAGTTACACCACTCAGAATGAAGTTTATTTTCAACATTATTATAGTTACACACTCAGAATGAAGTTTATTTTCAACATTATTATAGTTACAGCACTCAGAATGAAGTTTATTTTCAACATTATTATAGTTACACCACTCAGAATGAAGTTTATTTTCAGCATTATTATAGTTACAGCACTCAAAATAAAGTTTATTTTCAACATTATTATAGTTACACCACTCAGAATGAAGTTTATTTTCACCATTATTATAGTTACATCACTCAGAATGGAGTCTACTCTGCTTTCAACAGCACCGGTATTTCACTCTGGATGCCTGACAACAAAATTAGAACCACTGAACTCGAAATTACGTACCAACGTGTAAACATTGGACATTTCTTAACATAGTTATACTGTTGTAGATTCAATACAGTGTGGCATTCTGATGCTATGAAAACGTATAAAACCATCGCCCGTCTTGTAGCTTTTCTTTTATGATTTATACTTATTATAAACTATTGATTTGCTCTACGTAAACTTACATTATTAGCTTGGTTAAATAGGGAGTCATGTGTAAATTGACCATTGCTCCAAAATAATTATGTTATTACTAAATTAAGCCTTTTTTTGTGTTACAAAATTCACCAATCAAATATAGAATTTCCTGAGACCTTGGTGAGGAGTCCTGGATTATTGATCATTGCTCATCAATACATATCTTATTACTGAATTTAACACTATGATGTGAGTACTCAAAAGATCGGAAATTTTACCAAATTTACATATCTAGTCTAAAGTTGTCAATGACCATATCGATTGTTATGTCCCGAGACACTTATAAGGAGTCCTGAGTAAATTGATAACTGCTCTAAAATATATATTTAATTACTGCATTAAATACTATCCTGTTGGTACTCAAAATAATAGTATAATTCACTGAGACGAGTATTTGTATTATTGTGAAGATTAATTAACGGAGGACTCATAAATACATCATTCGAACCATTGCACTAGAAAAGTAGATCGATAAGGAACCGTCGAGATTGTTTGTATAACCCAGTCTCACCATTTACACCAACCTATAAACACTTAGAATGGTACCATGTCTATCTACATTGTAGTGTCGATTGCAGTGCATTGCATGATGTATGCATGTGTTGCCGGTCAATTAAATTGTATCCACCAACATGAAGTTTGAGGCATAAGAAAGATTTAAAAACAGAGGAATGAAACCGTTATCTGTAAATCCTTTTTGACTCACAATTATTTTGACGTGTCTGTTTATAAAAAATGTAAAAATCGATAAGGCGGATATCTAACTAAACAAGATGTAAACAAATTTTAACCCTTTCAATGTTGACTTTCTCAAATGAAATTGCCCACCTTTGCGTGAGACCATTGCCAATTCTATGAACATCAAGATGAAATTGTTGAGTTGATCCAACTGTAGAGAGACTGGTCAGACGGCTGGTCTGACTCTATACTGTTGGCACAGATTTCACAAAATCTGTTTCAGCTGTTAAAGGGTTAACACAATAGGTCTTGAAATTAACTAAATTAATATACCTGTGATCTTGTACACATATTTGGCTGTATAAAGTGAAAGGCACGAATTTTCAGTGTTTTCCGGTTTCTGTTTTTTCCTATATCAACTTTCGGTTTAAGAGGAAGTAAACAATTTTCAGGGGTTTAGTTAGATGTCACACCTGTATTAAACCTTTTCCCAAATACAGATGCTTTACAGATGTTTTCATGCGCCTTTGAAGCAGACGACGTTTGGAACATATTTTGGCAAAATGAGAAATGCTCAGTTTGATGAGTTTCTCTTTTTCGTTTCAGATGTATACAAATCTATTTAATAATTAAACTCTCTTTTAGGTCAGGTACATTTCAATATTGTTGTGTATTAATACTCTTTTTAAGGTCAGGTACATATCAATTGTGTTGAGTATTAGTACTCCATTAAGGTCAGCTAAAGGTCAATATTGTTGAGTATCAGTACTCTATTTAGGTCAGGTACATTTCAATATTGTTGAATTACAAGCCATTACTGTTGAGTATTAATACACTATCAGAGTCAGGTACAATCAATAGTGATGAGTATCAGTACTCTATTAAGATCAGAATCTTAGTATTAATAATCTATTAAGATCAGAATCTTAGTATTAATAATCTATTAAGATCAGAATCTTAGTATTAATAATCTATTAAGATCAGAATCAGGTCAATATTGTTGAGTAATAATGATCTATAAAGGTCAGGTACAGGTATTTATTGTTACAAAGTTCGTGTACAGGTCAATATAGTAAGGTAGTACTATTTTACAATATCATAATCAGGTCAATATAGTTGATGTATGACATTGCACAAAGGTCAGGGTCAGGTCAATAAAGTTGAGTATTATAAATTATTAAGGTCAGGTACAGGTCGTTATTGTTAAGCTAGCCTTGTTTACAAATTGCAGGATCAGGTCAATATTGTGAGGTAGTACTTTTTTACACGATCAGAATCAGGTCAATATAGTTGAGATATGATATTGTACAAAGGTAAGGATCAGGTCGATAATGTTGAGTTTTATAAATTATTCAGGTCAGGTACATGTCGTTATTGTTAAGCAAGCCTTGTTTACAAATTTCAGAATCAGGTCAATATTGTAAGGTATTACTTGTTTAACAGATCAGAATCAGGTCAATATAGTTGAGTTATGACATACCACAAAGGTAAGGATCAGGTCAATACTGTTAAGTATTTATGATCTCTTAAGTTCGGGTACAGGTCGTTATTGTTACAAAGTTTGTGAACAGGTCAATATTGTAAGGTAGTACTATTTTACAAGATCATCATCAGGTCAATATAGTTGAGTATTATAATGTGTTAAGTCAGGTACAGGTCGTTATTGTTAAGTATTATAATGTATTAAGGTCAGGTACAGGTCAATATTGTTGAGTATAATATTCTTTTAAGGTCAGGATCAGGTCAATATTGTTGAGTAAATCTTGTTTACAAAGTTTATCATTGGGTGAATATGGTAAGGTAATACTATTTCACATGGTCAAATTCATGTCAATGTTGTTGAGTAAATATATAACCGAAGGCATCTTATCTTTATGTTTTCGTTTTTATGTATTCACAAACAATACAGATCGAGATCAGCGCAGATGCTCAGGGTGATCTGGATCTCCACTGGTCGCCAATGTCATGTTGTTGGTTTACCTTTAACGCCCCTCATTTATAGATCACACTTGATGTTTGAGTCAATACCTTTTAGAACCAATACATTTCCCACATAAGCCGTGATTATGAATGCTGTTTAGTCGTATTATTCACTCAGTTAAAACGACTATGTGATTGGGTTTGAACCGATTTGTGCAACGGTTTTGATTATTAAGAAGTAAAAGTACAAGTTTTTACACACACCGGGTTTAGACCAGTAACATACGTATCCCATAGATACGAACGAAAAATATGTATATCATCAGTTAAACGAGGCACTCAATAAACCAATAATCAACGACAAGTAAACCCTTCAAATACTTGAATATGCGTTAAGTTCACATAGTGTATGTGTATTAAATGTAATGTGTCAATACCGTATAACAGACACGTCAGCATTATAAATCCTTAGCTATGAATGTCAATTACAATGAATTTAAAAAAGAAGATATTAAGTGTAGGTACATATTTCTAGAAGACGTACACAGTCACGTACTGCAGTTCTCTCTCTATAAACATGTAATATTGCAATTCTTAAATCTTTATTTGACCACCAAAACATACGCTATTGGTACCAACAATATATATTTGAATGAGTAATATACGATATATTGTAGAACCAAGATCAGTTTAATACATCGTTTCTACCACGAATGAACTCACCTTTCTATTGGCAAACAGTTTTAATTCCACGCACTGTTAATACTGGCATATTCCTCTTGTTAACATAATTGTCGCTGTCTAGAACTATATGTGGTTGTTGTCAAATCGCTACATAAACCGGGCCAATACCCATCACCCACTTTAGTCATAGCAACACACAAACAGATGTAGTTGTCATGTTGGAAGGATATAAACATCCATCAAACGTTGTAAATTCAATAATGTTTATATTTGCATATAGACTGACGTATATAACAGTGTGTATTGCGGATATTACCCTTTACTTAAATTCGATTCTTAAGTAAACTGGTTCCTCACTAAACATACATATACATGCTAGGCATCAAAGTCACAAGAATACTGCATTAATTTCTTTTTACTACACATCATAAACAAAGTGTTGCCATTCAGTCACCGTAACATTCATTTGTCTAAATATAGATATGGTGCTTTTCATTAAGGAGTAATTCCAGGATGTTGAATTAGCACATACAAATTCTGGGATTTTTTGTACAGATGTTATTTATAAAACCACCATAACTGACAATATGGGATAAACATGCAATAACAAAACATTTAACCCCTTCCCTGTTTAAAGCAACATTGGAAACATTCGCAGCAGTCTACTTTTGAAACACTGAGAAAAGGGTTAAATTGCTGAAGACGTGAATTTTCTTCTTTTCTCAAAATGATATTTATTTTACATCGTCATTTTATCATAATAAGCTCCACAAATGTTAAACAAATTAAACTCATTCATTTCTAAAAAATAGATAATTCTTGAAAACTATATCAGCTAAACAGTTAATTTACACTAAAATTGTTGTATATATAGAGGATCTTACATGAGTGCTTATTTGTTATTGTTTTTATGTAACGAGTCGACTGAAATAATATGACGCGAGGCTCTGCCGAGCGTCATATTCGTTTCAGTTGACGAGTTTTATAAAAACAATATCAAATAAGCACGAATGTAAGATTCTATTTATCACATAACACCATAAAAAGATTGTTTTCAATCTTTAAATCGATCTTTCTTCGTCCTCATATAAACAGTGACCGAAGTTCACCCCGAAGTTCTAATACATAGTTCCACTGTAAAAAGTAGTCCCTATCAATAACCTTTTGATTTTATACAAAATTAGCAACAAGGCACTTATAACATTTCACGTATCGAGATTTATTCTCTTTAAACAATATTTTTAATAAAAGTCGAAATTCAGAACAATTGTAAACAATATGCTGTCATTTAAAGTGACGTCACACTGGAGTGACGTCACATACGTGCTGTGAGTCGGCTATTTATGTAACTAGTTACATATGATATTTATGTCACTGCTTTATGTCACTCCTGGAGTGCAAGTTATGTGATAAATGTGTAATTTCAAACTTTATTTCAAACATAAACAGAACTCTACATACTATGTAAATTCAAAATTATTATTTCTCAAACCATTCTAATAAGTAAAAAAATGCAAATTTAAAAAGAAAAAAAAGATGAGAGGTCTTGCAACATTATGCATAACATAATTATTCGTTGCTTGGTGTATGTAGGTAGATCCGGTTTGTCGTAAGTGTTCCTGGGTTGGTGTATATAGGTAGACACGATACCTTCGTAAGTAATCGTTGGTTGGTGTATATAGGTTAAAATTGTACTTTCGTAGACGTTTGTGGGTTGAGTATATATGTGGACACAATAGGTTCGTTTGTGTTCGTGGTTTGGTGTATATAGGTAGACACCGTACATTCGTGAGTGTTCATTGATTGGTGTATTTATGTAGACAATGTATGTTCATAAGTGTTCGTGGGTTGGTGTATACAGGTGGACACTGTAGGTTCGTAAGTGTCCGGTTGATATACATGTATGACGGTACCTTGGTAAGTGTTTATGGGCTAGTGGATATTTGTAAACACGGTATGTCCGTAAGTGTTTGTGGATTGGTGTATATAGTTAGACACGGTATGTCCGTACGTGTTCCTGGATTGGTGTATATATGTAGACACGGTATGTCCATAAGTGGTCGTGGGTGGGTGTATATAGGTAGACACGATACCTTCGTAAATGTTTGTGGGTTGGTGTATATAACGAAACTGGGTTATATGACAAGTCACGAGGGTACCTTTTCTACCTCATTTCGAGCGCAGTGATGGGAATAATGTATTCATGAGTCTGCGATTAATTGCGTCTCACAAAGTCAGTGTACAAAGTTCATGACCAGGTAAACCTTGTCGAGTAATAACAGCAGAAAATCTGATCGAAAACCTTCAGTGTGGGAAAAAACATTCCTTAAGACCTTTCCAACAATTACATAATTTTAGACGAATCTAAGGCAGACGAATTTGGGCTATTTCTCCCTTTGCCAGATCATTTTAAACTGATTGTCATATTCATAATTTCATTCGGAGTGATTTTGCATGGTTTTGCCGCGATGGTATTAACATGTCTGCTGCCCATTTATTGTATTTGGAAAAGGGTGTTAAAAATCGATAAAGAATATAATTGTCAAATTAAAATTTAATATTTGCAAGCCTATATTTACATTTAATCTATAAATAGTGGATTGGCTGCCACTTGTTACCTTAAAATTCCATTAAACGCAGTGCTGATGTTCAAAATGTAACTCAGATACTTAATTGAAAATATTGTGGGAAAAGGAAAATGTGATTGTTTCTTAAAGTTATCTTTACTTTAAAACCATGTTTTAAACGTGATCTACTGCAGAGACGTTAAATATTTCCTAACCCTTTCCCACATACAATACATCTGCAGTAGACTACTTTAAAAACATCAAATCTCTACAAATGAAGTTAAATTTACTGAAAAAGGTTGAAAACATTGTGGCAAAAAAAGAAATGTCTCGCTTTGAGCAATTTCACCTTTCAAAAGTCGTCTGCTGTAGAGGCGTCAGAAAGCGTCTATATGTGGGAAAGGTTTAATATACTGACACACGAAGTGTTTTCCAATTATGAGGAAGTTTTCCGTTTTCCTGAATTGTTTTAAAATGCATATGCATGTGGGATAGGGCTATATCATTGATCCAGTTAAAACATTTTCTACATGAAGACCACTTGATTGACCCTTTTCCGCAAGAAGACATCTTTGCAGCAGATTTATATTCCCGATTCCCTCAATGTGTTCCACTCTATTATGTAATTATAATGTCATTTGTAGAGTTTTCCACATTGTTGTGCAAAAAGGTTTTCAAAGTCATCTGATACAAATGTTATGTATGTGGTAAATGGTTGTCAGTGAATCAGTAATTTGAGAAGGCAAACAGACATTAACAAGCCTAGCCGCGGAGAAATAACTCGTTGTGATGAAGGTTTTAATTATCTAAATAACCGGGTATTTGAGATGTTAAATGTTTAACCTTATAGCTGATATAAACGTAAATAGGCTTCTACAGCAGAAGTGTTTTGAAAACATTCCGAGAACACGAATAAATAGCTCAATATTTTCCAACGATAATCACCTACAGTCAACCAGATTCAACCGAATTCACCAAGGACAAAATTGTCTGCCTATCAAGCCCGTCCGATTTACTCCCCTTTCAACTTACACGAATACACTACGTTTTTGCGTTGAAAACTTCTTTTCCAGTGTTCATGGAACACATGTGTGGTCTTTGGTAGGTCCATGTCAGGTTAAATCACTCGTGTTTCAAACTTAGATCATCAGTTTATATGTATCGGCACAGAAAACGGATACTCGACTACATGTCTGCTTGCGCGGGAGCGAAGTAATGACAGGATTTTTTCTGTTCGAAACCGTGTCATTCCAAAAGTGTTACATGTATAACTTCTAGAGAAACGCTATAGAGTCGTGATATCTAACTAAAAAATGACGATGTCTATCAAACCAAGGGTCGTTCATTCCTTCCGATGCTTGACAAATTCAGTATTTATTTCATCGAATTTTAGTTAATTCATAATACACTGTGATTCGTCTTAAGTTTAAAATTGTTCATTGTGCACTGATTAGTAATCACGCTCGATGTCTGCTAGTAGATACCTTACTAGTACCTGTGCCGTTTGCTTTGGTAACTCCCAAAGACAGAACACGTCATCGCGGGATCCGAGCTCAGGACCTTTCGCACGAGAGGATGACGCTGTACCACTGCAACACTGTCTGGTATGATATAAAAACAATTAGGGATTTGCATATCAACATTGTGTATGATATCGGATGTATTAATCGTTATGGCGTTATCAATTAGTAAGACCATGCTAGGCCGATATGGGTTTTGCTGCATCAACGAACAGTGAAAACACATGCGATCCTGTGTTTAAGGTAGATTACCCATAATGGGCTTATTGGAAACTGTTGTTGTTACATTACCGTTATCTGACGACTTCGGACGGAAATCACCGAGTCTATACGAGGTTTACAACGTAAAGCAGAACAATGACATTTCTTATCCGCTTTAAGACATAGATAAAACATTTATGGAAAAACTAGATTTCTTTCACTCTAATAATTCACTTAAATCGATACCAATAGGGGATACAGCATATCACCCGGTTTGCCTGACGCGGCTTAGACACGAGTCGCGTCAAGCGGTATTTGGTCATAAATTCATATGGCATCTTATGTTCAGTAAAGGCTCAGACGAGTCAATGCATTCACACCGTCTAACCAGATCCTTTACTCTCCTTATACATGTACAATGTACTTAAGTCATATTTACATATTTTGACAAAAATCTAGAAGAGTATCCCTAGTAAACCAATCTACCTCTATATGATCTCGTTACGGTCAGTCAATAAGACCGAAAATTGCTAGACGAGAATCATATCGTATATACAAACGATCGCCTCAGTGGTGCTTTGGTAGAGCGTCCGCCTCGACCACTGGTGGACGCAAGTTCGATCCGCGGCCGGGTCATACCACAGACGTGTAACAAGTGTACAAATGGCTTTCTCTTCTTTACGCTTAGGATGGTTGCGCTAGCATCAAGACTTAATCGTTGGTGTTAGGATAAATGGATCAGGAGTACTAACAACTTACCCAAAATACGCCGTAATATAACTAAATAATGGATGAAAGAAGCGTGTTATACCATACCTACAAGCGCAAACCAATTCAACATGCAAGTGCCTTAATTCCGAGGGATATTCTTTGTATAAACGTGGTGTAAAATTCTTTACTGTGTATGTTGTTGCTTTGAAACTCCACACACTTATTTAGGGTCATTATATGACCTTGTATGTCAAGTCTCATAACTCTGGAATGGGTTTTGACTGAATTGTACCCCTTTTTGGACTTAGAATTGTGGCCAAACCTTTGCGTGCAAGGCCTTTTCTCAGACACTGTGTATGCTGTTGCTTTGAAACTTCACATACTTATTCAGGGTCATGTGTGGTTTTATCTGATACTGTAAGTCTTCGGTATTATGTTCACTATCAGCATACATCGTATATAAAGAAATTTACAGATTTAAAAGGCCCTGTATGGACTTGGTTAACACTTGCATGCAAGTATTGAAAAGGCGTATTATCTTGCAATAGGTGATACTGTGTGATTTTACCTAATGCTATAACTGTTCTGAAGTAGGCCCTGGTAGACGATGGCCCTGAGAGGCGAGCTATATTGTCCTTCAACTCTTGTTTTATTTACAATCATAGACAATTATGGATCCGTGAGACAAGACCTTTTACAAACAGTTAACTGTTCACATAAGCCATTAGTATAAGGTATTTATACCCATTTATTCATGCAGTAAAGGCAATACCATTATAATGCTGTAAAATTAGTTTCAATACAAAAGGGTTGATTTCAAAAGATTTGTTTTTGGGAGATCAATTTTAACGGTTAAATTTGTATTATTTCCGATACTCAGCCCGATTAAACCCTTTACAATGTATTGCGTCAAAAATGGTAGACGTGGCTTTGGATCTGTCCAACATGGCCGTACGCTTCTATGGAAGAGAAAGGCGATGGGTTTGGAACCGGTTTGTGTAACGATTAGGATTATTAAGAAGGAAAAGTGCAAGTTGTTACACACACCGAGTCCAGACCAGAAACCTACGTATCCCTTAAAGCCTAGTTCTCACTGTCCCGGTTTAGGTACCGGTATCTCCCGGTGAAGACTAGCCGGTATACCGGGATGATCCGGTATGATCCAGGACATTTGTGCCAGAAAAATCAATTGCATTCTCATATTCCCGTCGCTGTCCCGGAGTGCTCCCGGTTTAGAAGCCGGATGCCCCCGTTTGATCCCGGAGTGCTCCCGGTTTAGAAGCCGGATGCTCCCGGTTTAGAAGCCGGATGCCCCCGTTTGATCCCGGATTACCCCGGTTTTGCACAGTGTATTTACGGTGTCACGCCGGCGTGTTTCCCGGTCCATTCCGCAGTGATGCAGGTGTCGTGTCCCTGTTCCAGCCGGTGAGACCACGATCGTGTTACGGCCCTGCAGGTCAAACCCAGTACGCGGTCGTGCCACGGTGAAACCCGGTGTCCCCCGGTGGTAACCGGATTGTACCGGTATATAAACTGAGACAAGTGAAAGCTGTCTGCCGATGGGCCAACTGTAGCTGACAGTTCACCAACTCGAGTATGTTGCCTGGATCATATCGTTTTGCTCTCAAATTACACTGGTTGGGAACCGAATTGTACACGATACTTTATACACACCGGGAATTTATCCGGGGCTAACCGTAACTACACCCTGTCTGACCGTAACTTCGCCATCTGTTACCGTCGTGGAAACGGGATAATCCGGCATAAAAAGGGTAAGTCCGTAATGAAACGGGGGTCTCAAACGGGCAAATTATGTACAGTGTTACTAAAGAAATATTTCTTCTAAACTATTTTGAAATCGAACGAGAAATTTAAAAAGAATGGAAATTAAGTTTTGTCATTTTGACCCTTTTCTGATTCCGTCCGGCGGCCATGTTATTTAACTACATGTAAAGAGTATGGCTTGAACAACTTGTATAGAGAGGGCCACTCAAATACCATTTCTCTAAAAGAATATTTGGCATTTCATTCCTTTTCTGATGCCGAAACAACAACAGATACATGTGTAGAAATGATCCTCTAGTAACCCTCTTCACATTGATTGGTTGAGTAACATGGCAGCCAGGTGGCATCAGAAAAGGGGCAAATAACTTTCTTTTTTTTAAAATTCCATCTTATGAAAGAACTTGTTTGGTATCAAGATAAATGTGTAGAAATGTTACTTTAGTAAACCTCTACATAAGATTTCCGAGAAATCATGTTTGGTTGAAATATATAGCAAACATGTGGCATCCGAAAAGGGGTAAGGGTTTAGCTTCAAATGACTTTCCTCCTTATGCACTGGAACACATTCTTAAAGGAATATTACTTTGGGGTTCACTTTCAAAATTGTTCAAATATATTTACACGGTACGTTCTAAGTGTTCATGGGTTGGTGTATATACGGAATATTACGTTGCGGGAGCGATAAAGGGGTCCGTATTGCACCCGCAACGTAATATTCCTTTTATTATATACCTACGATCTATAAAGAGCGAAAAAACTATCAAATATACAGATTCAATATATTTTTTATTGGGGATACCTCGCTGAAAGTATTACGCGCACTGTCTGACGTCACAATCTTGTATTTACACCGCATGTAGATACGGAATTTTAATCTGTCGTGGTGTATTTGCGCATGTCAATCTGCATGTATTTCCACCGGAAAATGTACAGGCATATAATAGATACGTAATATTCCTTTTATTATATACCTACGATCTATGAAGAGCGAAAAAACTATTAAATATACAGATTCAATACATTGTGTATTGGGGATACCTCGCTGAAAGTATTCCGCGCACTGTCTGACGTCACAATCTTGTATTTACACCGCATGTAGATACGGAATTTTAATCTGTCGTGGTGTATTTGCGCATGTCAATCTGCATGTATTTCCACCGGAAAATGTACAGGCATATAATAAATATATTTACACGGTACGTTCTAAGTGTTCACAGGTTGGAGAAAATAGACAGACAAGGTACGTTTTAAGTATTAGTGGGTTCGTGTTTTAAGTTTTCCTGAGTTGGTGTGAATAGGTAGACACGGGTCATTCGTAAGTATTCAAGGGTTGGTGTAAATAGATAGACATGGTTCGTTCGTAAGTGTTCGAAGGTTGATGATTAAAGTTAAACACGGTTAGTTCCTAAGTGTTCGTAGGCTGATGTTTTCGTTGGCTGGTGTATATAGGGAGACACTATACGTTCATTATTTTAACGTAGGTTGTTCCATATAGATAGACATGGTACGTTCGCAATTGTTCGTAGATTGGTGTATATAGAGAGAAGCTATAAATTCGCGAGTGTTTCTGGGTTGGTGTATATAGGGAGACACGGTACCATCGTAAATATTCGTGGGTTGATGTATATAGCAAAACTGGGTATATGACAGATCACGAAGGTACTTTTTCTACCTAATTTCGAGCGCAGTGTTGGGAATAATGTATTCAGGAGTCCGCGGTTAATTGATTCTCACAATATCATTGTACAAAAGTTATGATCCGGTCAATGGTGTCGACAATCAGATTGAGAACCATCTTTTCGGGAAACAAACGATCGTTCAGACCTTTCCCACAAACAGATGTATTTTGACGCATCTGATGCAGACGACTTTGAACATTTTCCATTATTTTGCCGCAGAGTATTTTAACTGATTGCAATTAATACTACATTTTTATTGATTTTCCAAAGTTTTACCAAGATGATATTTAAATTCGTCCGTTGCACATTTATTGTATTAAAAACGGATGTTAAAAATCGATATTGCACACATTTGTAAACATGTTCAAGGTTAAAATTAAATTTAATCGATGAATGGTGGATTGACTGCAGATTTTTACCTTATAATTCCTTTAAACGGAGGGCTGAAATAAAGGGGAATTGTGGATAAAATAACACGGTTTTAAAAATGGTCTACTGCAGAGACGTCAACGTCACCCGTGTTACCCGACGCGGCTTTAGAAACGAGTCGCATCTAGCGTTTTGGGTCATAATGTATCTTGAGTACAGTGAAGGCTCAGACGAGCCAGTACATTCGCAACGTCTAACCAGATCCTTTACGTTCCTTCTACATGTACAATGTACTTAAGTCAAATATACATATTTTGACTAAAATCTAGAAGAGTATCCCTATTAAACCGATCTACCTCTATATGATCCCGTTACGGTCAGTTAATAAGAATATACTGTTCTATAAGTCAAATATACATATTTTGATAAAAATCTAGAAGAGTATCCCTATTTAACTAATCTACCTCTATATGATAAGTCAATAAGACCGCAAATTAATAGACGAGGCTCATATCTACTATACACGGGGATCGCCTCAGTGGTGCTTTGATAGGGCGTCCGCCTCGACTAACTAAATCATTGGTGTTAGGATAAACGGATGAGTGGTACTGGCAACTTACCCCGGATACGGCGTGATATAACTAAATCATTGGTGTTAGGATAAACGGATCAGTGGTACTAACAACTTACCCAGGATACGCCGTGATATAACTAAATCGTTGGTGTTAGGATAAACGGATCAGTGGTACTGACAACTTACCCAATATACGCCGTGATATAACTAAATCGTTGGTGTTCGGGTAAATTAATCAGTGGTACTGATAACTTACCCAGGATACGCCGTGATATAACTAAATTGTTGGTGTTCGGGTAAATTAATCAGTGGTACTGATAACTTACCCGGGATACGCCGTGATATAACTAAATCGTTGATGTCAGGATACACGGATCAGTGGTACTGATAACTTACCCCGGATACGCCGTGATATAACTAAATCGTTGGTGTTCGGGTAAATGAATCAGTGGTACTGATAACTTACCCAGGATACGCCGTGATATAACTAAATCGTTGGTGTTAGGATAAATGAATCAGTGGTACTAACAACTTACCCAGGATACGCCGTGATATAACTAAATCGTTGATGTCAGGATACACGGATCAGTGGTACAGATAACTTACCCCGGATACGCCGTGATATAACTAAATCATTGGTGTTAGGATAAACGGATCAGTGGTACTAACAACTTACCCAGGATACGCCGTGATATAACTAAATCGTTGGTGTTCGGGTAAATTAATCAGTGGTACTGACAACTTAACGAGGATACGCCGTGATATAACTAAATCGTTGGTGTTAGGATAAACGAATCAGTGGTACTGATAACTTACCCAATATACGCCATGATATAACTAAATCGTTGGTGTTCGGGTAAATTAATCAGTGGTACTGATAACTTACCCAGGATACGCCGTGATATAACTAAATCGTTGGTGTTAGGATAAACGGATCAGTGGTACTGATAACTTACCCAGTATACGCCGTGATATAACTAAATCGTTGGTGTTCGGGTAAATTAATCAGTGGTACTGATAACTTACCCAGGATACGCCGTGATATAACTAAATCGTTGGTGTTAGGATAAACGGATCAGTGGTACTGATAACTTACCCAATATACGCCATGATATAACTAAATCGTTGGTGTTCGGGTAAATTAATCAGTGGTACTGATAACTTACCCAGGATACGCCGTGATATAACTAAATCGTTGGTGTTAGGATAAACGGATCAGTGGTACTGATAACTTACCCAGTATACGCCGTGATATAACTAAATCGTTGGTGTTAGGATAAACGGATCAGTGGTACTGATAACTTACCCAATATACGCCATGATATAACTAAATCGTTGGTGTTCGGGTAAATTAATCAGTGGTACTGATAACTTACCCAGGATACGCCGTGATATAACTAAATCGTTGGTGTTAGGATAAACGGATCAGTGGTACTAACAACTTACCCAGGATACGCCGTGATATAACTAAATCGTTGGTGTTCGGGTAAATTAATCAGTGGTACTGATAACTTACCCAGGATACGCCGTGATATAACTAAATCGTTGGTGTTAGGATAAACGGATCAGTGGTACTGATAACTTACCCAGGATACGCCGTGATATAACTAAATCGTTGGTGTTCGGGTAAATTAATCAGTGGTACTGATAACTTACCCGGGATACGCCGTGATGTAACTAAATCGTTGATGTCAGGATACACGGATCAGTGGTACTGACAACTTACCCAGGATACACCGTGATATAACTAAATCATTGGTGTTAGGATAAACGGATCAGTGGTACTAACAACTTACCCAGGATACGCCGTGATATAACTAAATCGTTGGTGTTCGGGTAAATGAATCAGTAGTACTAACAACTTACCCAATATACGCCGTGATATAACTAAATCGTTGGTGTTCGGGTAAATGAATCAGTGGTACTAACAACTTACCCAGGATACGCCGTGATATAACTAAATCGTTGGTGTCTGTATAAATGGATCAGTGGTACTGACAACTTACCCAGGATACGCCGTGATATAACTAAATAATGGATGAAATAAACGTGTTATACCATGCCTACAATCGGAAAACCAATTTAATATGCAAGTGCCTTAACTCCGTGGGATATTCTTTGTATAAACGTGTTGTAAAATTCTTTACGAACATGTATTAATTAAACTCGAACACATGCATACATTATGTCTACTCTTTTCTATGAATGACCGTTTCCTCTCTAAACAGGATGTTTCTCTTATATAACTCAATCATCAATAACAACAATATACATTTGCCATAACAAGGCACGTCAGCTATGGAGTTTATTCATGTATGCATTAGTATACGCAGCAATAGTAATCATGAATGGCATTTCATCAAACAGTAACAGCAGAAATCGTTCAGCTAATTTACTAGACGATAAAAGGAAATACCGACATATATCTGATATATTTTCAATGGTATCCATTGTACAGAAAAACGGGACGTCCAGCATAAAACCCAAACTAATTTACTCTGAAAAAGCTGTGACGGAGTTTTTACCATGCCGTATCTAAACCCGTGTTCGATTCCTGCTCGCAGTAATCATGAAGTATAGATCTTGAACATTGAACATTTCCTAGCTTAGTGAATGTTTGTCGGTCAAAGATCATCAAATGTAAGGATCATAGTAAAACAAACAAGCCGCGTCTGGTGATTTTTGGTCGTTTTACCTCTCCGGTCTGGCATCATGTACAGTAACATTGACGTTCAACTATTGGGGCTACACTTCAATTTTTTTGTCAGATGATGCATTTAGTCTACGTAATGTATAATCGAAAAGTAGATACTATGGTGAGAATGTGCTTGTACACAGTCTTTACTGTACAAAGATGTACTAAGACCTCGAATCGCCAGACGCTGCTCGTACTTTAGTTTTATTAGGTTATTCAGCCGTTTTACAACATTATTTCAGTTGTCGACAGTTCCCTTGTCTATGATTCCTGGTAAACAAACCAGTTCTAGGCTATGAAATATGCTGGAACTCTGGACGCCCGGTTCCAATGTATTGATGCTAATAGCTCGGCCACGGTGGATTCCTCGTTAAGGTACGTTAAGGTGGAATCATACCTTTGAAATAACGTCGTTTTGACGTCAAAACGTACGTTTTTGCGACAATTACAGTGTTGTTAAAGAAATCATTATGGCTTTCTCGTTTGAAGGGTTATTTGGAAAAAGTTAACACCAGACTGAAGAGAATAAAATTACCTGCGTAGTGATGTAATTTCCATACAACTGCCAAGACAATAAACGTAACATAAGGGGAGTAAAAGTGAAACTTTCGCTAAAATATTTTAACAGTAATTCGTTTATTTCAAATTTATTAAAAATTCGCCCGAGAGATTTCTTTTAAAAACTCATATAATTTAGAACAACCGTTTGTCTACCATTTACCAAAATTTCAAGAAAATCTATCGTGCAGATCTTTAGTAAATCGCAATGACGTTACAGCTCATCACGCGACAAACCGTACACTGCGGAATTTAAATTGAAACGTACCAAGTGTTATTAAAAAGAACTCCGGATTTTTCATAAAAATAATCAATTTTATTCTTTACGAAAGTGGCAAACAGTATCTATTATACTCCTTTAAATATTAAATATGTTTTATATAAACTGAATTGTCTACTTCGCTGTTTATCTATTAAATCATTTTTTTCACATTCCATGTATTAGTATATTAGTCTCAAACCGTCGCTTGCAGTTCTTATAGATAGATTTTATTTCACTTATTCGAATACATGTAATTCGTCATTTACATACATACATTTACATACACAAATGGATACGGGAACATCACATAGTAATTCGATATAACATGAAGTTTCATGATTTTATATAACCCAACATTACTGATACGAAATTCTTCAAACAAGAAAATCGTCAGAATTATCATGGAAGAAATTGACATTGTTAATATATTTTATTATTACTTTCCTATTTGTCAATCTAGGTATTTTGTAATGTATCTTCAGATAACAGTAAATACTGAGTTTCTCTTTATCAGGCACAAAGCATGTTTCAACACGTCAACGATTATAACTGTCATGCGAAGCTTTCTATCTATTTTATCCTCGATCATGCTTTTGTTATTTAAGGAAACACTTTATATGATAACACATCGAGAAGAACTATCTGACTTTCTTCCATTTGGAAAACCTTATGTACAAGATTTTATGAAAGTTTTGACTTGATTGTATTCACAGAGCTCCGCAGTTCAATTCAACTTAGAGCTGTTTGAATACAGGTGTTTATTGACAATATTTCCCTGTATAGTTTGGGTATACAACCCACTATTATTCTCTACATACATATCCCGTGGAGTGCCATCACATCGTTGTCTGCACTATGTAGTGAGTCTTCAATGCCATTGCACAGGTGTCTGTAAAATGTAGACAGCCTATAGTCGGGTAATGATACATTTTGTTTTATAAGTGTGTTGACAACACAAGTAATTAGGTATGAACATGTGACCAAATGTGTGATCTGCTACGGTTTTATGGCATTGTGATTTACTTACAATCAACCCGATAGTTTGTCTTGAAATTTGGGCTAAGGGTAAAAAACAATTCCAAGACAAAACTAAGTACCGGTAGTTTAAAATAACGGGGACATATGGAGTAAAAAAAGAAAGATAGGAGAAGGGGTGGCTGCTTTACATTTTAAGTTCCACAACGCGCGTACCCGCGCACGTCAGCAGTATTACGGCATAGCGTTTTACTAAAAGTTAGCCCGATATATTTCCAACAAATTTGAGTAAATTGGAGAAGAAATGGTGTTCTGAATTATAATGATTTCTTTTAAAAGAAATATCTAGGGCATTTGTTTTGTTAGTAAAGGTAAGGTAATAACTGTATTATTAGTCAGCGAGTTCGTTAAATAAACCAAGTTTTACTTTAAAATTATTTAAGGAAAGATTGTGAACTATATATGTCATGACGGCGTTTATATCATTCGCTTCAAATTGATGTTAATATAAGATGAGATAGTAATGGTCATTCCTTTAATCACACATAACTGTGCAGCTGTGTAAACACAAATTGCAATTTAATCAAAAACTTGCCGCAAACAACAACAACATTATCACGGATAGAATACCAAGAAAGCTTTGCGTGACAGGTATAGACTTCGAAATTCTCAAAATTGCATATTGAAAACAACATTTGTATACTGTTAACTTAAATCCGAAACAAAAAACCAAGGGTGACATATAATGTGTGTGATAATTATATTTCATATATAGAACAACAGTTGAACAGGAAAGTAAACGAGTCAGTTTATACATGTATATGACAAATCCAAATATCATTTTGTTGTTTTTTGCTAAATTATTTACGACCATAATTACTTTAATTCTTTAAATAGAAACACATATATACTACCAACCATTATTCTTTAGGAGATGGCTTATATTAAAAATGAAATTTATAATTATAAGGAAAAAATAAGTATTCATTTTAATTACCCTGGATGCGTCTCAATGTTTAATTCCGCAGTGAACGTTACGACGCACACAAGAGGTTTAACGGCATAGTGATTTATTAAAAATCGACACGATAGATTTAATTCTAAGTTTGGCAAATGATAGATGAATAGGTGTTCTATGTTATATTTTATTTAAAAAAAAATCTCTCGGGCGAATTTTAAATAAATTAGAAATAATCAAATTACTGTTAAAATATTCTAGCGAAATTTCGATTTTAAGTCGCCTTAAGTTACGTTAATTGTCATGACAGATGTATATAATTGATATAATCACACAGGTTATTGTATTCTCTTCAGTTTAAAGTTCTTTTTATCCGAATCCAAATTGAAATGAGGAAGTAATGGTGATTTCTTTAACAACACTGTCATTGTCGCAAAAACGTACATTTTGACGTCAAAAACGACGTTATTTCAAAGGTATGATTCCACCTTAAGCAATTAAATACCCGACGCTAACTCCTCTGCCAAGATGGATTCCACGCTTTAGTTTTGACTGTACACAGATGCTTTAAGATCTTAAATACCCGACGCTAACTCCTCTGCCAAGATGGATTCCACGCTTTAGTCTTGACTGTACACAGATGCTTTAAGATCTTAAATACCCGACGCTAACTCCTCTGCCAAGATGGATTCCACGCTTTAGTCTTGACTATACACAGATGCTTTAAGATCTTAAATACCCGACGCTAACTCCTCTGCCAAGATGGATTCCAACCTTTAGTCTTGACTGTACACAGATGCTTTAAGATCTTAAATCGCCGGACGCGGCTCATATATACCACGATAACCCTCAACTTCAATGCTCATCAGGTTTTACACCAATAGATAAAGAAACTATGACATTGGTCTCCATCATGCTAACCCTATGTTTTATTTATTATTTTACTCAGTAAAATTAACATATGCCATTTAGCTGCATTTGTAAATGGCCTTTCTTTCCATGATAAACAAAAGCATCCCCATGCGGCTTGCACTTTATTTTTCTGTAGATATATCCAGCCCAACAGGTTCAATGCTGTCTCTCTGTGGCCAAGATTGGGGTCAGTTCGGAGAGCGTGCATTATTTTCTGCATGGCTGTTTCCTTTTCTGCCTGATTTTCTTTATTAGAGTAAAGTAAATATTGTAGAAAATACAGATATATTTGTGAATCTACCGTGATCCAGTTTAACCAGTAGTCATGTTTCATTTCAAATTCAGATCCAGGTTGTGTGAACACAATACGAAACATCTCGTATTGAAAAGCTCCAAGGACAAGACTAGCTTGAGATGGATGAAATACCATACAGCCTGTGGTGCAATGTCTGAATTTTTTGCTTGACATGTCAGTAAATCTTAGTGTATTAGCAAGAGCGAGATTAACATAAGCTATCTTGTCGTAACAGCCACACACAGATATCACACATGGTATTATTTCTTTTTCACATGAAACTAGAATGCGCTTACACTCCTCGTGATACTGTTCACATTGAATATATAAAGATGCTAAAGATAACTTTGACGAGATAAGGTCAAAGTCACTAATTTCTGAGATTATATTTGTATTTGTCATAGACCGCAGATCGGACAAGTTTCCTTGTGACAAGTACTGAACATACATACACTGTTTGTATTGTAATAGTATATGCGGAATTATAGAGTCAAATGTCATTCTTACGTCTCTCGTAGTATATTCTGTGACATGGTTCGAATGTTGTAGATCTAGCAGAAGTTGCGTCACCCTATTTATATAACCTGTATTTGTGTTAGAAGTCATATCCATGAGTTGCATGAAGTGGTTCCTGATATCATAGGTGACTCTTATAATATTCCAACATATTAAATTTCTTGGCGGAGACGAGGTACCCGTAGTAACCAGACTATATACCAGTTCATCACCACTCAATTTAGATTTCAGAAGTTCACCAACATTGTCACAAGTAAGTGAATATAAACACTTTATATTACTCTCTATTATATCGTTTAAAACATACTCTATTTTTTCCAGAGTCATTACGCTTAGCTTATCGAACATATTCTCTTCTGGAATGAAATAATTTGGACAATTTTTTGCCTTCACCCAAATAAATAGACGCTTAAGACACTGCTGTACACACAGTATAAGCTTATCATTAGTCCAAAAATGTTTATGTGAATTTTCGATTGTATAAAAAAGACTTGTTTTACAATGATATGATGATATAGATTCACCGGCCTTTTGTTCCATGATATCCTTCTTTATCATCTTCAGGAGAATATAACACTTGTGTTGCGTTTCGTTCAGACTTGACATGAGGTCACGTTCTTGAAGTGAGAAGGAAATTCTCCATTCGTTAAACTTGTTTTTATTATGAGGATGTCCAACACCAACAAAGAAACAACCATATAAACCCATTGCTTTAAGTTGTTTCTGTGATGGCCAGCCGTATTTCCGTATCCTGTGTAACCAGGAATTGGCTGACCTCGGTATCTGTCGACACATTAAGGCATATACTCGATCCATTTGACACTGACCGTTATCAGCCGGAATCGTGATCGCTGGACCGTTACGATATTTTGTCTTTTGTTCAACATTAAGTTGGGAGTGGGTAGCACATACTCTACCTTTCCTATCGATAAAGCAGTACCCATCTGATATATCGTCAATTCCAACTAAACACGGACATTTATCTTTAACAATCTGAAGACGAACATATCCAGGTTTGGTGTCTTCGTCCGTTAAAATAAGAAGAGATAATCCCTGTTGTTTAGATTCGAATAAATTCTCTACCACAGGAGTTTCGTCGTCACACAGTATTGTATCAAGATCGGAATTGATACCTGGTGTAGTTGTCCCTTCGCATCTACTCCCAACTTGGTAGTATGATTTTTTGTTGGAAGATTTTGGATAAGTAAGGCTTTGAAACGTTATTGTTATTTCCTGTAACATAGCAATCTCCCAATACTTTTCTCTGGTGTACTCAGATGCGCCTATAACATCAAGTACTTTATGTAGACGTTTAGACAATTCTTCATTGGCAGCATCCATGTTTCGTCTATCTGTAATAAATATCAAAATCATATATTGAAACATTGTGTGTTGCATATACATATATT
This sequence comes from Serripes groenlandicus, assembly GCA_031761405.1. Lineage (NCBI taxonomy): Eukaryota > Metazoa > Mollusca > Bivalvia > Cardiida > Cardiidae > Serripes > Serripes groenlandicus. The sequence continues at coordinate 1,232,757 of JASEVX010000009.1, read as the reverse complement.
GGAAATGCAAACTAAGTTTAAATTCAAATTTTATATTATATTGAAGATGTGCAGATGTATTCATCCATCTTCACCAGAGCTTGCCGTAACAACCAACAGAGCCTAACAATACAAGTATATTTGTAATTAGCATTTACTATTATCTGCATTACATAAAATGAACAATTACTTTGTTTTATATTTCTCTATATAAATAAATATTTTCTCACAACTCGCCATTATAACGTGCTAAACATAATTGTATAATGACTTTTGCACATCTGATGCTATATATTTCTAACAAATACGGAGACGAATGTCATCTACATTATATTAACATCGTGTTTGGCTGTTAGAATGTCATATATGGACTTCTGGTTTCAACAAAAGTATACTTAAACCACTTAGAATGGTGTTGTCTCTACCTTCAACAGTTTTATACTTACACCACTTATAATTGTGTTTTCTCTGCTTTCAACAAAAGTATACTTAAACCACTTAGAATGGTGTTGTCTCTACCTTCAACAGTTTTATACTTACACCACTTATAATTGTGTTTTTTCTGCTTTCAACAGTATTATAGTTACACCACTTTTAATTGTGTTTTCTCTACCTTCAACAGTATTATAGTAACACCACTTATAATTGTGTTTTCTCTGCTTTCAACATAATTATAGTTACACCACTTATAATTGTGTTTTCTCTACCTTCAACAGTATTATAGTTACACCACTTATAATTGTGTTTTCTCTGCTTTTAACAGTATTATAGTTACACCATTCATAATGGTGTTTTCTCTGCTTTCAACATAATTATAGTTACACCACTTATAATTGTGTTTTCTCTACCTTCAACAGTATTATAGTTACACCACTTATAATTGTGTTTTCTCTGCTTTTAACAGAATTATAGTTACACCACTTATAATTGTGTTTTCTCTGTTTTCAACAGTATTATAGTTACACCACTTATAATTGTGTTTTTTCTGCTTTCAACAGTATTATAGTTGCAACATTCAGGATGGTGTTTTCTCTGCTTTCAACAGAATTATAGTTACACCACTTATAATTGTGTTTTCTCTGCTTTCAACAGAATTATAGTTAAACCACTTATAATTGTGTTTTTTGACTACTTTCAACAGTATTATAGTTACACGACTTATAATTTTTTTTTCTCTGCTTTCAACAGTATTATAGTTACACCATTCATAATGGTGTTTTCTCTGCTTTCAACAGAATTATAGTTACACCACTTATAATTATGTTTTCTCTGCTTTCAACAGTTTTATAGTTACACCACTTATAATTGTGTTTTCTCTGCTTTCAACAGTATTAAAGTTACACCATTCATAATGGTGTTTTCTTTGCTTTCAACATAATTATAGTTACACCACTTATAATTGTGTTTCCTCTGCTTTCAACAGTATTATAGTTACACCACTTATACTTGTGTTTTCTCTTCCTTCAAAAGTAATATAGTTACACCACTTATAATTGTGTTTTCTCTGCTTTCAACAGAATTATTGTTACACCACTTAGAATTGTGTTTTCCCTACCTTCAACAGTATTATAGTTACACCACTTATACTTGTGTTTTCTCTGCTTTCAACAGTATTATAGTTACACCATTCATAGTGGTGTTTTCTCTGCTTTCAACAGAATTATAGTTACACCATTCATAATGGTGTTTTCTCTGCTTTCAACAGTATTATAGTTACACCACTTAGAATGGTGTTTTCTCTGCTTTCAACAGAATTATAGTTACACCACTTAGAATGGTGTTTTCTCTGCTTTCAACATTAATATAGCTACACCACTCCTAATGATGTTTACTATGCCTTCAACAGTATTATAGTTACACCACTCAGAATGGTGTTTACTCTGCCTTCAACATAATTATAGTTACACAACTCAGAATAGTGTTTACTCTTATTTCAACAGAATTATAGTTACACCACTTATAATTATGTTTTCTCTGCTTTCAACAGTATTATAGTTACACCACTTATAATTGTGTTTTTTCTGCTTTCAACAGTATTATAGTTACACCATTCATAATGGTGTTTTCTTTGCTTTCAACATAATTATAGTTACACCACTTATAATTGTGTTTCCTCTGCTTTCAACAGTATTATAGTTACACCATTAAAAATGGTGTTTTCTTTGCTTTCAACATAATTATAGTTACACCACTTATAATTGTGTTTCCTCTGCTTTCAACAGTATTATAGTTACACCACTTATACTTGTGTTTTCTCTTCCTTCAACAGTAATATAGTTACACCACTTATAATTGTGTTTTCTCTGCTTTCAACATAATTATAGTTACACCACTTAGAATTGTGTTTTCTCTACCTTCAACAGTATTATGGTTACACCACTTATAATTGTGTTTTCTCTGCTTTTAACAGTATTATAGTTACACCATTCATAATGGTGTTTTCTCTGCTTTCAACAGAATTATAGTTACACAATTCATAATGGTGTTTTCTCTGCTTTCAACAGTATTATAGTTACACCACTTATAATTGTGTTTTCTCTGCTTTCAACAGTATTATAGTTACACCATTCATAATGGTGTTTTCTCTGCTTTCAACAGAATTATAGTTACACCACTTAGAATGGTGTTTTCTTATTTCAACAGAATTATAGTTACACCACTCAAAATGGTATTTACTCTATTTTGAATAGTGTTATAGCTGTATCACTCAGAGTGGTGTATACTTTACTTTCAACTGTAGTATAGGTATATAATTCAGATTGGTGTTTGAAATTGAAATAAACATTGTCTGTCTGTCTGTCTGTCTCTCAGGGAGACAGGGGAAGTATACACAGAGAAAGTTATATTCCATCAGTTTATTTAGTTTCCCTGCTTACCTAAGTGAAACAGTATTATGGTTACACCACTCAGAATGGTGCGTATTAAGCCTTCAACAGTATCATAGTTACACCACTCAGAATGGTTTTTACTCTGCTTTCAACAGTTTTATAGTTACATTACTCAGAATGGTGTATATTCTATTTTCAACAGTCTCATAGCTACACAACTTATAATTGTGTTAACTCTGCTTTCAAGAATATTATAGTTACATTACTCAGAATGGTGTTCATTTTATTTACACCGCTTATAAAGGTTTATACTCTACATTAAACATTATTATAGTTGCACCACTCAGGATGGTATATACTCTACTTCAACAGTTTGATATTTTTCTCAATACTAACTGTGAAAAAACCATTTTCCACAATACTTCAATTATTCATGACGAATGGTGCTTACGTTGCTCTCAACATTACTACAGTAACACCACCCAGAATGAAGTTTATTTTCAACATTATTATAGTTACAGCACTCAGAATGGAGTCTACTCTGCTTTTAACAGCACTGGTATTTCACTCTGGATGCCTGACAACAAAATTAGAACCACTGAACGCGACATTACGTACCTACGTGTAAACATTGGACATTTTTTAACATCCATCTACTGTAGTAGATTCAATACAGTGTAGCATTCTGATGATATGAACACGTATAAATAGGGAGTCATGTGTATATTGACCATTGATCCAAATTAGTGATGTTATAACTAAATTAAGCATTTGCTTGTGTTACAACATTCACCAATTAAATATAGAATTTCCTGAGACCTTGGTGAGGAGTCCTGGAGTATTGATCATTGCTCATAAATACATATCTTATTACTGAATTTAACAGTTTGATGTGAGTACTCAAAAGATCGACAATTTTACAACATTTACATATCTAGTCTAAAGTTGTCAATGACCGTATCGATTTTACTATCCCTAGGCACTTATAAGGAGTCCTGAGTAAATTGATAACTGCTCTAAAATATATATTTAATTACTGCATTAAACACTATCATGTTGGTACTCAAAATAATCGTCTAATTCACTGAGACGAGTATTTGTATCATTGTGAATATTAATTAACGGAGGACATCATTCGAACCATTGCACTAGAAAAGTAGGTCAATAAGGAACCGTCGAGATTGTTTGTATAACCCAGTCTCACCATTTACACCAACCCATAAACACTTAGAATCCATGTCTATCGATGTTGTATTATCGAGTGCAGTGCATTGCATGATGTATGCATATGCTGGCGGTCAATTAAATTGTATCCACCAATATGAAGTTTGAGGCCTAAGAAAGATTTAACAACACAGGAATGAAACCGTTATCTGTAAATCCTTTTTGACTTACAATTAGTTTGACGTGTCTGTTTATAAAAAATGTAAAAATCGATAAGGCGGATATCTAACTAAACAAGGTGTAAACAAAATTTAACCCTTTCAATGTTGACTCTCTCAAATGAAATTGCCCACCTTTGCGTTTGGAAGAGACCATTGCCAATTCTAGGAATATCAAGATAAAATTGTTGAGTTGATCCAACTGTAGAGAGACTGGTCAGACTCTATACTGTTGGCACAGATTTCACAAAATATGTTTCAGCTGTCAAAGAGTTAACACAATTGGTCTTGAAATTAACTAAATTAATATACCTGTGTTATTGTACATATATTTGGCTGTATAAAGTGACAGGCACACATTTTCAGTGTTTTCAATAGTGTTGAGTATCAGTACTGTATTAAGATCAGAATCTTATTAATAATCTATTAAGATCAGAATCTTAGTATTAATAATCTATTAAGATCAGAATCTTAGTATTAATAATCTATTAAGATCAGAATCTTAGTATTAATAATCTATTAAGATCAGAATCTTAGTATTAATAATCTATTAAGATCAGAATCAGGTCCATATTGTTGTTTATTTATGTTTCTTAAGGTCAGGTACAGGTCTTTATTGTTACAAAGTTCGTGTTCAGGTCAATAGTGTAAGGTAGTACTATTTTACAATATCATAATCAGGTCAATATAGTTGATGTACAACATTGCACAAAGGTCAGGGTCAGGTCAATACTGTTGAGTATAATAATGTATTAAGGTCAGGTACAGGTCATTCTTGTCCAGCTAGCCTTGATTACAAATTGCAGGATCAGGTCAATATTGTGAGGTAGTACATTTTTACACGATCAGAATCAGGTCAATATAGTTGAGTTATGTTGCGCAAAGGTCAGGATCAGGTCAATAATGTTGAGTATCATACATTATTACGGTCAGGTACAGGTCGTTATTGTTAGCAATTTCAGAATCAGGTCAATATTGTGAGGTAGTACTTTTTTACACGATCAGAATCAGGTCAATATAGTTGAGTTATGATACTGCACAAAGGTCAGGATCAGGTCAATAATGTTGAGTATTTATGATCTCTTAACGTCAGGTACAGGTCGTTATTGTTGAGTAGTTATGATCTCTTAAGGTCAGGTACAGGTCGTTATTGTTACAAAGTTCTTGTACAGGTCAATATTGTAAGGTAGTACTATTTTACAAGATCAGAATCAGGTCAATATAGTTGAGTATTATAATGTGTTAAGTCAGGTATGTTAAGTATTATAATGTATTAAGGTCAGGTACAGGTCAATATTGTTGAGTATAATATTCTATTAAGGTCAGGTACAGGTCAATATTGTTGAGTATTATAATGTGTTAAGTCAGGTACAGGTCAATATTGTTGAGTATAATATTATATTAAGGTCAGGTACAGGTCAATATAGTTGAGTATTATAAGGTGTTAAGTCAGGTACAGGTCGTTATTGTTAAGTATTATAATGTATTAAGGTCAGGTACAGGTCAATATTGTTGAGTATAATATTCTATTAGGGTCAGGTACAGGTCAATATTGTTGAGTAAATCGTGTTTACAAAGTTCATCATCGGGTGAATATGGTAAGGTAATACTATTTCACATGGTCAAACTCATGTCAATGTTGTTGAGTAAATATATAACCGAAGGCATCTTATCTGTTTTTGTTTTTATGTATTCACGAACAATACAGATCGAGATCAGCGCAGATAGTCAGGGTGATCTGGATCTCCACTGGTCGCCAATTGCATGTTGTTGGTTTACCTGTAACGCCCCACATAGAACACACTGGTTGTGTGAGTCAATACCTTTTAGAAATAATATATTTCCCACATAAGCCGTGATTATGAATTCTGTTTAGTCGTATTATTCACTCAGTTAAAACGACTATGTCAAACACCTTAGACACGAACTATTAATACATTTACAACATTTACCGGAATTTGAATTGCTAATTACGGATCGGTGAGACAAGACATTTTACAAACTATAATCTTTTCACATGAGTCGTGATTATGAAGTCATGCGTCACATTATGTATACATATAAAGATTTACCATATATTTAATGCTATACAATTATTTTGAATACAAAATGGTCGATTACAATATATTTGTTCTCGAGAGTTAAAGATTCCCAGATATATGTATATTATAACTAATATAAAAGATACCCAAACCGATTGAACCCTTTACAGTATATTGCGTCTACAACGGTAGAGATGTGTTTGGTTTTATCCAACATGGCCGTATATTTTTATGGAAGAAAAAGGTGATTGGGTTTGAACCGATTTGTGCAACGGTTTTGATTATTTAGAAGTAAAAAATGCAAGTTTTTACACACACCGGGTTTAGACCAGTAACATACGTATCTCAAAGCTACGAACGAAACATGTGTATATCATCAGTTAAATGAGGCACTCAATGAACCAATAATCAACGACAAGTGAACCCTTCAAATACTTCAATATGCGTTAAGTTCACATAGTGTATGTGTATTAAATGTAATTTGTCAATACCGTATAACAGACACGTCAGCATTATAAATCCTTAGCTATGAATGTCAATTACAATAAGTTTAAAAAACAAGATATTAAGTAGGTACATGTTTCTAGAAGACATACACAGTCACGTACTGCAGTTCTCTTTCTATAAACATGTAATATTGCAATTCTTAAATCCTTATTTGACCACCAAAACATACGCTGTTGGTTCCAACAATATATATTTGAATGAGTAATATACGATATTTTGTAGAGCCAAGATCAGTTTAATACATTTATTCTACCACGAATGAACTCACATTTCTATTTACAAACAGTTTTAATTCCACGCACTGTTAATACTGGCATATTCCTCTTGCTAACATAATTGTCGCTGTCTAGAACTATATGTGGTTGTTGTCAAATCGATAAATAAACCGGGCCAATACCCATCACCCACTTATGTCATAGCAACAGACACACAGATGTAGTTGTCATGTTGGAAGTATATAAACATCCTTCAAACGTTGTAGATTCAATAATGTTTATATTTCCATATAGACTGACGTATATAATATTGTGTATTACGGATGTTACCCTTTACTTAAAATGGTACAGTCTTATGTAAACTGGTTCCTCGCTAAACATACATATACATGCTAGGCATCACTGTCACCAGAAGACTGCATTGATTTCTTTTTACAACACCTCATGAACAAAGTGTTGCCATTCAGTCGCCGTGACATTTATTTGTCTAAATATAGATACGGTGCTTTCATTAAGGTGTAATTCCAGTATGTTGAAATAGCAAATACAAATTCTGGGATTTTATGGTAGAATTTTGGAAGTTCAGATGTAATCGATAAAACCACAATAACGGACAATATGGGATAAACATGCAATAACAAAACATTTAACCCCTTCCCTGTTTAAAGCAACACTGGACACATTCGCAGCAATCAACTTTTGAAACACTGAGAAAAAGGTTAAATTGCTGTAGACATGAACTTTCTTCTTTTCTGAAAATGATATTTATTTTGCATCGTCATTATAATCATAATAAACTCCACAAATGTAAAACAAATTAAATTTATTTTTTTCCTAACAAATAGATAATTCTTGAAAACTATATCAGCTAAACAGTTAATTTACACTAAAATTGTTGTATATATGTAATTTAAAACTTTATTTCAAACATAAACAGAAGTCTACATACTATGTATATTCAAAATTATTATTTCTCAAACCGTTTTAATAAGTAAAAAAATTCAAATTAAAAAAAAGAAAGAAATATGAGAGGTCTTGTAACATTATGCATAACATATTTATTCGTTGCTTGGTGCAAATTGTCAAATTTAATTTAAATATTTACAAGGCTATAATTATATTTAGTCGATAAATGGTTTATTGGCTGCGGCTAGTTACCTTAAAATTCATTGAACGCATTAGATACTTAATTGAAAATATTGTGGGAAAAGGAAAATGCGATTGTTTCTTAAAGTTATCTTTACTTTTGAACCATGGTTTTAAACGTGATCTACTGCAGAGACGTTAATTATTTTTTCTTAACCCTTTCCCACATACAATACATCTGCAGTAGACGATTTTGAAAACATCTAAACAAAATGACATAAAATATCTACAAATGAAGTTTAATTTACTGAAAAAAAGTTGAAAACATTGTAGAAAAAGAGAAATTGCTCGCTTTGAGCAAGTTTACCTTTTGTCACAATGTTTTCATAAGTCGTCCTCTTTAGAGGCGTCAGAAAGCGTCTATATGTGGGAAAGGTTTAATATAGTGACACACGAAGTGTTTTCCAATTATGAGGAGGTTTCCCGTTTTCCTAAATTGTTTTAAAATGCATGTTAATGTGGGATATGGCTATATCATTGATCCAGTTAAAACATTTTCTACATGAAGACATCAATTTATTGACCCTTTTCCGTAAGAAGACGTCTTTGCAGCAGATTTATATTCCCGATCCACTCTATTTTGTAATTATACTGTCATTTGTATAGTTTTCCACATTGTTGTGCAAAAGGCTTTCAAAGTCATCTGATACAAATGTTATGTATGTGGTAAATGGTTGTCAGTGAATCAGTAATTTGAGAAGGCAAACAGACATTAACAAGCCTAGCCGCGGAGAAATAACTCGTTGTGATGAAGGTTTTAATTATCTAAATAACCGAGTATTTGAGATGTTTAATCTTATAGCTGATATATACGTAAATAGGCTTCTACAGCAGAAGTGTTTTGAAAACATTCCGAGAAAACGAATAAATAGCTCAATATTTTCCAACGATATTCACTTTCAGTCAACCAGATACCACCGAATTCACCCAGGACAAAATTGTCTGCCTATCAAGCCCGTCCGATTTACTTCCCTTTCAATTTACACGAACACACTACGTTTTCGCGTAGAAAACTTCTTTTCCAGTGTTCATTGAACACATGTGTGGTCTTTGGTAGGTCCATGTCAGGTTAAATCACTCGTGTTTCAAACTTAGATCATCAGTTTATATGTATCGGCACAGAACACGTACACTCGGGACTGTTCGACTACATGTTTGCTTGCGCTGGAGCGAAGTCATAGCAGGATCTTTTCTGTTCGGAACCGTGTCATTCCAAAAGTGTTATAACTTCTAATGAAACGCTATAGAGTCGTGATATTTAACTCGAAAATGACGAGGTCTGTCAAACCAAGGGTCGTTCATTCCTTCCGATGCTTGACAAATTCAGTATTTATTTCATCGAATTTTAGTTAATTCATAAGACACTGTGATTCGTTTTAAGTTGAAAATGGTCCATTGTGCACTGATTAGTAATCACGCTCGATGTCTGCTAGTATATACCTTACTAGTACCTGGGCCGTTTGAAATGGTAAATCCCAAAGACAGAACACGTCATCGCGGGGTTCGAGCCCAGGATCTTTCGCACAAGCGGACGACGCTGTACCACTACAACACTGTCTGGTATGATATAAAAACAATTAGGGATTTGCAGATCAACATTGTGTATTATATCGGATGTATTAATCGTTATGGCGTTATCAATTAGTAAGACCATGCTAGGCCGTTATGGGTTTTTGTTGCATCAACGAACAGTGAAAACACATGCGATCCTGTGTTTAAGTTAGATTACCCATACTGGGCTTATTGGAAACTGTTATTGTTACATTACCGTTATCTGACGACTTCGGACGGAACTCACCGAGTCTATACGAGGTTTAAAATATAAATCAGGACAATGACATTTCTTATCCGCTTGAAGACATAAATAAAAACATTTAAGGAAAAGCTAGATTTCTTTCCCTCTAATAATTCACTATGATCAATACCAATATTGGATACATCATATAACCCGTTTTACCTGACGCGGCTTAGAAACGAGTCGCGTCAAGCGGTATTAGGTCATAAATTCATATGGCATCTTATGTTCAGTGAAGGCTCAGACGAACCAGTGCATTCACACCGTCTTACCAGATATTACCAGATCCTTTACTCTCCTTCTACAAGTACAAAGACGAGTTAGCAAATTCGCAACGTCATACTTTGACAAAAATCTAGAAGAGTATCCCTATTAAACCAATCGACCTCTATATGGTCCCGTTACAGTCAGTCAATAAGAATATACTGTTCTATAAGTCAAATATACATATTCTGACAACAATCTAGAAGAGTATCCCTATTAAACCAATCTACCTCTATATGATCCCGTTACGGTCAGTTAATAAGAACGCAAATTGATAGACGAGTCTCATATCTAATATACACGGGACCACCTCAGTGGTGTATTGGTAGAGCTTCCGCCTCGACAACTGTAGGACGCGAGTTCGATCCCCGGCCGGGTCATACAAAAGACTTTAAACATTGTAAAAATAGATTTCTCTTCGTGGCGCTTAGAATGGTTTGCGCTTGCATCAAGACTAAATCGTTGGTGTCAGGATAAATGGATCAGTAGTACTGACAACTTACCCAGGATACACCGTGATATAACTAAATAGTTGGTGTCAGGATAAACAGATTTATCATGCAATGAGCAGATTACGTGACGTATAACACTGGTATGATAAACCCTTTGTTTACATGTCTACTGGTATGATTAACTTTTATCTTTATCAGTCTACTTATTATTAGAAATGACGTAATCGATGGAACTACTTTTTCTGAAATATAAATGCGCCGTTCCACCAGAAAACTATCGAACCGGATCAGCCTCAGCATGCCGCGCAGGCTAACCCGGACAGACACGTTTCGCCTCCTGTGGATTTTCTGTTTAAGGAATCATTACTCAATACCTCTATCCCCCTGAGACGGAATGTGTCAGACCAGATTAGCCTGCGCATGCTGATCGGGATCGATACATTACGCAGAATCCATAATGTTGTTTTTTATCGTGGAACGGCTCAATTATGTTGATAGTATAGCAGTCCTTTCTTTGTTGAAAATGTAGCATACATAGACCTGTTTATGCTCACGTGATCAGTTCATAGGTAACCTTGTTTAAATACAATCTGAAGCGAGTTATCTCCTATAATGAGAAGCATATCTATGTTTCCACAAGTACTTTTTATACACTTAAATTACTCCACGTTAAACGACAAATGTTTAATTTCCATCGTCAGTCTGTGTTCTACCACGAGAAAGGGTTGTCGACAGCCTCAGCTACCCATGGATTCCTCTTTCATACAGCAGCTCCGACAGAAAATCATTATGCGTTCGAGATATCCAGAAAATGTTTCTTCTTGTTAATTAACTTTATGTGTTTAAGTGATCATTCTTATTAAAAAACTAAAAGTTTCGTAACGTGTCTTCGACATGTCTACCAACAACAGTGACGGTATCCTTTTACAAAAATGAATGCCTCCAATTTAAACGACGACTAAGCCTAAGCATCACACTTGTCTTGAATATAGTCATCTGTATTTAAACTTTGAGTGTTACTTGAACTTCCATAGCCTGAACTAACTTTATACATTGACTGTCATATCCAACTCAACTATTCATTTTCAAAACACGGCGGTTGACATACATGTTGACCTATCGTGTGTACTGAAGCGACGGCCAATCCGCAATACTTACACTTCTACTAAGAATATGTTCGAGTTAATATTGCCATTTTAAGGTATTATGTCACACCAGATATACAAATTAAGTAGTAATAATCGAGAAATATGGAGCTGAAGTCGGAACTCTTTAGCTTCCGTATGTCGTGTGTATACAATGTAATTCGGCGCGGATTTAAGCACGCGCGTGACGTCATTCTATTTTAGGTGAGGTCATTTATGAATGGGCTTTTGTTATTTTGTATGTTATTTATTAGTCGCCGGGCAGAAGCCCGCGACTTCTATTTTTAATAGCTTTTCGGAAATCACATGGGAGGGCGGCTTATTATTAGAAAGAAACAAATCTAGATGATTTGAACATATTACAATTGTGGTTGTTTACGAACACTAATAAATGACACATCTAAAATGAAATAAATATTCCGATTTTTTAATGTTTGCAGTTTTTTTTATTTCACTCGCATTTAAGTTTTTTGTCTTATTTACGAAGACAAAAGTGGTCCCTTCAAGACGTGAACCAACACCCCCTAATGCAGACTCTTATGTGTCATCATTGAGGTCAATTTCGGATTCTCCTTTTAATAGCAATTTTAACTTACTAAATGTTGTTTTCATGTTCAAAGAGATGTCTTGATTTGTGTAGAATTCATTTAATAATGTTAGTCCATGAATATCTAAAGTAGGAACTGTTTCTAAGCTAAATATAGACCCTATTCTGTTGTGTAGTTTCGTGACCTTTAACATCGATTTTCGCGCATGCGCATTTCGATATGAAAAAGCGAGTGATATTATTTTATTTTAGACAAGTACAAGACGAATGTTTGACGCAAAGCGTCAAAGAGAAGCCGCAATATTTCGTTGTACATGTAGAAATAAGAAAAAAAGAACATTTTTAAATCCACAAACAATAGAACAATTTAAACTGTAGACGGTATTGCTGATATATTTCTCCTTTTGAAGACTTTTGTTTTCTTCAAATTACCTCCCTTAAAAGCAATACCAGGATATTTACCTTGTGATTCGAATAAGATTGACAAACATTGAAATTATATGAATGAATACTATTATTTAAATAAGTAACAACAGCAAAATTAAATTAAAGCCAGATAAATGTGTACACATTTCGTTAATTTGTTATAGATACCCTAATGTATAGATATGAATATAAACTTTATAAGCAAATGTTTTCATTTCAACTTCCTAATGTTTGAATAGACTAAGGAAAGTCAAGAATACATAAATAAATCAATGCAGTCTTTTCCGGCGACATTGATGCCTTGCATCAACTTTCTCTTGTTAATACTAGTTAAAATGAATGTAGATTTACCTGAAAACATAATTTTACATGCAAGATAAATAGAATATTACGTCCCTGACTTTCGACATGAACTTTATCTGACTCGGCTGGGAGAAGTGATAATTGTCTCGCCAAAGGCTCGACAATTATCAATTCTCCCAACCTCGTCAGATAAAGTTCATATCTTAAGTCAGGGACGTAATATTCTCTATTAGTGGTACTGACAACTTACCCAGGATACACAGTGATATAACTAAATCGTTGTTGTCTGGATAAATGGATCAGTAGTACTGGCAACTTACCCAGGATACACCGCGATAAAACTAAATCGTTGGTGTCAGGTCACATGGATTAGTGGTACTGACAACTTACCCAGGATACGCCGTGATATAACTAAATAGTTGGTGTCTGGATAAATGGATCATTAGTACTGGCAACTTACCCAGGATATGCCGTGATATAACTAAATAGTTGGTGTCAGGATAAATGGATCAGTGGTACTGACAACTTACCCAGGATACGCCGTGATGTAACTAAATCGTTGGTGTCTGGATAAATGGATCAGTGGTACTGACAACTTACCCAGAATACGCCGTGATATAACTAAATCGTTGGTGTCAGGATAAACGGATCAGTGGTACTGACAACTTACCTAGGATACGCCGTGATATAACTAAATCGTTGGTGTCTGGATAAATTAATGTGGTACTGACAACTTACCCAGGATACGCCGTGATATAACTAAATAATGAATGAAAGCAGCGTGTTATACCATGCCTACAATCGCAAACCAATTCAACATGCAAGGGCCTAATTTCCGATGGATATTCTTTGTATAATTGTGTTGTAAAATTCTTTACGAACATGTATTAACTAAACTCGAACACATGCATACATTATGTCTATTCTTTTCTATGAATGACCGTTTCCTCTCTAAACAGGATATTTTTCTTATATAACTCAATCATCAATAACAACAATATACATTTGCCATAACAAGGCACGTCAGCTATGGAGTTTATTCATGTATGCATTATTTTACGCAGCAATGGTAATCATGAATGGCATTTGATCAAACAGTAATATCAGAAATCGTTTAGCTAACTTACTATACGATAAAAGGAAATACCGAAATATATCTGATATCTTTTCAATGGTATCCATTTCACAGAAAAACGGGACGTCCAGCATAAAACCCAAAATAATTTACTCTGAAAAAGCTGTGACGGAGTGTTTACCATGCCGTATCTAAAACTGGACGCACCGGGTTTGATTCCTGCTCGCAGTAGTCATGAAGTATAGATCTTGAACATTGAACATTTCCTACCTTAGTGAATGTTTGTCGGTCAAAGATCATCAAATGTAAGGAGCATAGTAAAACAAACAAGCCGCATCTGGTGATTTGGGGTCGTTTTACCTCTCCGGTCTGGCATCATGTACAGTAACATTGACGTTCAACTATTGAGGCTACACTTCTAGTTTGCTATCAGATGATGCATTTAGTCTAGGTAATGAATACTCGAAAAGTAGATACTCTGGTGAGAATGTGCGTGTACACAGTATTTACTGTACAAAGATGTACTAAGACCTCGAATCGCCAGACGCTGCTCATACTTTAGTTTGATTAGGTTATTCAGCCGTTTTACAACATTATTTCAGTTACGTCGACAGTTCACTTGTCTATGATTCCTGGTAAACAAACCAGTTCTAGGCTATGAAATATGCTGGAACTCTGGACGCCCGGTTCCAATGTATCGATGCTAACAGCTCGACCACGGTGGATTCCTCGCCTAAGATCTGACTGTACGCAGATACGTTAATATCTTAAATACCCAAGGCTTACTCCACTACCACGCTTTAGTCTTGACAGTACACAGATGCATTAAGATCTTAAATCCCCGAACGCGACTCATATATATCACGATAACCCTCAACTTCAATGCTCATCAGGTTTTACACCAATAGATAAAGAAACTAGGACATCACGTTGCTCTCCATCATGCTAACCCTATGTTTTATTTATTATTTTACTCAGTAAAATTAACATATGCCATTTAGCTGCATTTTTAAATTGCCTTTCTTTCCATGATAAACAAAAGCATCTCCATGCGACGGTGGATTCCTCGCCTTAGTCTTCACTGTACGCAGATGCATTAATATCTCAAGTACCCCACGCTAACCCCTCTGCCACGGCGGATTCCTTACCAAAATCTTGACTTTACGCAGATACATTATTATTTTAAATCGCAGTAAGCGGCTCATACATACCACGATATCCGTAACTTCAATGCTCATCAGTTTTAACATCAATAAATGAATTAACTATGACATCATTTTGGTCTCCATCATGCTAATCCTATGTTTAATTTATCATTTCATTCAGTAAAATTACCATATGCCATTTAGCTGCATTTGTAAAGGGTATCTCTTGCCATGATGAACAAAACAAAAACCACGCTAATTGAAATAGATTTTTCTGTAAATGTATCCATCCCAACAGGTTCAATGCTGTCTCTGTGTGGCCAAGAGTTTGGTCATTGTAGAGAACGTATATTAATTTCTGCATGGCTGTTTGTGTTTCTGCCTGAAGTGTTTTATTAGAGTAAAGTAGAATTTGTAGAAAATACAGATATATTTGTGAATCTACCGTTATCCAGTTTAACCAGTAGTCCTTATCCCTTTCAAATTCAGATCCAGGTTGTGTGAATGCATTACGGAACATCTCGTATTGAAGAGCTCTATGGACAAGACTAACTTGAGATGGATGAAATACCATACAGCCTGTGGTGCAATGTCTGAAGTCTTTGATTGACATGTCCGTAACTCTCTTTTGTTTAGCGAGAGCGAGATTACAATACATTAACCTGTCGTTGCAGGCACACATAGATATCACAAATGGTTTTATTTCTGTTTCACATAACACTAGAATGCGCTTACACTCCTCTTGATACTGTTCAAATTGAATATATAAAGATGCTAAAGATAACTTTGACGAGATAAGGTCACAGTCAATAATTTCTGGGATTATATTTGGAATTGTCATAGACCGCAGGTCGGACAAGTTTCCTTGTGACAAGTACTGGACATACATACACTGTTTGTATTGTAATTGTATAAGTGGAATTATAGAGTCAAATGCCATTCTTACGTCTCTCGTAGTATGTTCTGTGACATGGTTCGTATGTTGTAGATATAGCAGAAGTTGCATCACCCCGTGTATATAACCTGTAGTTGTGTACGAAGACTTAGACAAGCGTCGCATGCACCCGTTCCTTATATCATAGACGCGTGCTGTAATATTATAGCATACACAATATCGTGGCTCATACGAGGTACTCGTAGTAGCCTGTCTATATACCAGTTCATCACCACTCAATTTAGATTTCAGAAGTTCACCAACATTGTCACAAATAAGTGAATATAAACACTTGATATCACTCTCTATTATGTCGTTCAAAACAAACTCTATTTTTGTCAAAGTCATTACGCTGAGCTTATCGAACATATTCTCTTCTGGAATGAAATAATTTGGACAATTTTTTGCCTTCACCCAAATAAATAGACGCTTAAGGCACTGCTGTACACACAGTATAAGCTTATTATTAGTCCAAAAATGTTTATGTGAATTTTCGATTGTATAGAAAAGACATGTTTTACAATGATATGATGATATAGATTCACCGGCCTTTTGTTCTATGATATCCTTCTTTATCATCTTCAGGAGAATGTAACACTTGTGTTGCGTTTCGTTCAGACTTGACATGAGGTCACGTTCTTGAAGTGAGAAGGAAATTCTCCATTCGCTAGACTTGTTGTTATTATGAGGATGTCCAACACCAACAAAGAAACAACCATATAAACCCATTGCTTTAAGTTGTTTCTGTGATGGCCAGTCGTATTTCCGTATCCTGTGTAACCAGGAATTGGCTGACCTCGGTATCTGTCGACACTTGAAGGCAAATACTTCATCCACTTGACAATGACGGTTATTACTCGGAATCGTGATCGCTGGACCGTTACGAAATGTCTTTTGTCTAACATAAAGTTGGCAGTGGGTAGCACATACTCTATATTTCCTATCGATAAAGCAGATACCAACTGGGCTATTCCAAAGTCTAAGCGGACATTTATCTGCAACCCACTGAAGACGAACATATCCAGGTTTGGTGTCTTCATCCGTTAAAATAAAAAGAGAAAATCCCTGTTGTTTAGATTCGAATAAATTCTCTACCACAGGATTTGTGTCGTTACATGCTATAAAATCGAAATCGGAATCGATACCTGGTGTAGTTGTCCCTTCGCATTGACTCCCAACCTGGTAGACTGATCTTGTGTTGGAAGGTTTTGAATAAGTAAGGCTTTGAAACGTTTCTGTTATTTCATATATCATAGCATACTCCCAATACTTTTCTCTGATATACTCAGATGCGCCTATAACATCAAGTACTTCATGTAGACGTTTAGACAATTCTTCATTGGCAGTGTCCATGTCTCGTCTATCTGTAATAAATATCAAAATCATATATTGAAACATTGTGTGTTGCATATACCTATATTGGAAATTCAAACTAAGTTGAAATTCAAATTATATATTATATTGAAGAGGCGCAGATGTATTGATCCATCTTCACCACAACTTGCCGTTACAACCAACAGAGCCTAACAATACAAGTCTATTTGTAATTAGCATTTACAATTATCTGCATTACATAAAGTGAACATTTACTTATGGGATTTTTATTTCTCTATATAAACAAACATTTTCTCACAACTCGTCATTATAACGTGCTAAACATAATTTTATAATGAGTTTTGCACATCTGATGCTATATATTTCTAACAAATACTGAGACGAAACAGTTGGCGTGTTGTCTACATGAGATTAACCTCGTGTTTGGCTGTTCTAAATTTCATATATGGACTTCTGGTTTCAATAAAATTATACTTAAACAAAGAATGGTGTTGTCTCTGCCTTCAACGGTTTTATACTTACACCACTTAGAATTGTGTTTGCTCTGCTTTCAAAATTATTATAGTTACACCTCTCATAATGATGTTTACTATGCCTTCAACAGTAGTATAGTTACACCACTCAGATTGTTGTGAGAGATAAAGTTATATTCCATCAGTTTATTTAGATTCCCTGCTTACCTCAGATGCGCCTATAGCATCAAGTACAAAATAAAAAGGGGTCATCTACTGGTCAGGGCCAACCTCCAAGTCAAGTTTGAGGACTAAAGGCCTAAAGCTCCAGACATTGTTTAGTTATAACTTGGACAAGCTTGGTAACTGTGACCTTGACTTTTCACATGATGACCTCACAATAGGGGTCATCTACTTGTCACGCCCAGCCTCCATGTTAAGTTTTAGGGTCATTGGTGCATGCACTGTTGAGGATATTCAACATTGTCGTTCAGGTGTGTATAAATAATCACTCAGGCCATTCGGCCTTCGAGATTAAATACTACACACCTGAACTCCAAATCGTGATATACGAGTCGGTATATCACTCAAAATGAGATCTATTTCCTAAATTTAACACTATGATGTGAGTACTCAAAAGATCGGCAATTTTATAAAATTTACATATCTAGTCAAAAGTTGTCAATGACCGTATCGATGTTATTGTCCCGAGGCACTTATAAGGAGTCCTGAGTAAATTGATAACTGCTCTTTTAATTACTGCATTAAAATATATATTGTATTACTGCATTAAACACTATCCAGTTGGTACACAAAATAATCGTCTAGTTCACTGAGACGAATATTTGTATTATTGTGAAGATTAATTAACGGAGTACTCATAAACACATCATTCGAACCATTGCACTAGAAAAGTAGGTCGATAAGGAACCGTCGATTTTGTTTGTATAACCCAGTCTCACCATTTACACCAACTCATAAACACTTAGAATGGTACCATGTCTATCTACATTGTATTCTCGAGTGCAGTGCATTGCATGATGTATGCATGTATCGGCGGTCAATTAGATTGTATCCACCAACATGAAGTTTGAGGCCTAAGAAATATTTAAAAACAGAGGAATGAAACCGTTATCTGTAAATCCCTTTTGACTCACAATTAGTTTGACGTGTCTGTTTATAACAAATGTAAAATCGATAAAGTGGATATCTAACTAAACAAGATGTAAACAAAATTTAACCCTTTCAATGTTGACTCTCTCAAATGAAATTGCCCACCTTTGCGTTTGGAAGAGACCATTGCCAATTCTAGTAATATCAAGATTAAATTGTTGAGTTGATCCAACTGTAGAGAGACTGGTCAGACGGCTGGTCTGACTCTATACTGTTGGCACAGGTTTCACGAAATTAGTTTCAGCTGTCAAAGGGTTAACAAAATTGGTCTTGAAATTAACTAAATTAATCTACCTGTGTTCTTGTACACACATTTAGCTGTATAAAGTGACAGGCACGAATTTTCAGTCTTTTCAGGTTTCTGGTTTTTCCGTTATCAACTTTCGGTTTATGAGGAAGTAAACAATTTTCAGGGGATATTTCTTTAAATGATTTAAAATACATGTGTTTATTTAGATGTCACACCTGTATTAAACCTTTTCCCAAATACAGATACTTTACAGATGTTTTCATGCGCCTTTGAGGCAGATGACGTTTTGAAAATATTTTGGCAAAATGAGAAATGCTCATTTTGATCTGTTTCTCTTTTTCGTTTCAGATGTTTACAAATCTATTTAATAATTAAACGCTCTTTTAGGTCAGGTACATTTAATATTGTTGAGTATCAGTACTCTATTTAGGTTAGGTACATTTCAATATTGTTGAGTATTAATACTCTATTAAGGTCAGGTACAAGCCATTACTGTTGAGTATTAATACACTATAAAAGTCAGGTACAATCAATAGTGTTGAGTATCAGTACTGTATTAAGATCAGAATCTTAGTATCAATAATCTATTAAGATCAGAATCTTAGTATTAATAACCTATTAAGATCAGAATCAGGTCAATATTGTTGAGTATTAATGATCTATAAAGGTCACGTACAGGTCTTTATTGGGACAAAGTTCGTGTACAGGTCAATAGTGTAAGGTAGTACTATTTTACAATATCATAATCAGGTCAATATAGTTGATGTATGACATTGCACAAAGGTCATGGTCAGGTCAATAATGTTGAGTATAATAATGTATTAAGGTCAGGTACAGGTTGTTATTGTTAAGCTAGCCTTGTTTACAAATTGCAGGATCAGGTCAATATTGTAAGGTAGTATTTTTTTACACGATCAGAATCAGGTCAAAATAGTTGAGTTATGATATTGTACAAAGGCAAGGATCAGGTCAATACTGCTGAGTATTTATGATCTCTTAAGGTCAGGTACAGGTCGTTAATGTTAAGCAAACCTTGTTTACAAATTTCAGAATCAGGTCAATATTGTAAGGTAGTACTTTTTTAACAGATCAGAATCAAGTCGATATAGGTGAGTTATGATATTGCACAAAGGTAAGGATCAATAATGTTAAGTATTTATGATCTATTACGGTCAGGTAGAGGTCGTTATTGTTGCGAAGTTCGTGTATAGGTCAATTATGTAAGGTAGTACTATTTTACAAGATCAGAATCAGGTCAATATAGTTGAGTATTATAATGTGTTAAGTCAGGTACAGGTCGTTATTGTTAAGTATTATAATGTATTAAGGTCAGGTCCAGGTCAATAGATATAATGCTATACAATTATTTTGAATACAAAATGGTCGATTTCAATAGATTTGTTCTCGAGAGTTAAAGATTCACAGATATATATGTGTATTATAACTATTACAAAATATACCCAAATTGATTGAACCCTTTACAGTGTATTGCGTCTACAACGGTAGAGATGTGTTTGGTTTTGTCCAACATGGCCGTATGTTTTTATGGAAGAAAAAGGTGATGGGGTTTGAACCGATTTGTGCAACGGTTTTGATTATTAAGAAGTAAAAATGCAAGTTTTTACAGACACCGGGTTTCCTACGTATCCCATAGCTACGAACGATACATGAATATGCGTCAAGTTCACAAAGTGTATGTGTACTAAATGTAATTTGTCAATACCTTTTAACAGACACGACAGCATCATTAATCCTTAGCTATGAATGTCAATTACAATAAATTTAAAAAACAAGTTATTACGTAGGTACATGTTTCTAGAAGACATACACAGTCACGAACTGCAGTTCTCTCTTTATAAACATGTAATATTTCAATTCTTAAATCCTTATTTAACCACCGAAACATACGCTGTTGGTACCAACAATATATATTTGAATGAGTAATATCCGATATAGTGTAGAGCCAAGATCAGTTCAATACATATTTTCTACCACTAATGAACTCACCTTTCTATTTACAAACAGTGTTAATTCCATGCACTGTTAATACTGGTGTATTCCGCTTGATAACATAATTGTCGATGTCTAGAACTATGTGTGGTTGTTGTCAAATCGCTACTTAAACAGGGCCAATACCCATCACCCACTTATGTCATAGCAACACACAAACAGATGTAGTTGTCATGTTGGAAGGATATAAACATCCGTCAAACGTTGTAGATTCAATAATGTTTATATTTGCATACAGACTGACGTATATAATAGTGTGTATTGTGGATAATAATAATAATAATAATAATAATAATAAAATCTTTTTTTAACGAAGGTTGCACATTAAGTAATATAACAAATGAATTGCATATGACTTATCTGCCATGTGGCCTTCAAATAGAAACTACATTTCAATTTGAATAAGGTGAATGTTAGTATGATACTATGATACAATGTACTTAAGATGGTGAATGATAGATGAGAACATGAAATGATAAAACAGTAGGCAGACACAAATGAACTGTTATGTTTGCTTTTATGCAAATATAAACATTGATATTCAACATGTTATTGAATTAAGTTGTTATTGGGATAGGGTCTTATTTTTCTTGTAGTAAGTGATATTTCAC
Organism: Serripes groenlandicus; assembly: GCA_031761405.1. Lineage (NCBI taxonomy): Eukaryota > Metazoa > Mollusca > Bivalvia > Cardiida > Cardiidae > Serripes > Serripes groenlandicus. The sequence continues at coordinate 1,210,741 of JASEVX010000009.1, read as the reverse complement.
TCTATTTTTGAAAGTTTTATTGTTGCTGATATTGCGAATTTCCAATGGTAATTCATTCCAAACACGCATTCCATAGAAGGTAAATGTATTTTTGCCGTAGTTAGTGCGAGGTATATAGGGTAGAGTAAGATCATTGTTTGTTTGTGATCTCAGAGTATACGATTGGTTTTTAGATATTGTTATTACATCATTCATATAGGACGGCGTCATGTTGTTAATTGTTTTATGAATGAGAACCGCAGCATGGTAACGACATCTTTTGTCAAAATTAAGCCAACCCATTGATTGTAGAATACACTCGGAATTTGATCTTTTGGCTTGGTTTAGAACCAGTCTTGCGGCTCGTTTTTGAAGCTTAATAATTTGTATTGCGTTTTTTCTTTGACAAGTACCCCAAATATGGCAACAATAATCAAGCAGTGGTACAATGTAGGCATTGTAGAACATCGTTTTCATGTCAAAAGTGATGAGGTAAGATATTCGTTTAAGCAATGAAATTATGTTTATATCCTTCCAACATGACAACTACATCTGTTTGTGTGTTGCTATGACATAAATAAAGGGATGTTACCCTTTACTTAAAAGGGTCGATTCTTAAGTAAACTGGTTCCTCACTAAACATACATATACATGCTAGGCATCAAAGTCACAAGAATACTGCATTGATTTCTTTTTACTACACATCATCAACAAAGTGTTGCCATTCAGTCACCGTGACATTCATTTGTCTAAATATAGATATGGTGCTTTCATTAAGGAGTAATTCCAGGATGTTGAATTAGCACATACAAATTCTGGGACACATTCGCAGCAGTCTACTTTTGAAACACTGAGAAAAGGGTTAAATTGCTGACGACGTGAAATTTCTCCTTTTCTCAAAATGATATTTATTTTACATCGTCATTATAATCATAATAAACTCCACAAATGTTAAACAAATTAAACTCATTTATTTCTAAAAAATAGATAATTCTTGAAAACTATATCAGCTAAACAGTTAATTTACACTAAAATTGTTGTTCACAAACTATTTTTCAAACATAAACAGAAGTCTACATACTATGTAAATTCAAAATTATTATTTCTCAAACCGTTTTAATAAGTAAAAAAAAAATGCAAATTTAAAAAGAAAAGAAAGATGAAAGGTCTTGCAACATCATGCATAACATAATTATTCGTTGCTTGGTGTATGTAGGTAGATGCGGTTTGTCGTAAGTGTTCATGGGTTGATGTATATATATATATATATATATATAGACACGACACCTTCGTAAGTAATCGTTGGTTGGTGTATATAGGTTACAATTTTACTTTCGTAGACGTTTGTGGGTTGAGTATATATGTGGACACAATATGTTCGTTAGTGTTCGTGGTTTGGTGTATATAGGTAGACACCGTACATTCGTGAGTGTTCATTGATTGGTGTATTTATGTAGACAATGTATGTTCATAAGTGTTCGGTGGTTGGTGTATACAGGTGGACACTGTAGGTTCGTAGTGTCCGGTTAATATGCATGTATAACGGTACCTTGGTAAGTGTTCATGGGCTAGTGGATATATGTAAACAGGGTATGTTCGTAAGTGTTCGTGGATTGGTGTATATACATATACACGGTATGTCCGTAAGTGTTCGTGGATTGGTGTATATAGGTAGGCACGGTATGTCCGTAAGTGGTTGTGGATATGTGTATATAGATAGACACGATATGTCCGTAACTGGTCGTGGGTGGGTGTATATAGGTAGACACGATACCTTCGTAAATATTTGTGGGTTGGTGTATATAACAAAAATGGGTTATATGACAATTCACGAGGGTACTTTTTCTACCTCATTTCGAGCGCAGTGATGGGAATAATGTATTCATGAGTCTGCGATTAATTGCTTCTCACAAAGTCAGTGTACAAAGGACATGACCAGGTAAACCTTGTCGAGTAATAACAGCAGAAAATCTGATGGAAAACCTTCAGTGTGGGAAAAAAACATTCGTTAAGACCTGTCCAACAATTACACAATTTTAGACGAATCTAAGGCAGACGATTTTAGGCTGTTTCTTCCTATGCCACATAATTTTAAACTGATTGTCATATTCATACTTTCATTTGTAGTGATTTTGTATAGTTTTGCCGCGATGGTATTAAAGTCTGCTGCATATTTAAGGTATTTGGAAAAGGGTGTTAACAATCGATAAAGAATATAATTGTCAAATCAAAATTAAATATTTGCAAGGCTTTATTTACATTTAATCTATAAATAATGGATTGGCTGCCACAGAAAGCGTCTATATGTGGGAAGGGTTTAATATACTGACACACGAAGTGTTTCCCAATTATGAGGAAGTTTCCCGTTTTCCTAAATTGTTTTAAAATACATATGCATGTGGGATAGGGCTATATCATTGATCCAGTTAAAACATTTTCTACATGAAGACACCACTTTATTGACACTTTTCCGCAAGAAGACATCTTTGCGGCAGATTTTTATTCCCGATTCCCTCAATGTGTTCCACTCTATTTTGTAATTATACTGTCATTTGTAGAGTTTTTCACATTGTTGTGCAAAAAGGTTTTCAAAGTCATCTGATTCAATGTTATGTATATGGGAAATGGTTGTCCGTGAATCAGTAATTTGAGAAGGTAAACAGACATTAAATAGCCTAGCCGCGGAGAAATCACTCGTTGTGATGAAGGTTTAAGTTATCTAAATAACCAAGTATTTGAGATGTTTAGTGTTTAACCTTATAGCTGATATATACGTTAATAGGCTTCTACAGCAGATTTTTTTTGAAAACATTCCGAAAACACGAATAAATAGCTCAATATTTTCCAACGATATTCACCTTCAGTCAATCAGATTCATGCGAATTCACCCAGGACAAAATTGTCTGCCTATTAAACCCGTCAAGCACGTCCGATTTACTCCCCTTTCAATTTACACGAACAAACTACGTTCTCGCGTAGAAAACTTTTTTTCCAGTGTTCATTGAACACATGTGTGGTCCTTGGTAGGTCCATGTCAGGTTAAATCATTCGTGTTTCAAACTTAGATCATCAGTTTATATGTATCGGCACAGAAAACGTATACTCGACTACATGTCTGCTTGCGCGGGAGCGAAGTCATAGCAGGATCTTTTATGTAAGAAACCGTGTCATTCCAAAAGTGATATAACTTCTAGAGAAACGCTACAGAGCCGTGATATCTAACTCGAAAATGACGAGTTCTATCAAAGCAAGGGTCGTTCATTCCTTCCGATGCTTGACAAATTCAGTATTTATTTTATCGAATTTTAGTTAATTCATAAGACACTGTGATTCGTTTTAAATGGTTTATTGTGCACTGATTATTAATCACGCTCGATGTCTGCTAGTAGATACCTTACTAGTACATGGGCCCTTTGCCTTGGTAATTCCCAAAGACAGAACACGTCATCGCGGGATCCGAGCTCAGGACCTTTCGCACGAGAGTATGACGCTGTACCACTGCAACACTGTCTGGTATGATATAAACACAATTAGGGATTTGCATATCAACATTGTGTATGATATCGGATGTATTAATCGTTATGGCGTTATCAATTAGTAAGACCATGCTAGGCCGATATGGGTTTCGCTGCATCAACGAACTGTGAAAACATATGCGATTCTGTATTTAAGGTAGATTACCCATAATGGGCTTATTGGAAACTGTTATTGTTACATTACCGTTATCTGACGACTTCGGACGGAAATCACCGAGTCTATACGAGGTTTACAACGTAAAGTAGAACAATGACATTTCTTATACGCTTTAAGACATAAATAAAAACATTTATGGAAAAGCTAGATTTCTTTCCCTCTAATAATTCACTATGATCAATACCAATATTCGATACAGCATATCACCCGGTTTGCCTGACACGGCTTAGAAACGAGTCGCATCAAGTGGTATCAGGTAATACATTCATATGGCATCTTATGTTGAGTGAAGGCTCAGACGAGTCAGTGCATTTACACCGTCTTGCCAGATCATTTACTTTCCTTCTACATGTACAATGTACTTAAGTCATATTTACATATTTTGACAAAAATCTAGAAGAGTATCCCTATTAAATCAATCTACCTCTATATGATCCCGTTACGGTCAGTCAATGATGCTATATATTTCTAACAAATACTGAGACGAAACAGTACTACAGAACTCTAAAATAGTTTATATTTCATTTCTAAAATCCTTTTTTGACCTCCATAACCTATGTTAAAATCAAATTGCCGTGATTAAACTATGAAACGGATGAGAGCATAGTAAAACACAATTCACAGATATTTAATTATATATATGTTGAAATCAGATTAAAACAATGTAAAACAATGCACAATTCGCTATGATAACACATTTTGAGTAAGAGTAACATTACATGCGACGTGATGTCAATATAAAACTGTTGAGAGTAAAGTAATATTCCATTTTCCGTGATGTTGATATAAAATTTTGGAAAACGAGGTAAAGCACCATTGATGTAAAAATAAAACTGTTTAAGGTAAATCAGCCGTGAGAATCAGCCGCGAGATAACTAAGCTCCAGGCATTGTTTAGTTATCACTTGGACAAGCTTGGTCACTGTGACCATGACCTTTCACATGATGACCTTACAATAAGGGCCATCTACTAGTAACCCCCAGCCTCCATGTTAAGTTTTAGGGTCATGGGTGCATGCAGTGACCTTGCCGTATGACATGATGTCCTCACAATCAATAGGGGTTAATTAATGGTCATCCCCAGCCTCTATGTCAATTTTGAGGGACATAGGTGCAGCCAATGCCGAGTTATCACTCGGACAAGCTTTTCGCGTTCAAGGTCACTGTGACCTTGACCCATGACACAATGACCTCAACATCAATAGGGGTCATCTGCTGGTCACCCCCAGCCTCCATGTCAAGTTTGAGGGCCATGGGTGCAGGCAATGTTGATTTATCAGACAAGCTTTTTACGTTTCAAGGTCACTGTGACCTTGATTTTAGACACAATTACCTCAAAATCAACATGGGTCTTTTACTGGTCACCCTCAGCCTACATGTCAAGTTAGTTTAAGGAACATTGGTGCAGGCAATGTTGAGTTATCACTTGGACAAGCTTTTCAGGTTCAAGGTCACTGTGACCTTGACCTTTGACACAATGACCTCAAAATATATTGGGGTCATTTACTGGTCACTCCTAGCATCCATGTCAAGTTTGAAGGCCATGTGTGCAGGCAATGTCGAGTTATCACTCGGACAACTTTTTCGCTTTCAAGGTCAATGTGACCTTGACCTTTGACCTGATGACCTCAAAAGAAATAGGGTTCGTCTACTGCTCATCCCCAACCTTCAAGTCAAGTTGAAGGACCACAGGTCCATGCATTGTTGAGTTATCACTCGGACAAGCTTTGGTCTACTGACGGACCAACCGACATACTGACCCAGAACCCAGAATAGTGTATTTCCTACTTTCAACAGTATCATAGTTATATAACACAGAAGGGTTTATACTCTACTTTAAACAGTATTATAGTTATATAACACTGAAGGGTGTATACTCTACTTTCAATAGTATCATAGTTATATAACACAGAAGGGTGTATACTCTACTTTCAATAGTGTTATAGTTATATAACACTGAAGGGTGTATACTCTACTTTCAATAGTATCATAGTTATATAACACAGAAGGGTGTATACTCTACTTTCAATAGTATCATAGTTATATAACACAGAAAGGTTTATACTCTACTTTAAACAGTATTATAGTTATATAACACTGAAGGGTGTATACTCTACTTTCAACAATATTATAGTTATATAACCCAGAATGGTGTATACTCTACTATCAACTGTATTATAGTTATATAACCCAGAAGGGTGTATACTCTACTTTCAATAGTATTATAGTTATATATCCCAGAATGGTGTATACTCATAACTCTCATTTCAACAGTGTTATATTTGTCTCAATACAAAATCTGTGTTAATCCGCTTTCCACAATATCTCTATTATTTTATGATGAATGGTTTATACTCTGTTATCAACTCTGCTATCAACAATATTTTAGTTACATCACCCATAATTGTGTTAATTCTGCATTCAACAGTAATGTACTTACATCACTTAGAACTGTGTTAACTCTGCCTTCAACAGTCATGTACTTACATCATACTTATCATTAGGACAAGCTTTGGTCTACCGACGGACCAACCGTCCGACCAACCGACATACTGACCAACCGACATGTGCAATATACCCCTCTTCTTTGAAGGGCGCATTATTATATAACCCAGAAGGGTGTTTACTCTGCCTTCAACAGTAGTATGGTTACACCACTCAGAATGGTGTTTACTCTGCCTTTAACAGTATTATGGTTACACCACTCAGAATGGTGTTTACTCTGCCTTCAACAGTAGTATGTTTACACCACTCAGAATGGTGTTTACTCTTCTTTTAACAGTTTTATAGTTACATTACTCAAAATGGTGTATATTCTACTTTCAACAGTCTCATAGCTACACAACTCATAATTTTGTTAACTCTGCTTTCAAAAATATTATAGTTATACATTACTCAGAATGGTTTTTATTTTATTTACACCGCTTATAAAGGTTTATACTCTACCTTAAACAGTATTATAGTTGCACCACTCAGAAAGGTGTATACTCTACTTCACCAGTTTGATATTTTTCTCAAGACTAACTGTGTTATACTCAGCTTTCCACAATACTTCAATTATTCATGACGAATGGTGCTTACGCTGCTCTCAACATTACTACAGTTACACAACTCAAAATGAAGTTTACTTTCAACATTATTATAGTTACACCACTCAGAATGGAGTCTACTCTGCTTTCAACAGCACCGGTATTTCACTCTGGATGCCTGACAACAAAATTAGAACCATTGAACTCGAAATTTAATCAGCTGAGTCTTGTGTATGGACAGGCAAATCATAACAAATCAGGGTAGTAAATGTAAAATATAACTATAGATGTTTAGTATATTACCATTTTAAATGTAACAGTGACCTTGAACCCAGTAGCCCAAAAACACAATACCATTAATGATCTTAAATAAATACTTACTACAAACAAATGATGGTTACATTAAGTTAACTGTAACTAAAGATATTGAATATATTACTGTGTTCCTATTTTAGTAACAGTGACCTTGACCCCTGAAACACAATCCAATTAAAGATATTCATAATATGTTAAAGTACATTATGTTTTCATTGTTTGGGAAAAATTTGAAATTAATGTAACAAAAAATGAAGAAACTATGTCCAATTCTCAAAATCAACCAAAGTATCTAAAGAAAAACCAGGCCTGCTCAGCATTTTTATCATACAATGTGAAGACGGGTATTAGATGAATAAGTATTCCAAGTTTAAAAGTAATAGGTTTGATAGTTTCCATGTAAGTGACCTAAACGCAAAGCTTAACCAACTACACCATTTCTCAAAAATCAAACAAAATACATCAAAATTTATGTTTTCTACCCAAAAAGACAGGCCACACTCAGCATCTTTAGCATACAATGTGAAGAAGGGTATTAGATGAACAACCTTTTCAAGTTTCAAAGTATTAGGTTTGATAGTTTCCATGTAAGTGACCTAAACGCAAAGCTTAACCAACTACACCAATTCTCAAAAATCAAACAAAATACATCAAAATTTATGTTTTTTACCCAAAAAGACAGGCCACACTCAGCATCTTTAGCATACAATGTGAAGAAGGGTATTAGATGAACAACCTTTTCAAGTTTCAAAGTATTAGGTTTGATAGTTTCCATGTAAGTGACCTAAACACAAAACTTTACCAACTACACATATTCTCAAAAATCAAACAAAATACATCAAAATTTATGTTTTTTACCCAAAAAGACAGGCCACACTCAGCATCTTTAGCATACAATGTGAAGAAGGGTATTAGATGAACAACCTTTTCAAGTTTCAAAGTATTAGGTTTGATAATTTCCATGTAAGTGACCTAAACGCTAAATTTAACCAACGTCGCTGCTGACGACGTCAACGATCAAGTGATGACAATAGCTCGTCTTTTTTCACCGAAAAATCGGACGAGCTAAAAGCAATAAAATGTATTAAAATACGTTATTTGATGCTTAAGAATATAAGAATATAATTCATGAATATACATTGTGCAAATATTCAGTTACATTTAAACGACCTAACAGCACGTCTATGTGTATACCTGAGGGAAGATGTTCTTTGAATTGACAGTTCGTTACTAGTTTAAAGCACAGTAATACTTGCTAAACAGACTTGAATCAACCTACGTTTTAATTGTTGGCACAACAAATTGTGGTAATCCGACACAAACAGACGATCTTGTGCTTCTTTGTCCAAACTTGACAATCCTCGAGCATCAATTATCTATTGCAAATGAATATGCAAATGACTGGGGATATAGTTTCAATACAGACAAGTGTAAATTAATCATATGTAGTAAAGACAATAGTAATATTACGTCGGTTAGATTCGGAAACTCTATCATAGATATCTGCAAAACAGTGACCCATGTTGGTATAACACTTAACTAACTCACATACAATAAGAAACCGCGTCAGCAAAGGACGGGCCCCTATAATCCCTTTACTAGCATTAAACAACATTGGAAATGTCAACCTTATTACAATGGGTTCACTTATGAAAACAATACCAATTTCGTCTACACTGTACGGATGTGAGCTATGGCATTTTTTGTCTTCTTCAGATATCCAGAACGTTGAAAAACATTGGAAATATTGTGGCAAAATATCACAGCATTTGCACTCTTCAACACGTACAGATATGGTGTTTAGTTTGCTAGGTTGGTACAACATACAATGTGAAATTGACAAACGCAAAATAGCTTTCCTTCAAAGACTGTGTAAAATGCCTACGAATTTTCTCACTAACTAGATTTTCACTTATCATCTAAATTTGTTTAAAACAAGTCAATGTACTCGCCAAAAATGTTTTATTCCCGATACTTTCAATATTTATTGAAAAAGTGTGGTTTAACTATGCACTCGTATCTAATTACTGGCAGATTCCCAGAACAAAGTTCTTTGAAAAGGATTGTTTTTAGGGTCGTTGAACGAAAGTTTGAATGCGAGCATAAGGAAAGAATGAACCCCTCACCATGGCTTCGACTGTTTTGTGTCTGTTCACAAAAACAACCTTCCATCGTTATTTTGGATATTTGCCAAAACGCGCAAAACTATGCATCATGCATCAAGTGCTATAAAATGATTAGTTATTAGCAGACACTTAAGAGAAACTGTCAGTCAGTGTGTGTAATGCCAAAATATTATTACAAATATCCAGGGACACTTAATATCCGAATGTACTCATTTCTCAATTGAACGGAATTTATATTTATGAAAACATCCGTTTTTACTGTACCAATGATAGCTATAAACGTAGTTAAACTTCAGGACTTCGCTCAGCAGTATGAGTGTATATGTGATAATTTTATGCATGGACGCGCACCATAATACATGTTCTAAATACAGAAAGCCATCAATTATAACCTGTGTATGTATTCAACTGAAGAAGAATGTGCTATGATGCTTGTCAACGTTTATTTTGGTGCGTTTTATACGTTGACAAAAATCAAGGCTCATTTACATCTAAGATATGCATTTCGGGACCGTCCATGTACATGTGTGATTTAGGTAATTGCATGCGTGGACGCGCCACAGAATACACTTCCCCATGCAGAAAGCCATTAGCAAGAACCTATGTATGAAGAGATTTAACTGAAGAAGAATATGCTGTGATGTTCGTCAACGTACATTTCGTTGTGTTTTATTTCTTGAAAAACATCAGGGCACATGTTCATTCATGGTTTGCTTTACGGGACTGTTCACCAGTTCGTGAGTATATGTGATAATTGCATACCTGAGTGCGCCTCAAAATACTGTATATGTCGAAGTTAAACTTCAGGACCGATTGTCATACAATATATTCATTTATCTTCCGTTCACCATTATGAATGTATATATGATAATAATTTCATGCGTGGACTAGCCCCAGAATACATTTACGTCATACAGAAAGCCATCAACTAAAACCTAGGTATTTATCTATTCAACTGAACAATAATGTGCTGTGATGTTTGTCAACATTTATGTTCGTGCGTTTTATACGTTGACAAACATTTCATTCAAGATATGCATCTGGATACCGTCCACTACTACGTGTTAATATATGAAGTAATTTCTTGCTTGGACAAGCCCTAGAATACACTTTCCAAACGAAGAAAACCAAACCTCTACAATTAGAGATAAAACTTAAGTAGAATATCTGTGATGTTTGTCAACGTTTCTTTTGGTGCGTTATAAACGTTGACAAACCCACAGGGCCGATTTTCATACAAGATATTTGTGGTCCGTTCACCAGTTTATTTGTGATAAAATCATGCGTTGATTACCCCAGAAAACACTTCCCCATGCAGAAAGCCATTAGCAAGAACCTGTGTATGTAGAGATTCAACTGAAGTAAAATGTGCTGTGATGTTTGTCAACGTATATTTTGGTTAGATATAAACGTTGACAAATATCAGGGCCGATTTTAATACAAGATATTCATTTGTGATTCGTTCACCAGTGTGTCTGTATATTTGAGACGAATCCATGCGTCCCAATATACACTTCCCCATAGGGAGAGCCATTAACAAGAACCTGTGTATGAAGCAATTTTAAAACTGAAGACGAATGTGCAGTGATATTTTTCAATGAATATTTCGTTGGGTCTTTTCATAATAAGAATGTATAGTACCAGCAAAAAACGTTTACTTAGGAAACATTGACGGAAAAGAAAACTTAGATCGTCCCCAATTTCACTCATCAAAAGTTCACCTGGTTGTGAATGTGACGAATATGGTTATAGCAAGATAACGAATTAACCGCAGTATACAAGATGTGTCCCTTTTCTACCAAACATACGATCAAATTAATAGATCATTAAATATGCACTTACATGTTATCAACGGAATAATCGAGATGATGCACATGAATACCGCTATCGAGAGTAGGTAGCCGTTATTTACAAACTTAATTCTTAAACAATAGACTTTACCGCCTTATAATGGCTAACGTTTGATATGAAACATGTACATGACATTTGTAATTGCATATCATAGTTCTCATTCCACGTATGTAGTGTATTCTTCAGTGGTATGCAAACACTCGAAAAACTATATTTAAACACACCAATTAATATACATCTATATTCTTACTGATTTAACAACCTAATTACGTGGTTTTTTTTAAATTACATGTAACATAAATTTGAAATACAAATTGCGCAAACAAGTAAAACATTGAAAATATAATGAAGCCTTTTTTGAAAAAAAAATGAAACATATGAAAACTTCATTTCACATAAAAAAAAATAGCAAGAGATTGACTGTCAGCGAAATGAGAACTGGGCTTAAAATTCTTACTATTTCTTACACGGTCAAGGACATACATACTTCAAGAATTAATGGTACATGTTCACGTATGTTATGATTCATAAACATTGTATGAAATTATGCAAAGTGTATTTTTCGTATTGTCTCAAATGGGAGGAAGTATTTTACAGATATTTTTATTGGAATTCGGTGAGGATTAAACGTTTATTCATGGCATTATCAATATTCGGGAATACTTTTCATGTTGACATATGACCTCCTGACATTGCAACTTTGCAGAACATAGCTTTAACTAATATGCTTTTACATATGCAAATTCAATCGTCATATAGAAAGTTTTTCGCTTCATTTTAAAACATAGTTGCTTAGTGGCCTACGCGGCATTTACATTGATCTGGATTACGTAATACTCTATTTGTTGCAACTATTTTATCGTCTGTGTGACGCATTTTAAACAAGTATTTTAGTCAAGCAAAACATATCATGAATTTAACAATGCCTACTTAAGTGGCCAATTTTGTGATCTATTATCTATGGTGGCATACTTCTGCCACCAAGTATTAATTATCATGATAAACATCTGATTAACGCGGTAATGTTAATGGTAACAGATACTTATGTCAGCACAAAAAAAAGTATATGTTACTGCCAACAGATACCTACATAATGCCATTTTTGATATATATGAGGTGGATAACGTGTTTTGTAACTAGAAACATATTTTTTAGACAAGTTGACGAATTGACGAATTTGACGAAGCTCTTCTTAATGACTGATGGCCATGCAATTTAAAATAGGGCTTAATTTGCATTCGATACGTCCAGACACATTATCTAAAAGAAAGAAATAAAGTTTTTAGAAATATATTTTTTTCGCCAATTTCGTCCACTAAATTGACGAGTTGACGATTTGACGAACCTGGCAAAGCTCTTCTAGTTTAGTTAAATTGTATTAAATTCTCATGCATTTTACATAGAAAGAAACATTAAGAAGTATACAATGGAGAGATGGATTGGACATGCATAGCTCATAGCTTATTTTAGGTCCTCTCTTATAAAGATTGATTTTCAGGAAGTACGGTGAATATTTATCATATTCAGAAAACATGAGCTTACTTTAGCTGTATGTTTGTCATACAAGAACAAAGTTTACGAATTTACGAAATCGATGAAGCAGAAACAGTTTATCACTCGTCAATGTGTCGCTCGTCCAGCTAACTTCACAAATAATTTGAAGTTCGTCACTCGTCAATTCGTCACTTGTCAACCTAACGTCACAGACCTAAAACAAGTCACAGTTCGTCACTCGTCAACCTTACTTCACGGACCTAGAAAAATGTCACAGTTCGTCACTCGTCAATTCGTCACTCGTCAACCTAACTTCACGGACCTGATTTCTTCACGTTTTCATCTTGTTTCGAATCAAACGTTGACGCCAGAATGACGTTTCTATCGTGGCCCTCCCCATGGACCTTTAATATCATACATTTTTTAACGGCATTACACTACAGACAATTGATTCTTCGCCAAAAAGCGGACATCCGAGATTTCATTTGTATGCGAGTTTAGCCGGTCGTGGATAGTTTGGAAGTTAAAGGAATGGGGAGATTTCTTTTAGGATTTGTGATAATATCTTGATTGGGAATTCAAAACCTCTGAATGTCAGTTTTCTTGCATCCTCGCTAGTCAAGGCTACTTCGTACACTAGCATTCCTATAAATAATTATGGTAATGTTATGGACAAATTACCCTTGGCTTGAGAAGATGGTTTCTTGTGACTACTCTAAAGTGTCACGTTTTGTGAACACTTATGGAGTAGTTAATTCCGAACAATGTAGACCAAGATGACATTGGACGAATATGCATGCTTATCTTTATTTCCTTTGCTCCTTTGAGATTACAAGGGTGGTAGATATCTAATGACGAACTCAAATAAGTATTTTCCGAAAGTATGTATACATATCCTATTATTTCATATCCCAACCCTTCACGTGAACTAGACGGACAGACAGACAGACAAACAAACCTTTTTTCAGACGTCCATACAGACAAACAAACAGCCAGACAGACAGACAGACACACATACACATCTTCAGACAGACGTTTATACAAACATATAGAAATACAAACAAATATACATACATCAATATAGATAGACAGAAATACATACAGACAAACCGAATTATATACAGACAGACACACAGCCAGGTATACAGACATACGTATACACAAACAGACACATATACAGACAAACAAACAGACACACAGACAGAAACACATACATATCTTCAGACAGACATCCATACATACATACAAACATGAAATACATACAAACATACATACAAACAAACAGACATACAGACAGGCATACATACGGACAATAATACAGTCATACAAACTTATAGAAAGACATTCATACATACATACTTATAGACAAACATACATACAGACAGACTGACAGACAGACATACAGGCAGACAGACAGACAGACGGACAGACATTCTTATGAAGTGGACTTGTGGGGTTATTTCCTTTGATGTTTTCTTGTGGGGTGCACCCCATAAGTATGCTATTCATTCCGTAATTATCACCCTTTTATGGAATGAATAACATTAATATGCAAATGAGATACCCGTTATAAAACATACAAAATACCTATTTATCTAAGTGTCTTAATAGGGTGGTGGATGGGCTTTAGGAAAACAGCGCACCCCACAAGTACTCGTCCAGACGTACAGCTAGACAGATATACATACACACAGACAGACACACACACACATACAGACAGACGGATTGACATACACATACATAAAGACAGAGAGAGATTTCAATTAATTACCTTTAAATCTTCTCTGGATCTACTAAGCCTTGAACAAATTAAAACTGAATTCACTATTTCAGAAATCAAAAGTGTTCAAGTCATATCAAACAAAGTATCTAAGGATATCCGTAGTTTAAATGAATGCTGCATTGTTACAACTTGAATTTTACAAAGTGTGTTTTATATTATACAGCGAGTTGTTATAAAGCTAAAACGATAAATACATCAAGTGTATATTTAGATAATGTCAGTACAGCGTTTGGTGTATAAAACGGGTTATGGAAATGTTAGTTGAATACCCTTGTACATTAAACACTTTATTATTTCAATAATATAGAATGATTCATGCTGGACGGTTAGAAGGTCTGGTAGGTAAATAAGACGGCTGCCAGTATATAAACCCGAATTGATATAAACATCATATGTGACAAAAACTACATAAGACACTATTTGGAAAAATAATCTAAACCATACAATTTCTATGGCGTATAAAACCAAAAGGATGAAGATGGAGTAGATTATTTCTATACACCTGGACAGAAGTGAAGAACAGGTTTGTTTTAATATGTTCAGTTTAGCCTAATAATTATAGTTAGGTGACAAAGATAAATGTCATTTTTTATAATAATTGTTGTGTAAGACATTTATTATGCCTCTTTAAACAAACAAAATGAAGTTCCAAAGACTTTAATCAATATATTATCATTTCATTTAAGCTTAATATTTTACGAAATACAATGTGTAAACAATAAAAAAGAATGTAACATTTCATCAGATAAAACTGTCTATGGATCCAGATTAACTTTTTATGAGAATGATGGTACAATATGGAATGTGAGGACCTCTAGCCCTTATAACTTCATTCATATTCGTTTACATTGACGATATCAGCCGCTGAATATTGGCCAGGGTTGTAACAATACTTTTGGTCAAGGATTCATACGAAGCTTGTGTAGAACGTAATGGATGGTACATGTACCTTTATCAAATCATATTCCAAAAGTGGCCACTCAGGTGTTCTATTTACATTTTGTAACATATTTAGGGGAATCTTATGGAGCTTCATTTCTGTCTAAGTGTATATTTTATTTAGATCTAATTTCAATTTGAAAGTATCATGTGTTTTTTTTTATTTTAGTATCAGTTTCATGTAAACAATCTGTTTCTACGTTTTATTACTGTTAATATGGACCTTTATAGGCTTTTATATGACCATGTGACTCCCGATCACCAGCTATATGGTATACGCCCCCCTTGCTTACTGATTATGAGTTATATGGTTATATTTATGTTATATTCATTGAATCATTCAGTGATATTGCTATATTTCATAGCAAACGTGTGTATATATATACTGCGGTGAAGGGAACAACATATGGTAAATATTTGAAGTGACATTTCGCCTTTCTCTGAAGTATGAACGAAAATGTTTATCAAACAGTCTAGTGCTTATCACTTGCTCCACCTTCACTTGCTAAGTCATTTGTAATTATTATTTGTATAAATGTGTCTTCTACATTCACATACAAACAATACAAGGTGTTGCTAAATTCGCTGGGGCCGAGTAATTAGCATGTCGCATTTAAAATCGGCTGTTTCTGTAATGGTATCATTGTTATAGGGGAAATGACGTTAATAAAAATAGAACGACGACTGCGTTTGAACACGTGTATTTAATAATCTAGTTATACCACAGTACATAATACCGTGACCCTTTGATTGTTTGGTGTTTTACACCACTTTCAACAATTATTCAGTTATGTCACGGCGTTTCCGGGGTATGTTCCCAGTACAACTGGTCCATTTATATTGACATCAGACAGACAATCGCAAACTAACACCCTCAACCTTAAGTGCCAATGAGTGCGGTCATAACTAAGATATTTCATGTCTTTGGTACGACCCGGCTAGGAACGTTATGACCCAGTACATGCAGTTGTTTTTTGTATGGCCACTGGACTGTATATATAATGCTACATGAGAGCAAGTGTAGCACCCATAACGTAACAGTCCCGAGTTCAGATTGTGCTCTCGGTAGTCACATGAACAATGTACATTTGACAAGGGTAAATAAACCCATATCGACGATTGGGTATAATATATGGCTTCAGACCGGAATGAAAATTTGAGACAATTCTATTTTTTCGTTCAAAAAAGTAGACGTACAAAAAACAACCGATAACTATACAAAAGGTTACCATCCTTCCAAATGAGTCTTTTTGAATGTTCAAATGTCTAAATAGACTTGTTTAACAATGATATGATGAGATAGATTCACCGACCTTTGATTCTATAATATCTTTCTTTATTATTTTAAAGAGAATATAACACTTGTGTTGCGTTTCGTTCAAACTTGACATGAGATCACGTTCTTAAAAGGAGAAGAAAATTCTCCCATCGATGGGAGTTGTTGTCACTATGGGGGTTGTGATTGCCTGTCGTTTTAAGTGTCCCGTTTAAACAAAAGTTAGCTGTCATCGGTATTTGTTGACACCTGTGGAATGTGTTCGCTGGACCTTTACGAGAGGTGTTTGTTCCAACATACAGTTTGAATTTTTTTAGCCTCTTCCTTTCTGATCGATATTTAAGAGAAAACTGTCTAACCATTTGCACATTGCATCTGTAATGGGACATTTAACTTGAATAATCTAAAGACGAACATAGCCATGCTTCATCAGTTATAATAAGAAATTCCCCGTTGTTTACACTTTAATTTATCTGCAATAGGTATGTATTCGTTACAATGTAATTCACCAACATCATAATTTAAACCCTGTACAGTTTTCCCTTAGCAAGTTCTCCTAACTCGTTAAACTGATATTTCGTTTGAACTCTCTGTCTCTCTTTCTCTCTCTGTCTGTCTGTCTGTCTGTCTCTCTCTCTCCCTATCTCTCTCTCTCTCTATCTCTCTCTCTCTATCTCTCTCTCTCTATCTCTCTTTCTCTCTCTCTCTCTCTCTCTCTATCGCTCTGTCTCTCTCTGTCTCTCTCTCTGTCTCTCTGTCTCTCTCTCTCTGTCTCATTCTATGTCTGTTTCTCTGTCTCTCTCTCTCTCTATGTTTGTCGGTTTCTGTCTCTCGATCTCCTCCGCTCTCACCCTCTTTCTGTCTTTTTCGAACTCTCCAAATCTTTTCATGTCTGTGTCTGTTTCTTTCTAACCCATTCTCTCTGTCTCTTTCACTTTCTCTTTGACTGTCTGTGTGTGTGGGGGGGGTGGGTGTGTGGGTGTGTGTGTGTGTGTGTGCAATAATTTTCCCAATGCCATTTTCAATCATCAGTTGCTATTGCATTTATAGCTTATACCTTTGTCTCTAAATATATTACTGAATTGCAGTTAGAACTACTAGAACTGTAGCCCATTTAGTTTTATGTGGTTCTGTCGTCTGCTGCATAAACGTTTGTGTATTGGTCATATCACCATTTATACCATTTGAAAATGGCCAAAAATATCGATAAGCGAAAACAAACTTGAAAAACTTGTCAAATATGCACCAATGCTGAATAATATGTAGGTAGACATTTAAGGCTTTTTTTGAAACAGTGCGAATTTAAGCTGACTACTCAATTTAATCTGGATCCAAACTGTTCAGGAATGCAAACGTATACCTTTCGTTCAAATGGGCTCAAATGCGGAAAACAATCTTAATTGCTAAATTCTTGAAATATATCATTTACGATATGTCAGTGCTTTGTACAAATATAAATCTAATAAAATAGTGTTTACACCAAATGAAGAATGTCAAGGACGTTCGGAAATCGGTGGGCTGGAAAGATGTGTTTGAGATCTACATTTCGATAGCCTACTAGTTAAGATATGGCAGGTCGAAGGTTCGAAACCAAGTGGTTTTAGTGGTGTCCGTTCGGGAAGGGTCAGTTGGGTAGCCGCCGGCTAGTTACATAATGGTAGTAAAAATGTTCATGACAAAGGTATCTCATATGTCAATGACTGGACCATTCAATAGTGGTGACACTATAAAAAAAAACACTTACTTTTACATATATGGGTCATTCTCAAAATATGTAGCAATTTGCAAAAATAAAAAGACAAAATTAATATATGATATTTTATGATTTTTTTCTATCCAACTCATTAAACTAGAAAAGACAAAATAAAAGTTAAAATATGACATCTCAACTCCATCTGATTTTGATGTTTTAGGGATAAATGATAACGAGGTCAAAGTCACCTGTCCATGGTGTTACCATTAACAACTTGAGACAACGGCAGCTTTATTTGTTTTTTTCTGCATTTCTACAATTAGAACCATCCAGCTACTATATTTTGTTATGCTTAATAAATAAGGCAAGTTTTATTTGCATCCTTTGTAAAATTAAACTAATACAAAGTAATGGAGATTGGTAACATCATGGACAGTAAAGTAACAGCAAGGACATCGTCCTTGAACTTAGCTTTATATAATAAATTGATGCATATACGACCTAACATCATAACCCTGAGCGTCAAGTAGGGCAGCCATTACTACCATTTGTTTAAGTCATTTGTATGACCTTGACTACACCACCAAGGCGGTCTTAATAATATGGAAATTGAATTATAGTACAAATGTAAGTTGTCTCTATTAGTGTAATATTACTATGCATTGTCCATAGTGTTACCATAACAAATAACATTCTAAGAATATTAATATAGTATAAAACAATTAATATCATTTTGTGTTTTTACAAGCATTATGGGAAAACTAATTACTCTGTTATTATATAAACAAAATGACAGAAAACTCTTTTACTCAATACGCGCATTTAAGTTGATTGTCTATACTGTAAATAGTTAATGTCCCTGGTGTTACCACAATAAAATAAAGTGTAGGTAAATCTTATGTAAATTTTAAATTATCTTTTAAATATTACATTGAAAATGTCAGAGTAATAATGATTTAACATGTTAATGTTGATGGCTTACACCACTATATCATTACAAACATTTAGGGTGCTTATATATCCCTGCTGTTAATGTTCATTGTCCCTTGTGTTACTACAATGTATGAATCATAACATTTAAATAAACCTTATATAAAAATCAATGTATTCCCTTTCCATGTCAGTATTATATAATACTAGTACCCTGTTCATTATATAAATCAGATGGCATATACCATTATCTAGATACAAACAGTCAATTGGCTTAAATGTCCATGCTGTAACTTTTTTATGTCCCTCATGTTACTTTTTAAAAGGTAACAGCATGGACGGTAACAGCAGAGATGATTACACACACTTTTGGGTTTTGTGTAGAAATGGGCTCTTCCTTCAGCCTAAATATTGCATGGTATTTTATATGGTCTGTTAATTGTACGAATGGACAAATGTTGTTTTGAAACCTAACATGTTTTCTGTAAAAAAAAATGATAACATCATGGACAAATATAAAAGGTACTGCAATAGGTGTACTTACCTCATAAATGTTAAAAAAATTCAGCTTAAATTGTATCTGTTGCACATGACACCATTGAAGAAATAGGATAAATAACTAGTAGGGAGTACCTCCAAATTGTTATACAATCCTAAGGGAGCAGTTATTATTTTATTTTAGGGCACTGGTAACGGCAGGGACATCAATTTATGGACAAAGAAACCTAAGTTTCTGAATTAGAAAATAATAATTTTCTAACAAAGCTGAATTATGTATATTATCTCCTAACATATATTTACCAAAAACCACACAGAAATTTTGCTGTAATTTAAATAAACGGTGGCAATATAATGAGTTAAAAATCAGATTCAGTGTTTTGGACACTGATTTCAGACAACTTCCTTCAGGGGGGTTGTAAAAATATGTTTTAACTTCAATAAACATATTTACTAATATATTTATTAGTAACTAAAGGTATATTTTACATAACCTTGCATTAATTATTATGTTTTTTAAATTAAAAGGGAAATTATACTAAGTAAATAAACCCTGGACAGTAATTGCTACATTTTCTGAGAATGCCCCATATACGTAAAGTGAGGCCTCTGCAGCAGACGATTTTTGAAAATATTTCGGCAAAAGGAGAATTTGCTAATGATGAACAATTTCTTATTTTGTCACTATTTTTTCAATTATATTCTATTGGGTGTTGTTTTTTATTTTAATAATTGTATACATTTTCCATTATTTTGGTCCAATATGTTTTCAAACTCGGCTGCTGCTGATTAGTCTGTCGGAAAGAGTCAAAGTATTTTTATTGTAAAATATTTACACAAAACCTGCAAAACATATCGCGGTATTTTTCTTTCTAGCAGGCTTTTCCAGTAATCTCGTGCTTCATTGCTGACTTGTTCAAATTTAGAATGATGATGTTTTTCCTTTTTATTCTGATTTTGCAAACGTTTCAAACGCCTGAAATATCTTAATGATACATTAGATGGAACGTCGTCGAAAAGAAACACGTTTCATACGTTTGGAGAAATACTTTTGCAAATAAAGGAAATGTTCAATCCAAGCAATATCGCCTCTCTCCCCAACTTCCAAATGTTGTCCCGAACTTAAAAAGTACATATTAACCTAGAAACAAAAAAATACCGTATACAAAAAGGAATTGCTTCTAAGAAAACAGAATATCTGTGCATGTTATTTCACATTTGTCATTCTCATGTTTCGGAAACGACTTTATTTTGTTTCAATGAATACGATACGACTTTTTTTAAATTTAGGGTTTCTATGAAAACAACTACAGTTAATACAAATAATGATGAAGATTTAAAACGCATACCTATGTTAAGGTGCATCTATTGCGCTCCACCGTAAAAAAACTTAGGTTCAGATCAGCCTGTGTAGACGCATAGTTCGATCAGACAGTTTATGTTCGAAACAGACAATCGACGGACTTTACGCTAACTTTATTAGACCTTTCAAGGTTGATCCTGATTATCGAACTTACCGAAAGTCAAAGTCATAATTCTAATTAAAAACAGTTTTTCTTGTGCCTAGGAACACGCAGTCTATTTCTACTTTGTTATTAACCGTGTCAGGCGACTCGGGGCCTTATTGACATTCCGACGTGGAATCTTTTTATATCACATTGGCGTACAGCTAGTGGGTCTATGATTCCGTTTATGTTATCAAAAGTAACATTAATTAAATACTTGGCCCAATGTAAAGCCTCTGCAGCAAACGACTTTTGAAAACATTTTGACAAAGGAGAAATTACTATTTTCCACAATGATATCAACTGTATTCTAAAACTAAACGTTTATATAAAGAGACTTTCCAATGTGTTCACCACATGTTTTCAAATTCTTCATTTACAGATGTGTTGTATGTGGGAAAGGTTGTATGTCTATATAACATTTTTGCCAAAAGTGAAGTCACTGGGGAGACATTAAGAGCCAAAATCGCTAGACACGGCTCATGTGTGTTAAACTCCGTGAAAAGTCGGCCGTATTACATAGATGAAATTACATAGAGATTGGGTTACAGGATGTGTTTATGTCCATGGCAAGCAGGTGCTGTTTGTTCCATTCCATTATACTGTCCACAACTGACGTGTCTACAGCAGAAGGGCGTAAAAAATGTCTGTAAATAAAACATTGTTACCTAATCAAATTGAAATATAGTGGGGAAAGGAGAACTTCATTTCTTGTCACGTTGTTTCCCACACACAACACATCTGCAGCAGACGCCTATGCAAACAGGCACAACTTTAGACACTCTGTACATATAATAGTATAATTGTTGAATAGAGTTAAAACAATGTGGCAATTGGAGATATTGCCCATCTCGAGCAATTTCTCCTATTGCCACAGTGTTTTTAAATATCTTCTGTTGCAGAGGCGTCACAGAGCTTCTGTGTGTGGGAAAGGGTTAACCCTTGCATTTATATAGTCGAGAATTGACGTGTCTACAGCAGGTGGTATTATAAAACCTGTGTAGGGAAAAATCACGAGATATTGCTTTAGATGAACAAGTTCTCCTTAATCACATCTGTATAAAAACACGTCTTCAATGCGTCCAGATAATACCTTTCAGTCTTGCCGTATATGTTTATATTGAATCCGCCGTGGCCAACTGGTTAAGCGTCGGGGAGAGTTGGAGTGCCTTTGTGCAAGGCACATTTCCTAGGCTAGTACTTGTTTGTTTGATGATGAATATGTGAACTGTCGCCGCGATGTAACTGGAATAATGTTGAAAACGGCATGTAAACCTGATAACATGACGGTTTCACGTTTCACGTCTGTATACTAACAAGTCTTCGATACACCCAGCTAATTACATTCAGTTTTGCCTAAGGTGTATATTAAGTTACTAAACATTTAAATTTGTCATTTCGAATTAAATCCGTAAACTGATATATGGAGAACGTATTTACATTTCCAGAGTCCATTTTCTTAAGTTACAGTTATGAAAATAGTGTAAACTTTTGATACATGAAAATTGCTATCGTCTGATATTGAACATGGAACAGTCTTCTTATGAAATTCGGTACTGACAGAGTGGTGAACATTAATACGCTGATGTTAATCACTCTCCGGTCCTTTCCCTAGTCTAGATTATGTAAATTATTTCTCTTTTGTCTACCTGTTTCAAATGTCGACTGCTGCAGTTACCTAAACAATATCCTATGGCTGTTTTCTCGTTAAGCAGGAACTACTAACATGTTTTAGTCTAAGGTGTATTTACGAATGATATGAAAGCTGCTAAACGAAAATGCATTGTATCATAAATATTTGAGTGCAATCGTATCACTAACCACTGGTCCATGGGATGCCTTTCTGCATCTAATTTACCTTTTCCCATATACAGACGCTTTCTGGCGCATCTGCAGCAGACGATTTTTAAAAAAAATGTGGCAAATGGAGAAACTGCTGAAACTGAGCATTTGTTATCACCATGTTTTTAACTCTATTCAATGATCAAAATATCTTTGCTGGAGGTTTACCATATTGTAAGCCAGATGTTTTCGACGTCAGCTGTCGTAGATTTCTTGTATGTTGGAATAAGTTGAATATTTAAAGGCTGCTGTCTGTGACAGCGGCAGCGCTCCAGATCCGAGGGATATACTTGTCCTCAAATCAAGAGGTTTAAAGTTTGAATGGAGGATCTACTTCAGCTAACTCCATTCAAAATGGGAGTTGGAAATCCATTTGCTGATCAGTATCAAGGTGTAACAAAATGCAGCAGGCGACTTTGAATCCAATATGGCATTAAAATGGGATACCTATGTAAATAAAAATATATTTACTACATAGAGTTGAAAACATCGTGGCAAATGCGCCTCAAAGCTTCCAAAAGTTGTTTGCTACATATGCGTCAGAAAGCCCATGCAGTTGGGAAAAGGTTAATGCAAAACACATAACATTTCGTCAAACCATCTGATCAAAGCCTATATAATCTCAATGCTTTCTGCACAATCCTTTTTAAAGTAAATATATGATATGTATTAGTATCTATATATGTCAATACGACTGAATAACATAGTGTTTAAAGCAAGGTTCGATGCATATACTTATTTGTCCTCCAGTCAGTATGTTAAGCTTACAACTTTCAAGCAATTGTCCTTACTCAGATGGAAACACTATTGAGTGTGATTTATATGTCTTCCCAAAGATGCCATACATAGACACAATATACACTCTCTTTGCTTAGATAGAAAACTAGGAGTGTGTGTTTTATACGTCTTCCTAAAGATGCTATACATAGACAAAATATGTATATGTGTGTGTCTGTGTGTGTGTGTGTGTGTGTGTGTGTGTGTGTGTGTGTGTGTGTGTGTGTGTGTGTGCGTTAGTATACCCTACTCACCGAGGTAGGTCATAAGAGTACACAACTTCTGACCGAGGTACCAAAAACTACCGAGGTATTTTTTCCATTACCTCGGTGTGTTTACCTCTAAAGTGACACAGAATGCTCGTCTATGTTCATATCTTTAAAAAATGACGATACCTCGGTGTGTTGATTTTGAGCATGTAAGTGTGCTGTGTGTGACCCCACACACCTCGTTCCGATATTCTACCTGAACTCAGGCGTGCGCATGCGCAGTATATCAGAAGATGCGTTTGTCAACAATGTGTTTACTGTGTGTTCCATACCGATGTTGCTGTGTGTCCCATACCGATGTTGCTGTGAGTCCCATACCGATATTGATGTGTGTTCCATACCGATGTTGATGTGTGTTCCATACCGATGTTGATGTATGTCCTATACCGAGGCTGCTGTGTGACGCATACCGGGGTTGTTACCTCGGTTTGTTTACCTTGTACTGGTTTCCCAAAAATTTTACTACCCCAATTTGCTTATGAAAAATGACATTCAGGACCAATTCTTTATGCCATTACATTTTTCTTATATTTGAAACATGTCGAATAAGCATAGACCTCGGTGTGTTTGTGTGGAATTATATACCTTAGTGTGTTGGGTATACCAGTATATATGTGTGTGTGCGCAAGGAACCAACGTACCGGGAAACAACCGGAAAACGGGGAATTCCCCGGTTCGCGATTTTTAGTGTTATCATTATGTGTTCATTCCTGGCTATATATATATATATCCTATTTTTCTTATTCCCGTTCAAATCTGAGCAATTCCCCATTTCGTCGGAAAAATATCCTGCACAAATACGCACATCGTTTTACATGAGACAAATTAGAATAAAATACATCGAAATAAAAATGTTCCCCGATTTGTCTTTTTTTACACAGTTCCCCGATTAGTAGGTTCTACAAGAATGTGTGTGTGCGTAAGTGCTCTCAGTCTGTTTATATGAAGATATGCAATGCGATTTGATTTACACTAAAGTTAATTAGTACTAGTGTGAGACCGGTATGTGAAAATATTCGAATGGGCCTTGGTCTATTTCTTGAATATAGTGATCTAAGCCGAACCAATGGTACGGTTGGATAGAGGATAGTTTCTTCTACCATCAAATGCCAAAACGACCTAGGATCGGGCTACATTTGAGCGTTTGCGAGGCGGAACGAAAACGGAATACGCACATTTGCGATCCATTTGGGTATCACACTGGTGTACTATCTCCTAAATGAATGTTTATATAAATAATTTAGTTGCATCTCTTAAGGGCCATGCAAATAATACTGGCAGGTTATACCCTTTTTTTCAACGATGTTTTATGCTACTTTCCAAACTACTACAGGTTAGCGTGTTTCTTTTCAATGTCACTTTCCACAATGTTTCCGTCATATCACTGTGTCAGAACAGAACAGAACATAATATAAGCTTTACTGAAATGAATTACATTATGCATATGCATATGTCTATCTGTCTATGTATGTGTATGTTTATCGTTCTATGTATGCCTTTCATCATGAATGTATATCTATCATCACGTGTGTCGTTCATTATGTATGTCTTTCACTATGTCTCTGTAGTTATGCCTATCTGAATTTATGTCTATCTGTGTGTATGTCTATCTGTATTTATGTCTTTTTGTTTATGTATATGCGTATGTCCGTCTATCTGTTGGTGTAACTGTCAATCTGCCTGTGTGTCTGTATGTCTCTATGTTTATGTTTACATGCATGTCCGCCTATCTCTCCGTTTACCTATTGTGTGTATGTATGTATGTACATCCATGTGAAGGTTAATCTGTATGTTTATCTGTCTATACGTTTGTAAGTCTATCTGCCTATGCATTTGTATGTATATCTGTCTAAGTATGCCTATCATCATATATGTCTATCATCGTGTCTCTATCATTATGTATGTATGTATGTATGTATGTATGTGTATCTGCATTTATTCACGTGTCTCTGAATGTATGCCTATATGAACTTATGTCTATCTGAGTGTATGTCTATCTGTATTTATGTCTATATGTTTATGTTTGTATGTATGTCCGTCTCTCTCTCTCTCTCCGTGTACCTGTTGGTGTAACTTTCAATCTGCCTGTTTGTCTGTATGCATGTATATCCATGTGAAGGTCAATATGTATGTGTATCTGTCTATATGTTTGTAAGTTTATCTGTCTATGTATTT